>JAGDYQ010000062.1:2861249-2898269 GCA_021962125.1 Bulinus truncatus
GCATAAGTTTCCAAACCGACTTGACCCCCCCCCCCGAGGGGGGGGGGCTGTGACAAATGGTAGGGTTGCCTCACTTTTGCGGCAGCCCTGGCACAGAGGCCCGGAATTTCTCTCGGCTGCCCTGTATACGCCACCCGCCTCCAATGACAATGTCATGTCCTGCCTGGACTTTCTGGCGGTGACAATGACATTGTGACAATCATAACGTGGCAGTGACAATCATAACGTGGCAGTGACAATCATAACGTGGCAGTGACAATCATAACGTGGCAGTGACATGGCGACAATGACGACAGTGACCTGTTTAAGAAAATTTCGGTGATCGAACTGTCGACCTGGTAACAAAAGGTGGTGGAGGTGGTTGAAGTTAAGCTACACAATGTAGCAGGACTCGGTGGCAGTCAACCAGCCCCAGCTTATGGGGGGCCCCAATTTTTTTACATTAAATATTAAGTACATTATTTCATGTCATGGTGTCGAATGTTAAAATGCAGGGGCCCCCAAAGAGGCCAAGCCCCCCCTGGACCCCAAATCCCTAGGTTCGGCACTGGTTTCGAACTCGGGATATTCATGTCGTGAACTCAATCTTACCAATAAGTGCGTCTTTAACAAAACTAAACTTTCAAGTGTTATTTTCACTAAATCATATTGTTTTTTGTTACCTTTTTTTTAAACATCGAAGTTTAACTTCAGATTTTTTTTTAAATCTTGGTACACGGTGTACTGTCGTGTTTCTAATAAGGTCATCAGGTCATTGTGTCTACTATCATGTCAGTTATTTGTTTTTTTAGTGCATCCATTCCCCAACTTCCGCCAACCATCATCATCAACCATCACCATCAACCACCACCATCATTTGCAACCACGGCCGGATTAAGGCTTCTGTGGGCCTAAGGCTTGTTGCGAAAAAAAAATAGGGCTTAGTATTGCAAACCAGTGGCGTAGTGAGAGGTGGGAAAGGGGGCATCATGCCCCGGGCGCTGCTCATAAAGGGGCGCCAAATGGTCCACAAAACATATAATATTGTACGCTAAAAAGGTATTGTACCCCGGGCGCGAGTTAAGCTCGCTACGCCACAGTTGCAAACAAAACGACAAAACATATAACAAATGTGAGATAAAGTGATAAATGAGGGCATATTTTTGCTCATGGCATAAGTCTTATTAACCTAATGGGTTAATCCTGCTATGTTCGGAACTAGTATTCAGTTTGCCGGATTTTCACTCATTCGACACTTTTTGAAAGCACACGCTACAAAAAAAAAGTCCATGATACTGATAGCACAAGCAACTAATCTACATTCTATTTTTTTGGGGGGGGGGGGGCAAAAAATATACGTGCTTCTTTTTGCGAAATTTTGGAGGTTTGCTCGACTTAAGTCTACATTTTCTAGCCTCTCTGCTGGTGTCACTTGGATTCAATCTCCTAGGGGACCATTCAACAATCTCCTAGGGGGGCACCATTCATCAATCTCCTAGGGGGCACCATTCAACAATCTCCTAGGGGGGCACCATTCATCAATCTCCTAGGGGACCATTCAACAATCTCCTAGGGGGCACCATTCAACAATCTCCTAGGGGGCACCATTCAACAATCTCCTAGGGGACCATTCGACAATCTCCTATGGGACCATTCAACGCTTTTTTTTCTTTCTTTACTTTGTCCATCCCTCATGAGGAACGCCTTTTTTTTTTTGCCGTTCTTTATCATTGCCTGTCACATTTCGGCCATCACACCCCGAAAGGTGTTACCTAATAAGTGAATGGTTTCATGGCTTACTCGAACACGGGTCATGCTCCTGCCATACCGTCTGCATGTCATTTACACAGCCATGACAGAACACCAGTGTCTCCTTTCCAGCTGTGCAAGTGGTTAACTTAACATGTCTGAAGGTTAAACTTGACGGGGTGTGTGGGGAAGGGGGCGGGTGGAGGAGAGATCTAACATAGAGCAAAGTAACCACACAGTACATACACACACACATACATGCAGATGCATACACACATACAAACACACAAACGAATACATACACACACACACACGCAGCTGCGTATGCAACATTTTTTTTTCTTGGCGCGTCTGAGCCGCTGGAGCAGAACCACCCTCTCTGCTGCTTTATGTTTGATTACGTAGTCTTGCGTCTGCTGACTGTTTCAAATAATCGATACCATAAATTATCAATCCACAATCTGAATTCATAAAAACGATTTATTAATATTTTTTCTAATTGTAACTAAGGTGTGCAGGTACTTAGTTGCAGGACCGTTTCAAGGACATCGTAGGCCCTAGGCACTTTCAAAGTCGTAGGCCCTCCCCGATCTCATTTTTTAAAATATTTTTCAAGAATGCACCAGCACTTATTTGCCATTTTAGCTTTCGTAGCCCCTTGAAAAGTCCTTAGGCCCTAGGCACAGTAGGCTGTGCCTATAGACCTTTCTCATAAAGTAGTCCCCTTACTGAATTGTTTGTTTAGATGGACAAGTTACACTTCCGGTACCAATTAATGTACTTGAATTTGCGAATAATAAATTTATGTTGCCGCTATTCTTTTAATTTTAATCATGAAAATCAAATAATCAAAATTTAATATATTTTTCAGTGTGATTATTTATTATTATTTTAAAAGTTAAAACTATAACAATGTTTTTCTGACTTTGAATACTATACGATATAGTTTTTATAATTAAAGACCACTGCTAACACTAGTGTATGCTCTCGACATTTTAATCTTAATATTTTAATGGGCTGTCTGTAAACAGTTAAACATGTGTTTAATGCAAACAACTTCAACTCAGTAAAAAAGTACAATTGTATACCAATGTATAAAAGTTGACATTTTGAATATGACTCATTGTAGTCCGACTTCCTTCAACTAAAAGGCTATGTTTTTTGTTAATTTGTCATTTTTCAAACATTTGTATCTGGCTGTACAGTTATAAATTCCCTTCTCGCACCAAAAAATCACTAGATATTTTCATTTTAAAAAATATTAAATAAGTAACATATTTTATTATAATTTCATATATTTTTCCTTTTACCTGTAAATTATGAGGTTCGTGATTTTTTCTCTAGCTTCTATAGCATCTCGCTGATAGTTTGACTACATTTCCTAGTGTAGAGCTAAGGTCTGTAACAGTATATTGTTTATTTAAGAAAAATAACACATTGACCATCACCTCATCATAATGAGCAGTGGCGCATAACCAGACCACATCATCAATACATATTTTACTATATAAAGTTACTAAAAAGACTGCCAAACTGTCTTTTTTCTATATGTGAGCCCCCCCCCCGCCCCCAGCACTTTTTGCTGGTTGCGCCACTGATAATGAGGTAGTAGTTTCAAACCTTTTACTACCGATTTTTAATTACTATCTATCGCACAATATATGCTATGCTAAGCAAAAATATACTGTTTTAACAATCATGGTTAAATAATATAATGTACATGAGCGTTTGTACTAGGGTTTCGGTTAAGATTATGGTAATGTAAAATGAAGTAAAGTTAATGTTGGTGTTACTGTTAATAAGTGCCAAGGTTAGGAATGTGTCCAGCTAGAAAATTATGACTTATGTGATTTAAGATAGGTCTAATTCTCAACGTTTGCTAAGGACTGAGCTTTTTACCTTTTAAATTATAACAAATTAAATAAACCTAACGTTAGCTCACCCTATCTATCCCTAAACAGGTAACCAGCCCCGTAGAGTGAAAATTCTACAGCAGGGGCCAGGCATTTTACAGCAGGTGGCCAGGCAATAGCAGGGGGGGGCAGGTAATACATTTTACTAAGTAGAGCAAATAAGCAGGGGGGCCGGCCCCCCGGCCCCCCGCACGATACGAGCCTGCTGGTAACCCTAATCGTCAATTATAAAAACTTTAAATAAAAATTTAGTGTAAAATGTAACTTTTCATGTCATGGACATACTTCTCAGAGAAGTATTTGTAACCCTTCGTAACTTCTCTCTCTGATATCGGGACATTTTGTGATTTTTAAAACTTGTCAACATCACAAAAATTAAATT
The DNA here is from genome assembly GCA_021962125.1 of Bulinus truncatus. NCBI lineage: Eukaryota > Metazoa > Mollusca > Gastropoda > Planorbidae > Bulinus > Bulinus truncatus. Next base: position 2,865,273 of record JAGDYQ010000062.1, read on the forward strand.
TTGGTAATAAATTTAAAGTCATTTTATCATATATTTGACAAAAAATGTAGGAAAAATAATCGAGCTAAGTATTTATCAAGTGTAAACAAAGCGACCGGAAGCCCATTATGATCCTTTCACAAAGACAGCTGACGCGCAGGAATACATGTGAGAAAGGTGTATATGATAAAGCGGCCCTGCATAGATGTAGGTCAGCGACCAATATTGGATTATATTCTTAACTAAAAGTAGCAAAACGGATTTGGTTATAATTTCATTCCAGTTGACAAAAAAAAAAAGAAAAGAACGCCAGCCTATTCTACCTGGATCTAATTTAAATATGCTGAAACCGAAACCTGCCAATTAAAACACTAAAAATAGATTATTGATGTTTATAATAAGTAAAAAAAACAATAAAAAAACCAGGCGTTTGTTGACATTTACGGTCACGTAACACTCACGTATAAAAGGTAGACGTAGAAATACTTTTAAATGTGAAAGATGACAGGTGCCTAGGATTAGAAAGCTAGAAATAACAATGGGAAAAAAATTAGCTTCCACAAACAAAACCATCTTACTAGTCAAATAAAGAATGAAACTAAAGATAAATATAAAAAAAAAAAAGCAGTGACTCAAAAAGTTAACCTCAAATCAGTCGCGATCAAAGAGCGGTCAGCTGATATTGAACAGACCCACAGAATACACAGGCTAGATGTATTCTGTGTACAGACCTACAGAATACACAGGCTAGATGTATTCTGTGTACAGACCTACATAATACACAGGCTAGATGTATTCTGTGTACAAATCCACAGAATACACAGGCTAGATGTATTCTGTGTACAAATCCACAGAATACACAGGCTAAATGTATTCTGTGTACAAATCCACAGAATACACAGGCTAGATGTATTCTGTGTACAAATCCACAGAATACACAGGCTAAATGTATTCTGTGTACAAATCCACAGAATTCACAGGCTAGATGTATTCTGTGTACAAATCCACAGAATACACAGGCTAGATGTATTATGTGTACAAATCCACAGAATACACAGGCTAGATATACAGAATACACAGGCTAGATGTATTCTGTGTACAGACCCACAGAATACACAGGCTAGATGTATTCTGTGTACAGACCCACAGAATACACAGGCTAGATGTATTCTGTGTACAGACCCACAGAACACACAGGCTAGATGTATTCTGTGTACAGACCCACAGAACACACATGCTAGATGTATTCTGTGTACAGACCCACAGAACACACAGGCTAGATGTATTCTGTGTACAGACCCACAGAACACACAGGCTAGATGTATTCTGTGTACAGACCCACAGAATACACAGGCTAGATGTATTCTGTGTAGGCCTACAGACCTAATTACATATTATTGAACCTAATTAATATACAGGCTAGGGATTTTCTGTGTACAGAGTACAGACCTATAAAATATACAGGCTTAGTGATATTCTGTATACAGATTATGGATTTTTCTGTGTACAGACGTACATAATATACAGGCTATTGGTTTTGTGTGTACAGACCTTTATATCTATGGTACAGACCTACAGAAGATAAATGGGTTCTTCTAAATAACAACAGGTTAAAATTAATATTTTTATGGGACTTCGAGAAAAAAACATTTCGATTTGGGGCCACCTAAGTAATGTGGGGGGGGGGCACCTGCCTAGTTTTCCTATCTATATGAACGGCTCTGACTCCTTACCTTACCCCACCCCACCCTCTTCCCACACCCACACACACAGGAGACGCCACTGCTTTATGTCAGTTTTGTATTTTACTGTGGCTATAAATAATGTCACTAAATCATAAGCCGCATTTGGTTACATAGAACTGCGTCCAGACGACTATACAGAACTTGGTTGTGTAGATCAGCTGTGGTCTGTGTCGCCGATCTATTGGATTGTTTATATCGGCAATGTTTACATACAAACAGTTCAGCCTTTGAAGCTGTTCCTCATAACACCCGTTATACGGTGGTGGGCTGAGGTGGGTGTGACGTCATACATTGTTGTTGCCTATATATGTGTACATGAGCAAGGAACATACTGCCCACCAGTCGCGAGTAGGCGAATAGTATTTTGTCCCGCCTTTGTTCCATTCACTTTTTCTATAACATAATTCAGAGACCAACAATCAGCCTAATTCAACTGTAAGCTATCTATGCCCCTTTTTAAAATATTAATTTCACGGTATGCACAAAATTTCCCCGCGATCCACGAGTAAGTCGCGCGCTACACTTTGAAAACCAACGCTCTTGACAGACATAGAGTTAGAGGTTTTATTTATCTATATTCTCATTTATTTCTTTATATTCTCATTTATTTATTTATATTCTCATTTATTTATTTATATTCTTATTTATTTATCTATATTGTCATTTATTTATTTATATTCTCATTTATTTATTTATATTCTCATTTATTTATCTATATTCTCATTTACTTATTTATATTCTCATTTATTTATCTATATTCTCATTTATTTATTTATATTCTCACTTATTTATTTATATTCTCTATTTATTTATTTATATTCTCACTTATTATTTTATATTCTCACTTATTTATTTACATTCTCAATTATTTATTTATATTCTCATTCATTTATTTATATTCTCATTTATTTATTGACATTCTCATTTATTAATGTATATTTTATAACATACAGCTTTATTTTGAACAGCTTAACTGGAAAAAAAAATTAACATGTAAACATAAACATACATAAATAAATTACATTCTCAATTATTTATTTATATTCTCATTCATTTATTTATATTCTCATTTATTTATTGACATTCTCATTTATTAATGTATATTTTATAACATACAGCTTTATTTTGAACAGCTTAACTGGAAAAAAAAATTAACATGTAAACATAAACATACATAAATAAATTAAAATCACTTAAAAATAAATACACAAACATAAACAAGTTCAAGCCTAAAGAGATTTCAAATTTGAAATATTTCGCTTTTCTATGTGATTGAATTTTAACTGTAGCAGGATTCCTTTATTCTTATCTAGTTATCAAGTAGTTTCATGGATCAAAAGATACCCGAGTATTTATTCGTTAATACAGCTTTGCGTCTTGTATTCATTTCTTTTAAATGCGTGACATGGTCCACTACTTTACCATCACCCTATTTAACCCTCAATATACCGATGTTTCTAACTTGTTATAACAAAACAAACAAAAACCATTATTCTTTATATACTTTATTCCAGTATGGGTGCATGCACTGCGCATTTCATAAAAAAAAAAAGATCTGGCGATTAGGGTAAATAAAAAAATATAAACACGAGACTTTTCCAAAAATACACGAATAAGCAATAATTTTGATTGGTCACAGCCAATGGCGCGATCTTGTGACGCGATCACCTCATATGAATATTAAATCAGAATTCTGTCCTGGGTAGTTGTTGTTTTTCTCATGCAGTAGTTCCGTATTTTTATTTTTTAAATTTGTAGGCAGTAAAAGAGCAATAATGGAAAGCAGGGCGGGTTAAGATGAAATAGAATCTTGACGCTGCATCACAAATAAGGCGTATTTATGTATGTATATTTGTTGTTAAGGATTTTTTAAATGTCCTTTGCGTCTGTTTATGATCTACGCCTTTTTCATTCTGGGGCATCGATAGAACTCTTATTAATCCGGCCATGAATAGAAGGGAAAATGTGTATTTAAATATCTACCCCTTTTTTTAAAAATAAATGCGAATGAATTAAAGAAAATCAACAACAAACTGCCATGACATCTACTGATAATATATCTACTACTTGGCCATCGATAGCACTCTTATTAATCCGGCCATGAATAGAAAGGAAAATGTGTATTTAAGTATCCACGCTCTCCATTTAAAAAAAAAACGCGAATAAAAGAACAACAATAACAACAAACTGCCATGGCATATATTGATGATATATCTCCTTGAGAACAAATCAGAGATGAGCGGACAGCGGACGCGTCCGCTTGCGGACGCAGATCCGCAGACTTTTCCGAATCCGCGGACTGACAGCGGACGCTTCGTATGGTTAAGTTGCGGACTCGCGGACTGACGCGGATCTTCTTTAGCGTTACCATAAAAAATTTCAAGTCATTTAAACAGCTAATTTTCAGCAATGCGGACGCGCGGACTGACTGCGGACCAATGTTGTAAGATTCTGCGGACGCGGACGCGGATCATTGATAGAAATCCGCGGACGGACGCGGACGCTAAATTTCAAGATCCGCACACCTCTGGTGTGTATGTCTGTGTGTATGTTTGTCTGCGAGTGTTCCCCATCTGACGTGACAAAATCCAGCAACTGAGGCTCCCTCTTATCACGCACCAATCGCTGTCTGTCTACATCAGAATACTGTAACCCGACGACCCCCATGGTGCTAACTAGGGAGCGACCGATATGCCTTTTGACCGATAGTCCGATACCGATATTTTCCCCCAGCATTTTTGCCGATACCGATGCCGATACCGATATTTTGCTATTAATGAAAGGGTGTCTTGCAGATGAAGAAGATTAGAAGAACAAAAGATATGAAAAGACAGACCGGAAGACTGAAGTCACAAACACAAACCATGACTGCATAATCTCAGAAATCTGCATGTTTAATGTTTAAAATTAAACTTACAACAAACAATTCGTTGTTTTTACTTTTTACTTGTACACAAACAGAAAGGTAAGATAAAGTTGTAAATAATTAATGTCAAACTAAAAAAGTAAAAAATATATTAATTGTTAATTGTAACTTCACTAACTTGTGAAAGTTGTGATGAAATTAAAATAATTTTTCGTTAATCTTTGTAATTTTTACTGAATTTACTTGAAGCAGATTTTTTAAAAAGTTTGAAAAATTAAAAACACTTAATTATATCAGTAAATCACTTCACTCAGGTGAACAGTTAACTTGAAGTCTGTAAGTAAACTTTAACTCTGTAAACCCCGAGTTACTAGATTTGTGGAAAAAAAAAAACAATGTATAGGCAGCCAAAAAAACGGCCGGTCCGATAGCTAACCCATAGTGCCAATATCGGTTCGACTATCGGTCGCTCCCTACAAAAATCGGCCGATCCGATATTAACCGATAGTGCCAATATCGGTCCGATTCCGATACCGATCCGATTATCGGTAGTTCCCTAGTGCTAACTCTTCTGCCCCCTTCCCCCTCGCGTGCGGTAGCCCAGGAATGTGTGAAAATCAGAGCCGTTCATAGTTGTTTGGGGGCCCAAGGCAAAGACTTCCAGAGATATTTCTGGCGGTCTTATAATCAGAGTCTTCTGATGATATCTCTGGCGGTCTTATAATCAGAGACTTTTGAAGATATCTCTCGCGGTCTTATAATCAGAGACTTCTGAAGATATCTCTGGCGGTCTTATAATCGGAGTCTTTTGGAGATATTTCTGGCGACCCTTTACTTGACTTCTGGAGATATTTTTGAGACCCTTGGCAACGTCCTATCAGGGCCCCCTTTCACGAAATTTATTAGTAATTAATACATGAAAGGGCCCTATTTGTATTGAGAGCCCTAGGAGCCAACAGGCCCACCGACAGAAATTTCGGGCCTCTGGGCAGTGCTGTCAGACCTCCCGAGCTGATAATAATATTTTCAAAAGTGAATGGCCAGCTCAGTCCGGGCCCCTAAAACTCGCCGGGCCCCTGGGCATTTGCCCCCTGCCCCCCCTCTCGGCGGCACTGGGTGCCATTAATAAATACTTTTCTTTCGGTCGCCACTGATATTTTTAGCTCAATGTTTATTTACATTGATGATCCAAAATTTAAGAAAAGAAAAGGCAAAAAATACCAAAAACAAGTTCTGTCACGAAAGGTCATACCCCCCTCCTCCACCTCAACCCTTTAAAAATCGAAAGACTCTAAAACATTTTCTTTTTTGTAAATACATTCGTTATACTGTCGTCAGGTATTCATAAACAAATAGATCTTTTCTATTGTCCTATGAGTACCCACACCATCCTTTTATTTGTTTGTTAGGGTAACCTAATTTTAAACGTCACTAAAATGGATTCTTTTCTTAAAAGTGGCAAGACGTATTTAGGTTATTACTATTTTGGGCCACGAAATGTCCAAAATATTGACACATTCGAATCGGAACGATAGGTACAGATTCGGAACAAAATGTTGACAAATTATGTTAATGAAACGAAAGGTAAACATTTAGAACAAAATGTTGATTTTATTTTTTTTAAATGAAAAATAGACCGATAATTTATAAAAAGTAAGATATAAAAACGTGAAATATTTTATGAGTATACCAAACAAGTAATGATGTATATAAACACACGAAGAATATTATCTAACATAAGAGGTAAATTTAAACACAAAATTAGAATTAAAAAGTGTAGGTACCCAAGGTATAATTTATTCAATGATGAAAAAAATTCAATATTTTTTACAAATAAAGTTGTATACTTCTAATAATAATTATAATTACCTTTCAGCATCACAACAGTGTTTTTTTTTAATATATTTTTGTAAACAATCCTATCACGTTGTTTTTTTTTAAATATATTTTTGTAAACAATCCTATCACGTTGTTTTTTTTTAAATATATTTTTGTAAACAATCCTATCACGTTGTTTTTTTTTCCAAACCCAGGAATACGTGCCGAGTCTGTTAACGCATCGGTTCTCAACCGGCAACACCCGCACCCCAAGGGTTGCAGGCACGCATCGACACATGCTTCGAGTTTGAAGACGGTCGCCAGTTTGCTGCGGGACTCATCACCAAAACCACGTGACCGAGGATCGCATTAGGGGGGAATTAATTCTATCCCAATATGAAAATAATGTACATTTATCCGCGAACTTACATGGGAGGGGTGCCCGTGGAATACTTTCGCAGCACTTGGGGTAAGTCGAGGAAAAAAAAAAGATGAGAACCGCTGTGTTAATGGTCTCCACCCCCCCCCCCCCACCCCCAACGGACGCACACCCCAGCGCCAAATTGAGATATTAGACAAAGTTCCTGTTATCACGTGATTTTGTTGATGGATTTTCTGGAACCAACCCATTGTTGTTAAGTCCACATAACAAGGTGTTTATTTTTTTTTTCCATTGAGAATAAAATGGTATCTTCTGCCTCAATAATATTTTGTTTATTTTATATTTCATGGTAAGCTCTATGGATATATCAGATGACTTTCTAAAGGCATCTGTATGTTGCATTGTATTGGTATTGTTGATTAGCATTGAATGGATAAACACTCTAAGGAAACGTTTAAAGAGCAGCAGATGTCTAATTGTTAGACCGGATGCCTTGGGCAAAAAGTGTAAATGGTGGTTTGGAATAAATTATAATAAACAAATTAGAACAAGAAAAGAACGCGATTTTGGTCTGATTATGACTTGCTTCTAAATGCAATATTCTTTTTAAAAGAGTAGTAGTCATTGTATAGTTCCAACTAGTGATTGTACGGTTTTAAAATGGCTTTAACTTGTGATTGTATGGTTTTAACTAGTGATTGTATGGTTTTAACTTGTGATTGTATGGTTTTAACTTGTGATTGCATGGTTTTAACCAGTGATTGAGACAATATTACGAAATGTATAAACTAGTATGAATATTAAAGACGTCGCTAACAATTAGGAGGCCCTGCTACAAATGTTTAAGGGGGTCTTTCTAAAGAGAGAAGGCAGGCCGTTTTCCACTACCGATGCTTTTTACTATCCTCTCCTACCCACGCGATGCTGACATTGTCTAACCCTGTTTCGATACCATTTTATGTAACTCGTGCATACTTAAGAAAAACGTTAAAACTATATGGCATATTATCAATAGCTAACTAGACAATAGCAAACAAGACGATAGCTGACTAACTAGACAATAGTTAACTAGACAATAGCTAACTAGACAATAACTAACAAACAATAGCTAACTAGACAATAACTAGACAATAGCTGACTAACTAGACAATAGCTAACTAGACAATAGCTGACTAACTAGACAATAGCTAACTAGACAATAATTAACTAGACAATAGCTGGCTAACTAGACAATAGCTAACTAGACAATATCTAACTAGACAATAGCTAACTAGACAATAACTAACTAGACAATAGCTGAATAACTAGACAATAGCAAAGTAACAATAGCTGACTAACTAGACAATAGCTAACTAGACAATAGCTGACTAACTAGACAATAGCTAACTAGACAATAACTAACTAGACAATAGCTGACTAACTAAACAATAGCTGACTAACTAGACAATAGCTAACTAGACAATATCTTACTAGACAATAGCTAACTAGACAATACCTAACTAGACAATAGCTAACTAGACAATAGCTCACTAAACAATAGCTGACTAACTAGACAATAGCTAATTGAATTAGTGGCGCCCGGAGGATGCTCTAAAGATAGCACACCAATGAAGTACCAAAAAATAAAAATACTAAAGTAGTGAAAATGCCGCCCATTGGAGTGGCAGAGCTTACTCCACCCTCCTCCACAGTTAAGACCGTGGTTCTCGACCAGTGATACGTGTACCCCGAGGAGTATGGGAAAGTTTATGCAAGTGTACCAGAGGTGTGCGGATCCGAAATTTAGCGTCCGCGTCCGTCCATGGATTTCTATCAATGATCCGCGTCCGCAGAATCTTACAACATTGGTTTGCAGTCAGTCCGCGCGTCCGCATTGCTGAAAATTAGCTGTTAAAATGACTTGAAATTTTTTATGGTAACGCTAAAGAAGATCCGCGTCAGCCAGCGAGTCCGCAACTTAGCCATACGAAGCGTCCGCTATCAGTCCGCGGATTCGGAAAATTCTGCGGATCTGCGTCCGCAAGCGGACGCGTCCGCTGTCCGCTCATCTCTGAAGTGTACGCAGCGACATATAATTTCCGTTTTAAAACAACCAAGAGTTTAAAGAATGTCGCCAGTTCGCTGGCTAACTCAATATCAAACCACGTGACCAAGTATCACATTGGAAAGACATGCACATTCCATTAAGTAAAAGAACTATATTTATTCGCGAACTTTCGTGAGAGGATTTCCCGCTGGCATACTTTCGCAACCTTTTGAGCACCACTGAGTTAAGCCACTGCATCCGTATCCATATTTATCAAAGGCGGGGAGGGGGGGCATTAACCCTACGAGCTGAGATGAAAAAAGGGGCCTCGCATGGCGGCGCTGAAGAAGATGTGACCTGGCTTAGCCTATCCCCCATCAGATCGGGTTAGAAACACGACAAAGCAACAACTTATCACTTTAACACAACAAAACAAACAACTTATCACTTTAACACAACAAAACAACAACTTATCACTTTAACACAACAAAACAAACGACTTATTACTTTAACATAACAAAACAAACAACTTATCACTTTAACACAACAAAACAAACAACTTATCACTTTAACACAACAAAACAAACGACTTATTACTTTAACACAACAAAACAAACAACTTATCACTTTAACACAACAAAACAACTTATCACTTTAAGACAACAAAGCAAACAACTTATCACTTAGCAGAGAGTCGTACCCCGACCTAAAACTTGACATGTTACGTCACACATCTACACATTTCTTGTGGAACTATTTAGTAGTTAAGTAACTATACTTCCGCCGCACTACGCCGACCGTTATCGTCTGCTATATTAAAAAAAAATATTATTCTTTTGTTCTAGATTTAAAAAATAACAATTCTTAATATAAAATAATCTAAAGATAGATGATTATAATTATCTTATCGTGCTTTGAATGCTACTGTAGCCCAGTTAAACAACTACGTAAATATTGAGGTCCACTTTTGAAACTAAAAGTGCAATGGTCAATTTAACACTACTTAACAAAATGAATTTGAAAATTAAAAAAAACGAAAACAACAATTAGAAAGATAACAAATAATAAGTTCTGATAATAGTTATTTTTTTTTGTTAACACATTTTTTTTAAAGTGTTGCGTTTGAATACGTTTTGTACAAGCCACATTATATAGCTCAAATTTACAAACATCTATACCGGTGATTTGATAAATTATAAAAACTTTGGAACCATCACTTACTAAAATTGTCCAGTTTTATCAAAGTTATAATTTTACTAACTTTTTTTTTAAAAGAATTTTATAGAAAACGGACCATAAGATTATTTGTTACAGATTTTGGCCTAGTAATTTTTACGAGATAAATAATTATCTACAAGATTAAGTCTGTGTATAGATTTTTACGTTTTGATTTTGTTTATTTTGAAGTTTTAAATAATAACATATGAGTACATTTAATATAAAATATAAGTTATTTTCTTGCTTTTTTTTTTGTTAAAATAAAAAATAACGCACAACGCACGGCCGCCTTTACTCCAACTTAGCACAACGCACTACAGCCTTTATTACTCTTCTAACTTAGCACAACGCACGGCCGCCTTTACTCCAACTTAGCACAACGCACGGCCGCCTTTACTCTCCTAACTTAGCACAACGCACGGCCGCTTTTACTCTCCTAACTTAGCACAACGCACGGCCGCCTTTACTCCAACTTAGCACAACGCACGGCCGCCTTTACTCCCCTAACTTAGCACAACGCACTGCCGCCTTTACTCCAACTTAGCACAACGCACGGCCGCCTTTACTCTAACTTAGCACAACGCACGGCCGCCTTTACTCTCCTAACTTAGCACAACGCACGGCCGCCTTTACTCCAACTTAGAACAACGCACGGCCGCCTTTACTCCAACTTAGCACAACGCACGGCCGCCTTTACTCCAACTTAGCACAACGCACGGCCGCCTTTACTCCAACTTAGCACAACGCATGGCCGCCTTTACTCCAACTTAGCACAACGCACGGCCGCCTTTACTCCAACTTAGCACAACGCACGGCCGCCTTTACTCCCCTAACTTAGCACAACGCACGGCCGCCTTTACTCCCCTAACTTAGCACAACGCACGGCCGCCTTTACTCCAACTTAGCACAACGCACGGCCGCCTTTACTCTCCTAACTTAGCACAACGCACGGCCGCCTTTACTCCAACTTAGCACAACGCACGGCCGCCTTTACTCCCCTAACTTAGCACAACGCACTGCCGCCTTTACTCCAACTTAGCACAACGCAGGGCCGCCTTTACTCCCATAATTTAGCACAATGCACTGCCGCCTTTACTCCCCTAACTTAGCACAACGCACTGCCGCCTTTACTCCAACTTAGCACAACGCAGGGCCGCCTTTACTCCCATAATTTCATAATTTAGCACAATGCACTGCCGCCTTTGCTCTCCTAACTTAGCACAACGCAGGGCCGCCTTTACTTCCATAATTTAGCACAATGCACTGCCGCCTTTACTCCCTCAACTTAAAGGCAGGTACCCGTTTAAAGATGGGTGGACTTGAAGGGGTGGGGGGGGGAGAGACACTGAGTTTCAAACAAGGGACTTCTCCAGTCGACAGTTGATCGTTCTACACCGCACGACCACTCATCCCCGGACCCATTAACAGGATTCTTTACGTTTACTTTCCTATTTGAATAATTACAATTGACTGTAGATACCATAATAGGATGGTCGTATTGTAACGCGCTCGACTATCGACCTGAAGGTACCTTGTTCGCTTTCCGGTGAGGACCAAGGAAATTGTTCAGGTCTTGGCTCAAGTTCTCGATATATCTCCCGTGGTACCTCCATGGCCATTGCACTATCTGCTATGTTGGGTATGAAAGAAGGGCACCATAAAAACCGTCCCATTAGTGGTTCATATGATCTAAGAGATTTCACCTCATCCTTACAGGGACTTCACACACACACACCATAATCTATAAATCACTATTGCTTATGGTTGCTAGCACTGTTCGGTTGTAGTTCTCACTCAAACGTTTTAAATCATAAATATTATACAGTATAAACAACAAGGAGTGCAACATGAAGAATTAAACCGGCATAGAACAGGTTGTAACTGATACTTCAGTTCCTTACCCTTGCCAAAAAAACTCACTGACCCGGAAAGACAGTACTAAAATATTAACGTCATGCATGAGTTGTCGTAGTGAATGAACAAAATAAAAATTAACCTGTTCATCTGACTTGTGGAGATGATACACTAAAAATTATAACTGGAGAATATTTTTAAAAATGTAGGTATAGAAACATGGGTATTAACAAATTGGATAAGATTTTTTAAATTGGGTATAGAAAAAGTGGGTATTTCTGAATGAAATAGTCAATACATTAGAATCAAGATAAGAGGTGGGCAAACGTATTATATCGCAGGCCACGTTGGGTTCATAAACTGTGACCGAAGGGTCTGTGTTGACATGAAACAATATATAATAAAGATAGACCTCATAACATTTAAGACAAGTGCTAGAACAGATTGGCGGGCCGAAATAAACAGTCTGGCGGCCAGATTCGGCCCGCGCGCCGTAGTTTGCACATGACTCTTCTAGACACAGGTTATGGTGCGTAAATGAGAACGCCTAATGGGCAGGCCCTGTGTATGCTTGTTAAATACTTCTAGACATTTTCGGAACATCCAATGTGTCTTGAAAACAGGACACCGGTTGAATTTTAAAGAAAGTCATTGCTACTTCACTGGACATGTTTACTTCATTGATTTAACCATCTTGTTGACCAACAACATGCATACACTATAGTATAATGATTAATAAACATCCCAAAATCTAGCATGAGGAGTAAATGATGAGAAATGCTTTAACCATTGTTGTGCAATATATTGATATATAAATCAACTAACACGATTTCATAATGTCAGTAGACAGTTGTTGTTTCAGGTAAAATGAAGGCGAACTAACTATTTAATGGACGAAAAAGTCGGTAAAGCAGAAATACATAAAATGTAAATGCGAATTTAAGTTCTCTCCATATTTATATGTATATGTGAGTTTAAGTTCTCGCCATATTTATATGTATATGTGAATTTAAGTTCTCGCCATATTTATATGTATATGTGAATTTAAGTTCTCTCCATATTTATATGTATATGTGAATTTACGTTCTCGCCATATTTATATGTATATGTGAATTTAAGTTCTCTCCATATTTATATGTAAATGCGAATTTAATTTCTCTCCATATTTATATGTATATGTGAATTTAAGTTCTCTCCATATTTATATGTATATGTGAATTTAAGCTCTCTATATATAGATAACTGGCTCATACTATTTACAATTCAACATTGACAAAACTTTGGACTAGAAGGTAAAAACTTGTCAAACAGGGCCGTTGGTACATGACGATAGTGTTCACAGTGACTACCAACCATGACTTACATTACACACAGAGACTGACTATTTTATAGGCTGCATGAATCAGTCCTTTCAGTTACCTGATCCAATCAGTTATCTGATTCATGCTAGCCTTTTAAAATCCAGACCCTTTTGATCTCGTTGTGTATTATTATACATACAGGTCGAACAAAGTGGTATCCAGTTATAAGAGTCAAAGTAAGACAAGGACCCAGAGCAGATCTTGTGACTAATAATCAAGATAATTAATTTATATACAAACACACACACACACACACACACACACATACACACACACACATACATATATATATATATAATGTATATAATATATATATATATATAATATATATATATATATATATATAATATACATATATACATATTGTTTAAAAAAACACATTTTGTTTCAGAAACCACTCGCCACTAAATAATATAATATCAGATTATTATACAAATTCACAGTAATAAGTATGGTGACCGGGAATGACTTTGAAAGTACCACTTCCTTGACTTGATAAGAAGTAGGCTACTCAAATATCGCAGAAGCAGTTTATCGGGCCGTTGAGTCTGAAATACAGCAAGCCAGTTTATATTGATTTTGAGTTAAGATATGGAGTATATGACCTCAGCACAGCGCAGGATATGACGTACGTTTTGCTTAACCACTAGGTCGCACCATTTGACAGTAAATTTGACTGAACCAATGAACCTTACCACCATGGAGACTCAAGGCGTACATAGAAACAGTGTCACCACAACCACACCCCACATTATATACTGAGGAATGTCTTACCAGTTTATAACAACGTTGTATGTGAAGTCAAAAACAGCTTTTATGCAGTAGATAGTTGATCATGTTTATTATAGACAGTTTGTTGATTGCTTTGTTTAGTAATGACACTATGTTTTTTTATTAATAACTTACCAAAAACAATATGTTTGGTGATAGAATAATGTAGTGTACAAATTAAGCTTAGTTTATTAAACACTTAAAATTTTCAGCATTTCAGTTCCTTAACATTTCTATTTGGGCCTAATCTCGTACCATGGCAAAAATCTGATAAAAGTACTTCAACGCCCTTCTTAAGGCTATAGTCAGGAGTACCAAAATGTGGCTCTAAGAGCAGCATGTGGCTCTTCAATAAGTTTTGTGAGGCTTCTAATGATGCCGTTTCATTCTATCATTGTATTACATGGGTTCACTAAGTGTTGATGTATTGACTAGGCCGTTTCATTCTATCATTGTATTACATGGGTTCACTAAATGTTGATGTATTGACTAGGCCGTTTCATTCTATTATTGTATTACATGGGTTCACTAAGTGTTGATGTATTGACTAGGCCGTTTCATTCTATCATTGTGTTACATGGGTTCACAAAATGTTGATGTATTGACTAGGCCGTTTCATTCTATCATTGTATTACATGGGTTCACTAAATGTTGATGTATTGACTAGGCCGTTTCATTGTATCATTGTATTACATGGGTTCACTAAACGTTGATGTATTGACTAGGCCGTTTCATTGTATCATTGTATTACATGGGTTCACTAAATGTTGATGTATTGACTAGGCCGTTTCATTCTATCATTGTATTACATGGGTTCACTAAATGTTGATGTATTGACTAGGCCGTTTCATTCTATCATTGCATTACATGGGTTCACTAAATGTTGATGTATTGAATAAAAAAAACTGAAATGTGGCTGTAACTGACCTCTAGCCTGACCACTCGTGGACTATACATTCTATTGTTTTGTTATTTCTTTCATGTTGGTTGGTCTATTTCAGGGATGGTCACTAATCAGGTCAATGACAGCCTACATCCAGGTCATTGTTTTTTTTCTCTAATAGAAATCCCCCCCCCAGCCCATTTAACAACATTTAGTGAATACAATTTGTGAAATGATAGAACAAGTCCTTCACTACTACTAGCTGCACTTAATGAAGAGCCACATGCGGCTCACAGTTGGCTCTAGGTTGTTTCATTCTTGATAATATCTCTCTCATACCCCCCCATGATATTCTATATAAGTTCTATGTTATTGATAAATCATAAACAATGAATGAAACCATATGTCGCACAGGTTCTGTTTGTATAGGCATGTGCATTTATCGGCGCAGTGTGTTCCTAGGCGTGTGTAGCCCCAGTAACCATTGACGAGATGTGTAAATGCGGGTATGTTTGTTATTGTGACAACGATGTTTACTATATATCGATCTAACAGTGTTGTGTGTCTCCCCCCCCCTTCCCCATATAGACGTGTATGATGGCAGTGCAGGCTCTGTGTGATATGGTTAAATTGTATAACATTTGGTGGGAAATAAAAACAAAACAAGCCAACGATGCGTAAATTGATTTTTAACCAAAATCGAACGGCGGGAATGGTTTAACTTGTATTGTGCTGATTGTTTACCGACATTAAACAGACAAAGCACGCCCGTCCCGCCCCCTTCCCCCCTCCCCCCCCCCCCACACACTAACAGGGACATGACAGTGACCACCGCCTCGTGCTATCGAATCGTACGATCCTTGATGACGAAACGAACAGGCCACACAGAGAACCACGTGACTCATATCACGTCATTTAAAAAAAAATAGCACTATTGGCGGCTAGACCATTGATTGGCTGTCTTGTTTACATACTTGGGCTTTTTTTTTAATTTGTTTCATGAGTGCAGTTTTTTAAATTGTGTTTTGAATGGATGTTTATGTATCAAACAAGTACTTTTTAAAATAATAAGTCGAAATATGAAACATGGGAAAGGGTTTTGATGGGAGGGGGGGGAGTTGAAAATAACAACAACAATGTATAATAATTCAAAATGTGTAAAGAAAATGATACACAGCCTGGAGGCCCATATAGGCCCGTAGCGTGCGGGGGGGGCAGGGGGCCGGGCTCCCCCCTCCGTTTTGTCTGACCCCCCCCCTCTGCTTATTTGTTCTACTTAGTAAAATGTATTACCTGCCCCCCCCCTGCAATTGCCTGGTCCCTGCTGTAGAATGCCTGGCCCCCTGTGTAGAATTTTCACGCTACAGGGCTGGGCCCATATGGCCCCTGCTGGGGAGCCCACGAAAATTAGGCCCCCAACCCTTAATGACTATTTATATTTAATTTCTTTAGAGCTGACGTTGTAAGCCAAGCCCCCCCTCCCCCCTCAACACACAGTTTTTACCCGTAACAAATTAACCGAGATAGACATGTCAAGTGGGAGTTTGCTATGTGTGTGTTTGCGTCTCTTGTTTACTATATACAATCGTATAGTTAGTTTTCTCTTAGCTCACAACCAACAAGATAAACAAACAGCGATTGCCTTCAATACCCAAGGACACCGACCTATAGACAGGAGCCATAATATGTGTCCTGTTGTCCATGTATCGCTACTTGCGCTCACGTTTTTTTAATTAATTAACTTTGGTCAATAATTAATGTTATTAAAGTCAAATCAATCTAAAGGTAGGGTAACTGTTGCCCTAGGGGGTGGGGGTGGGGAAGGGGGGAAGGAGAGAATAGGAGGGCTAGGACTGTTTACTTCTTGTCTTGAGGTCATTGTTTTATCTACATTAAAAAAAAAACAACGAGAATAGTTTGAAGAAAATAAACAAGGACAGAGAGAGATAGAGAGATAGAGAGATAGATAGATAGATAGAGAGAGAGAGAGAGAGAAAGAGAGAGAGAAAGAGAGAGAGAGAGAAAGAGAGACGCGGAGAAAAAGTGATAGAGAGTCAGAGAGAGAGACATAGAGTGAGAGAGACAGTGAGATAGACAGAGAGTCAGAGAGAGTGAGAGTCAAAGAGATACACAGAGAGTTTGTGTGTGTGAGAGAGAGAGAGAGACAGAGGAGAGAGTATGATAAAGAGAGAGAGAGAATGAAACAGAGACAAAAAAGAGAGTGAGGGTGAGAGTGAAGGAGAGCACAAACAGTTAGAGAGAGTGAGAGAGACACACAGAGAGAGAGAATGAGAGAGACAGAAAGAGAGAGAATGAGAGAGAGAGAGAGTGAGGGGCAGAGAGAGGTTGGGTAAGGAAAGAGACAGATAGAGACACACAAATAAGATATATATAGAACAACAGACATTCAAGGAAAAAAAAAGATTTATCTAGACATACAGAGGAGACAGACAAATGAAGATACAGACAGAATGCAGAAAGACTTAACCACTCACGATGACACTCGCTGAGTAGACAACAAAGACAGTCAGCTGTTGGCTGGAGACGCCATAAATTTAAACGACCTGGGGTCTCGGCAGGTCAGGTTAACCTAGGACAAATTTATAAATGTTTAAAACTAACATCAGAATGTAGCAAGAATTCGTGCGGTCACTAAACTTGTCGCTATGACATATATATATATATATATATATATATATATATATATATATATTTCTCAAATTTGGATGCTAGTTTTCAACATTTAGTTTTGTCCTAGGTTAACCTGACCTGCCGAGACGCCAGGTCGTTTAAATTAATGTTAAATTACAGAAGGACACTGGGCATCTACAAAATCTGGCAAGTTCTGAGTGAGTTATGGGCCGTTCTTTTTGTATAAGCAAACCAGACCTAGACCCACCCCTCCTACCCCCTCCCCGGGTATCTGGTAAGGAAGCCCCAGTCGGTGCTTGTTATTTTGTCATGCACAATGATGGGCTTTCTATTCACTTGTCATGGACGATGATGGGCATTCTATTCACTTGTCATGCACAATGATGGGCTTTCTATTCACTTGTCATGCACAATGATGGGCTTTCTATTCACTTGTCATGCACAATGATGGGCTTTCTATTCACTTGTCATGCACAATGATGGGCTTTCTATTCACTTGTCATGGACGATGATGGGCATTCTATTCACTTGTCATGCACAATGATGGGCTTTCTATTCACTTGTCATGCACAATGATGGGCTTTCTATTCACTTGTCATGCACAATGATGGGCTTTCTATTCACTTGTCATGGACGATGATGGGCATTCTATTCACTTGTCATGGACGATGATGGGCTTTCTATTCACTTGTCATGCACAATGATGGGCTTTCTATTCACTTGTCATGCACAATGATGGGCTTTCTATTCACTTGTCATGCACAATGATGGGCATTCTATTCACTTGTCATGCACAATGATGGGCTTTCTATTCACTTGTCATGGACGATGATGGGCTTTCTATTCACTTGTCATGGACAAAAACTGTTTTTAAAATCTCAAACATTATGAAGGAGCGAAATATTTGCAAAAGTGTCCAAGAGGTCATTCAAAGCTGCATGCGGTGTAAGCAGCTCGCCGAGAGCACACACATACACACACACACACATTACAACAGAGCGCACACATTACAACAGAGCGCACACGTTACAACAGAGCGCACACATTACAACAGAGCACACACATTACAACAGAGCGCACACATTACAACAGAGCGCACACATTGCAACAGAGCGCACACATGTTTCGTTCAGTAGGTCTATATACCGTTATAACGCGCACCAAATATTGAAATTTCCTTCCCAAGTCGCACACAGCCTTCTGAAAATTGGAAGGAACATTGGGCGGTGGCTTTTGTTTAGATTGAACCCCCTCCCCCCTCCTTCCGAACCATTCACCTTATTTTTTTCGGGCTCATAATGCTGTAGACTGTAGATAAACGTACGTACGTTAATGCCCCAAAACTGCAACAAATGTCTATAACTGTCAGAGGCGTAGCGGGCTATTGTGGCGCCGTGTGTGAGCTACATTTTTCGGCGCCCTCCTCCCAATCAGAAAAAGTGCCCAAACATTCAACAGCGTTATTTCGGCGCCCCTTCCTAGTTCGGTGCCCTGTGCGGCCGTACAACCCGCTGTAACCTTGCTTAGTTTACTGATCACAACATACACAGCCCGCTGTAACCTTACTTAGTTTACTGATCACAACATACACAACCCGCTGTAACCTTACTTAGTTTACTGATCACAACATACACAACTCGCTGTAACCTTACTTAGTTTACTGATCACAACATACACAGCCCGCTGTAGCTTTACTTAGCTTACTGATCACAACATACACAACCCGCTGTAGCTTTACTTAGTTTACTGATCACAACGTACACAACCCGCTGTAGGTTTACTTAGTTTACTGATCACAACGTACACAACCCGCTGTAGCCTTACTTAGTTTACTGATCACAACGTACACAACCCGATGTAACCTTACTTAGTTTACTGATCACAACATACACAACCCGCTGTAGCCTTACTTAGTTTACTGATCACAACATACACAACCCGCTGTAGCCTTATTTAATTTAATGATCACAACATACACAACCCGCTGTAACCTTGCTTAGTTTACTGATCACAACATACACAACCCGCTGTAACCTTACTTAGTTTACTGACCACAACATACACAACCCGCTGTAACCTTACTTAGTTTACTGATCACAACATACACAACCCGCTGTAACCTTGCTTAGTTTACTGATCACTACATACACACAGGCACGCCGAGAGGGGGGGCAGGGGGGTCATTGCCAGGGGGGGCGCAGCTGTAAGGGGGCCCCGCCGCCCCGACCATGTCAATTTTTTCACAACTTATTGTTTATTAAGGGGCCCGCAATGATGTCCTGCCCTGGGGCCCGTGTTGGCTGTCAGCGCCACTGCATACACAACCAGCTGTAACCTTACTTAGTTTACTGATCACAACATCAAATCAAAAAAAAATAAATAATTTCAGTCTGAAAGTATTTGCTTATTTTTATGTTTAGATGTACTGTACATGTATTAAGATGTTTGAATTCTCCAGCATATCATCTCCCCCCAATTATCAAATTCAGAAAATATGTCCGTGAGTTATTTTTATTTACATAGTCCCAAGGTAACAACAGAAAAGAGTCATGAAAAAAGTTTAGGACTTTTTGTTCCAACCAGAAATTAAAGAAGGCCAAGGTGATTTCAATTTCAGATTATTATTTAATTTTTTTTTCTAAATGACACCGAGACGCAGGTATTACACCTAAAAAAAAAGTTGACCTTAAAATATTACCAACTGTCAGCAAATTATGCACAGACAAAAAACCATGAAAATGTCACAACATTATTACGATTTCTAGTGCCATTTTTTTAATGTCAATTATAATCATGTATTATCCTTTAATTAATGTATGTTAACAGAATTATATATTTTTTTAAAGTTTTAAATTGTACATGTCTGGAGGAAGAAGTCTAAGAGTCTAGACACGCCATTGGTGTAAATAATGGGACGGAAGGTGGCACAATGTGACATGTTGTTTACTGACACCATAGTTAGGTAAACATCGTGACATGTGTAGTACATGTGGGGGGGGGGAAGTGTCAACATTGGAAACATCCAGATGATCTGTCTGTCTGTCTGTCTGTCTATATCTATCTATCTATCTATCTATCTATCTATCTATCTATCTATCTATCTATCTATCTATCTATCTATCTATCTATCTATCTATCTATCTATCTATCTATCTATCTATCTATCTATCTATCTATCTATCTATCTATCTATCTATCTATCTATCTATCTATCTATCTATCTATCTATCTATCTATCTATCTATCTATCTATCTATCTATCTATCTATCTATCTATATAATATTTATATTGATTTATATTACATTTAGGACCTCGACCTTCTGCTGTTTTCATTGAGTTCAGATTTTTGTTTGGATATCACAACAAACTAGAAATAGTAACTTTTCAATATTAGATTCATCGAAAGTCTCCCGGGCCCCAGCCCAAACATTTTTTTTTACATTAAATATTAAGTACATTATCTCATGTCATTGTGTCAAATGTCCAAATGGAGAGGACAAGCCCCCTCCCTCCCCCCGGCCGCCCAAATACCTTAATATTTTATGTAAAAAAAAATTGGGGGGGGGGGCCTCAAGCCGTGGCCCGGGGGAACTTTCGAATTTGGATCCCCCCTCCCCCACTCTAGGTACGCCTCTGATCATGTGGCCAAATGTTTGGGGAATATTTACTTTTTGTTATTCGATTTTATTGTATAGTAAAGATACAAAAATGTTTTTTTTTTAACTGCCCCCCCTCCTCCCAATGTTGTTAATCTCCCTCCTCCCAATGTCGCCCAGTCTAAATTACTTAAAATATGGGCTGCTAGTGAAGTTACCTTAGACCTAAAGGGCCATCGGGGGCAGATGAAGATTAGAATTAATCTATGAGGTTAGCACAACGCACCGCCACCTTTAATTCTCCTACTTAAGTCAGATACCCATTTAAAGCTCGGTTGACTTGTGTGACGACTCTGCACCGAATTCCACATTGTAAAAATTACCAGAGTTCTCACCGGGGATCGAACCTAGGTCTCTCACGTCGACAGTCGAGTATCTACACCACTCGACCACCCGTCCCACTATGGGCTGCTAGACCACATACATGAATATGAAAATGGAGATGGATTGGCCATTCTCTCTGGAAGCCACCAGGGCTCGATTTACCGCCGGGGATGCCGGGGTCATCCCCGCCGGCACTGAGACCTGTCGTCCCCGGTTCTGCTTTATCTAATATATCCCTGCCGGGAATGAAACCATAGACATTTATCCCCGGCTCTGCAGAAATTTGTTTTCATCCCCAGCATTGGTTTTTTTTGTTAAATCGAGCACTGGAAGCCACCCGAAGTTATTAAAAGAATTGCACTGCAGTGGAACCCACCAAGGCCAGAGAAAGGTTTTTTCCCCGCCCAAAGACCACTTGGCTACGTCTTGCAGATAAGAAATGGAACAATGCAACCTGAAAGAGAGAGGGGGGGGGGGGTGATGGACTGGTGGTGCTAATAAAAGCATGTCCAAACCATGTACGTTGATGTATTGCAAAGGCCCAGTGTTCCGCGAATTAAATAAATGGTAAAGTTACGTTGTTTGTTTCCTGTACTGCCTAATTTACTGCCCCTGTCACATATACCACGAAACTTTATCTTAGTTTGTTCGCTATTTATTTCATTTGATACAGATGAATGTCAATTTCTTTCGCCTTAGACACTCACTTTAGGTATTTTGTTTTTATGTTTGCATTTCAGTTCACCTTTAACTAACTACCATTAAACACTGCGATAAAATAATGTTTAAAAAAAAAACACGAAAAACTACGAACTAATTGTCAAGGCAATTCAACCTTCATGTCAGATACACTAAAGTACAGTAGACTAGTAGTAGACATGAACAAAATATGCAGCTAGGGGAACATAATTCATACAATTCTTATATCAGTTTAGCTAGAAATTTGTGTATTAATGATCTCCCCTTACTTAACTACTAACGTGCTGTGAATACTTGTATACTTTTTCCTTGTTAAAACCTCCAAAAAATGTTGTAGACCTAAACTAAACGATGTAACAAAAACTATTATTAATCAAAACATGAATTTGTTAAAAAAAATTATAAGCCACATAATTAATAAATCACTAATATTTAGTGAAAATTGCGTCCTTGAACTTTTGGGTTAGCACATTCCCATCAAGTCAAGGCTAGTCTATGTGCAACTCGGCGGGAAAAAAAGTGTGCAACCTGCATAACTTGTTATAAAACTTGCTGTTCATGCAGGGTCGCCGTGGAGACAAGGGAGAGTTCATATTGTAGGGGTGTGCGAGAATGGCGTATGCATATACTGGCATATACCATGTAGTCGTAAAAAATTTTCTTTAGAAGACGCTAAAAATAAACAGACGCAGTCGATGATTTTTTTTAGAAAATAAACATGCCACCGTTTTCACCCCTTCTCCACCACGGATTATTTTCAAACTTTTAATTTCGTTTTTTTTTGTTATGTAATTTTGTTATGTAATTTTTGTTATGTAACTGATCTAGTTTGTAGATAAACAAACCTTGTTTTTTGGTCTTTGCATTTGACTGTTTCAGACTGTTATAGTATAATATATATTAAGCCTCATTAAGAAAATAAAATGAACTAAAGACATGAACAACATTAATAAGAACACTGTAATAAAACATTAAAAAATCAAATAACTTCCAGAAAATAATAGATAAAGTTTTGTCTCTCTCACCAAAAGAACATTAGATATACAACTCTGTATAGAAAACAGTTAAAATGGCAAAATATTGTGCAAATTCAATGACGTCAAATTTGTTATCAAAGAGACCAAGTTCCCCGGTCCCCCCAATCCCTAGGTTCGGCACTGACCGGGAAGAGAGATAATAGAATTCTGAAATAGAAACAATAGAAGCTATATACATATTCCCAGGCAAACATCATCGTATTATATAGAAACGGTACTGAGAATAGACTGACCCTGTCAATTGTGACTCAATCCAAAAAACTGACGCTCAGGCATCAGAAGAAGAAAAAAAATCTCTTAGTTGCATCAATTGAACGCAGGTAGGTATGGCTATATAGCTGCATCAATTGAATGCAGGTAGGTATGGCTATATAGCTGCATCAATTGAATGCTGGTAGGTATGGCTATATAGCTGCATCAATTGAATGTAGGTAGGTATGGCTATATAGCTGCATCAATTGAATGCTGGTAGGTATGGCTATATAGTTGCATCAATTGAATGCTGGTAGGTATGGCTATATAGTTGAGTATACGTTAGTGAAGTAAGTTAATTTTAAAGTTAAATTTATTTCAGCTACAAAACTGTACACGCCATTAGTGAAAATTAAGTAAGAATCATCAATTTTAATGCAGGTAAATATCACCATGTCTCTGAATCAAATTCTTCGGCAAGCGATTGATCATTGGTTTTTGTTCCTGTCCAAAGCGGTTCTTGGATTTTCGGGGTCCCTACACGCACATATATTGTTTGAGGGGGGGGGCATGGAATAGTCGGGACCTTGGTAGCATCAAATTTAATAGGACCTACTGGATGGGAACTTCTACTGGATGGGGACTTCTACTGGATGGGGACTTCTACTGGATGGGGACTTCTACTGGATGGGGGCTTCTACTGGATGGGGACTTCTACTGTACTGGATGGGGGCTTCTACTGGATGGGGACTTCTACTGGATGGGGACTTCTACTGTACTGGATGGGGGCTTCTACTGGATGGGGACTTCTACTGGATGGGGACTTCTACTGTACTGGATGGGGGCTTCTACTGGATGGGGACTTCTACTGTACTGGATGGGGGCTTCTACTGGATGGGGACTTCTACTGTACTGGATGGGGGCTTCTACTGGATGGGGGCTTCTACTGGATGGGGACTTCTACTGGATGGGGACTTCTACTGTACTGGATGGGGGCTTCTGGATAGGGACTTCTACTGTACTGGATGGGGACTTCTACTGGATGGGGACTTCTACTGGATGGGGACTTCTACTGTACTGGATGGGGCTTCTACTGGATGGGGACTTCTACTGGATGGGGACTTCTACTGTACTGGATGGGGGCTTCTACTGGATGGGGGCTCTACTGGATGGGGGCTTCTACTGGATGGGGACTTCTACTGTACTGGATGGGGGCTTCTACTGGATGGGGACTTCTACTGGATGGGGGCTTCTACTGGATGGGGACTTCTACTGTACTGGATGGGGGCTTCTACTGGATGGGGACTTCTACTGTACTGGATGGGGGCTTCTACTGGATGGGGGCTTCTACTGGATGGGGACTTCTACTGGATGGGGACTTCTACTGTACTGGATGGGGGCTTCTACTGGATGGGGACTTCTACTGTACTGGATGGGGGCTTCTACTGGATGGGGACTTCTACTGTACTGGATGGGGGCTTCTACTGGATGGGGACTTCTACTGGATGGGGACTTCTACTGGATGGGGACTTCTACTGGATGGGGACTTCTACTGGATGGGGACTTCTACTGGATGGGGACTTCTACTGGATGGGGACTTCTACTGTACTGGATGGGGGCTTCTACTGGATGGGGACTTCTACTGGATGGGGACTTCTACTGGATGGGGACTTATACTGGATGGGGGCTTCTACTGGATGGGGACTTCTACTGGATGGGGGCTTCTACTGGATGGGGACTTCTACTGGATGGGGGCTTCTACTGGATGGGGACTTCTACTGTACTGGATGGGGACTTCTACTGGATGGGGACTTCTACTGGATGGGGACTTCTACTGTACTGGATGGGGGCTTCTACTGGATGGGGACTTCTACTGGATGGGGACTTCTACTGGATGGGGACTTCTACTGGATGGGGACTTCTACTGTACTGGATGGGGGCTTCTACTGGATGGGGACTTCTACTGGATGGGGACTTCTACTGGATGGGGACTTCTTCTACTGGATGGGGGCTTCTACTGGATGGGGACTTCTACTGTACTGGATGGGGGCTTCTACTGGATGGGGACTTCTACTGGATGGGGACTTCTACTGGATGGGGACTTCTACTGTACTGGATGGGGGCTTCTACTGGATGGGGACTTCTACTGGATGGGGACTTCTACTGGATGGGGACTTCTACTGGATGGGGGCTTCTACTGGATGGGGACTTCTACTGTACTGGATGGGGGCTTCTACTGGATGGGGACTTCTACTGGATGGGGACTTCTACTGTACTGGATGGGGGCTTCTACTGGATGGGGGCTTCTACTGGATGGGGACTTCTACTGTACTGGATGGGGGCTTCTGTACTGGATGGGGGCTTCTACTGGATGGGGACTTCTACTGTACTGGATGGGGACTTCTACTGGATGGGGACTTTTACTGGATGGGGACTTCTACTGTACTGGATGGGGGCTTCTACTGGATGGGGACTTCTACTGGATGGGGACTTCTACTGTACTGGATGGGGGCTTCTACTGGATGGGGACTTCTACTGGATGGGGGCTTCTACTGGATGGGGACTTCTACTGGATGGGGACTTCTACTGGATGGGGACTTCTACTGGATGGGGACTTCTACTGGATGGGGGCTTCTACTGGATGGGGACTTCTACTGGATGGGGACTTCTACTGGATGGGGACTTCTACTGTACTGGATGGGGGCTTCTACTGGATGGGGACTTCTACTGGATGGGGACTTCTACTGGATGGGGGCTTCTACTGGATGGGGGCTTCTACTGGATGGGGACTTCTACTGGATGGGGACTTCTACTGTACTGGATGGGGACTTCTACTGGATGGGGGCTTCTACTGGATGGGGACTTCTACTGTACTGGATGGGGGCTTCTACTGGATGGGGACTTCTACTGGATGGGGACTTCTACTGTACTGGATGGGGGCTTCTACTGGATGGGGACTTCTACTGTACTGGATGGGGGCTTCTACTGGATGGGGACTTCTACTGGATGGGGACTTCTACTGTACTGGATGGGGACTTCTACTGGATGGGGGCTTCTACTGGATGGGGACTTCTACTGTACTGGATGGGGGCTTCTAATGGATGGGGACTTCTACTGTACTGGATGGGGGCTTCTACTGGATGGGGGCTTCTACTGGATGGGGACTTCTACTGTACTGGATGGGGGCTTCTACTGGATGGGGACTTCTACTGGATGGGAACTTCTACTGGATGGGGACTTCTACTGGATGGGGACTTCTACTGGATGGGAACTTCTACTGGATGGGGACTTCTACTGGATGGGGACTTCTACTGGATGGGGACTTCTACTGGATGGGGACTTCTACTGGATGGGGACTTCTACTGGATGGGGGCTTCTACTGTACTGGATGGGGGCTTCTACTGGATGGGGACTTCTACTGGATGGGAACTTCTACTGGATGGGGACTTCTACTGTACTGGATGGGGGCTTCTACTGGATGGGGACTTCTACTGGATGGGAACTTCTACTGGATGGGGACTTCTACTGGATGGGGACTTCTACTGGATGGGGACTTCTACTGGATGGGGACTTCTACTGGATGGGGACTTCTACTGGATGGGGACTTCTACTGGATGGGGACTTCTACTGGATGGGAACTTAAGCTGTCGTCTAGTCTGCATATCCATACAAAAATGCAATGAGCAGAGACGGACAAAGATCGGTTGAAGCACTGGTGTGCAGAGACGGACAAAGATCGGTTGAAGCACTGGTGTGCAGAGACGGACAAAGATCGGTTGAAGCACTGGTGTGCAGAGACGGACAAAGATCGGTTGAAGCACTGGTGTGCAGAGACGGACAAAGATCGGTTGAAGCACTGGTGTGCAGAGACCGACAAAGATCGGTTGAAGCACTGGTGTGAAGAGACGGACAAAGATCGGTTGAAGCACTGGGCACAGAAGAAACTATTGGGCCCCTAGAGAAAAAAAAAGACTGGTGTATAAAGACTTATAAATTCCGTATATAAATTTCTCACATGTCGGGGCTCCAGGCGCGTGCCTGGTTTCCCACCGTATTTGAATAGAATTCAATGTTTGGAGATTTGATAACGATTATTACTGTTTTTTTTTTAATTTATTTCCTTGTTGTCAGAAGTGAAACTTTCCAACGTAGAATACCGGGAATACCGGATGTGTCAAACATTTCATTGAAATTGTGTGCTATGAACCTTATAAAGTGAATAGCCAGTCTAGCAGGTTTAATATCATTCGCGTTCTCAATGGGGCCGTCCATAAGGTACGTCACGCTATTTTTGACCCCCCCCCCCAAGTGTTACAAATCTCGGGACCCCCCTCCCTTAAGTACGTCACACTTTCGAAAAAAAAGTTTTAATTAAAATGTAATCGAAAACTAAAAAAACACATCACTATTAAACTGCCTTAAAATATAAATATTAAAAGAACTATCAGATTATTATATGACTTTACTAGTAGAATAACTAATTGTCAACAGCTGTCACAGTTATTCTTTGAAACAGTAACTCAATCAATTGAATTTGAAAAAAAAAATTGCAAAATTAGATTTGACTTATAATAAACATCATTTCTATTGACACGGGATAAGAAGTAGATTAGCGAAACTTGACCTCAACCAGTGATTAAATAATACAAATGGAAACAAAACAATGCGACTAACAAAGGACTAGATTGACAAATTATGTGAGCAGCTCTTGCGCTATATGGAATATGTTTATAGTGGACCTGTGAATTATGTTTAATTAAAAAAATATGCACTAGACATCATCCATCCATGGTGAAGTGAAGTGTTCATTCATAGTTACGATTGACATAAATCTTTCCACATCATCGTTTCATGGAAGAATAATTGCAGACAGATCAACTACTTCATCCTCATCTAGCCACTCAACATCATCTGAATGTGCATTTTCCATTCTGCCAATAATTGCCATGAGTTCTCATTGCCTTCTAGCAGCGATTCTCAAATGCGTTTTATCTGAGTTGATTCTGGAAAATTTTGGGTTGGCACATTCTCCTGCGCCCGAGCTCTGTGTTGTCCTGTATGTTTCTTCAACATTGTTTGTGAGGCAAAATATAAGTGACACACTTTGCAAAATCGATCATGCAAGCTGATCTGCAAAGATTGACAATAAAGATCATATGGTTGCACTTTAAAAACTCCTGTTGATCTTGGCATAATGTCATCAAATTTGAAAGTTTGTGCCACAAACAATGAAGGAAATTTATGAGCATCTGCATCTGCTCTTTCTGAAGCTCTGAGTCCATCAGTTGTTTGGTTGATTGGGATTGGAGGAGGAAAGAATCTCGAAGGTAACTTGTTGAAATATGAGCTGCGTACTTTGTCGCAACATTTTATGTCCTGACATTTCACAATTTGAGTGAAGTATTGGCTGGTGCGAACATGATGGTCAAACCATTCCTGATCCTTCGACATCAGTTCTTCATCCAATTCAGATTTCTCAGGGTTGATATATTCTGCAACTGTTGGAAATTGGTCAACAATCACATGCGACCAGATTTCAGCTAAAGTTTCACCTGCAAACTTGAAGTTTGTTCTTTCCAAATCCTCATTGATTGTTCTGCCCTGCGAATCAAGTTGACTACCAGAATGTTCGTTTGGCTATATACACCAGACAGTTCTCTGCTCAATGGTGTCATTCGACGTTCCATGCGATTAAAAGCACTTCTTCCTTGTGCATTGGTTGCAAGGAATAAGGCATCAAGATTATTTTTAACGAAGTGATGGATTGCAACTTCAATTACTTTTTGATAGCTAGGATTTTCATCTGGCCCTCCATCCACTGTAAGAACAACAATAGGTTTTATAACATTGTCTCTTTTATCTTTTGTTATTTCATCGAATTCATCCAAATCCAATACTCTTTCGAAGTCTGAGCCATGAGCAAAAGCAGTGGGTGAAGAATGCTTCCCTGATCGTATTGCTATGTATGTTGGATCTGAATAGCTTACAACTACCGGTTTTCAATGCGAATTCCAACATAAACAGATGGAATAAGTTTTAGCTGCAACAACCCAATCATGGTCTGGTAAACTGACACGATATTCCACATGCATTAGCAATGGTGCCTGTTTATTTGCTGCGGTGAATCCTATTGGAACTCGTACTTTATCATCCTGGCTAATGAAGCCACTTCGTTAGGTCCGAGCACTGATGATAATTCCTCTAAATGTCTCAATGTGGCTGTGCAGAACTTTCCATCCATGTGTTTGGAGTGGGAATCGTTCTGAGATCGTATTACCTTGACTGGTACTGTGAAAAAGTGTCTATTACCTTCTATTGTTGAACTTCGTCTTGGCAACAATCGAGTGTAAACGGTGCTCGGGCTGACAAGGAATCTATCAGTGTTAAGTTGCACAATATACAGAAATTGGTATCTATCTTTAAAAAACTAACACTTCTAAGCTGAGCCGTTATTTGGTTTTTGTGGAGCCCTAGGTACAAACTTAGATATTTTTAGGGTTCATAGCAAAAGTACATATTGGGGGGGGCATTAAGTATCAGTTTTGATATGAATTTGTACAGGAATAATGCTCATTGACCAGTGGTCATTCTAACATGGATATGTGACCCTAACCGCCCGTCCCAACCAACAGCAAAAAAAAAGGCTAACTATAAGCTCTAACAAAGTACTATCAGTTGGTTGCAAGGCCGTATCCAGAATTGTGTTTTGGGGGGGGGGTGCTCTGCGGTTTGGGCGGGGGTTCTGTGCGGAGAGTTTTATATAAGAAAAAATTGGAACGCAATGATAAAGAAGTATATTTTATAATAGAATTTGATTTTTAGAATTAATTGGGGGGGGGGGATGCAGCCCCCCCCCCGGCTACGGCCTTGGTCGGTTGTCTAATTAGGATATCAATAAGAACAACATTTTCCTTTACCCATGTTAAGTGTGTTAATACCCGGCTCAAGACATTAGAAGTTGGTTACACACTTACATTGTGTTGGAAGTAATTACATATAGTTCACTTAAAAACCATATAAAGAATATGAACGCGATTGGACAATTATTTACTGTATCGCCTCTATTTCCGTACTGCGATAATACAAAACAAAAACAACCACAGGTGTCACGTGTAGTTTTAATTGGGTCAATCAAACTACAAGCCAGCGGGGCTAGGGGGGAAAAAAGGGGGATGGGAGGGGGGAGGGAAATCGAATTGGTTTTTCTACACGTGAGTGAAAGGAGGAATTCTTACAGTTACACTTCACATTACGATATCATTATTGTTTGAGTAGGTGATAGTTGACCGATAGGTCAAGTGTGTATACCATTTATTGAAAATGCTGCCTGATTTTAATGACAAAAGAATACCGATGTCCCTAGCTGGCGGCGAAGTAAGAGATATTGGGTAACCTGTGTCACTGATATTCGAACCAAACCTTACTTAAAATTTAAAGTACCCGGTTGGTATTAAGGTGAAGTTGATGAAATAAGTGTCAATAATACATGACTATGAACTAAATTAGATTGTCAGGTGCACTGCTGTCGACCTAAAAACCTTTTTTTTTTTTGAGCGCCAGTTAGTTTGATCAGATTTTGATTTCAGTTTGAACGAAGGCTATCAATTTAAGTCTCACTCATGTGACATTGGTTGGACGTTGGACTATCTCACTCATGTGACATTTGTTGGACGTTGGACTATCTCACTCATGTGACATTTGTCGGACGTTGGACTATCTCACTCATGTGACATTTGTTGGACGTTGGACTATCTCACTCATGTGACATTGGTTGGACGTTGGACTATCTCACTCATGTGACATTTGTTGGACGTTAGTTACTGGATTAAAAATGGCTGATCGGCATTGTACTCGGCATTATACTAGAAGTAGGTCTCCGATGGTCATTGTGTCAAC
This sequence comes from Bulinus truncatus, assembly GCA_021962125.1. Lineage (NCBI taxonomy): Eukaryota > Metazoa > Mollusca > Gastropoda > Planorbidae > Bulinus > Bulinus truncatus. The sequence continues at coordinate 2,896,633 of JAGDYQ010000062.1, forward strand.
TAGAAGTATGTGGACATGTCCGTTGGTCATTGTGGCAAGTAGAAGTATGTGGACATCTCCGATGGTCATTGTGTCAACTAGAAGTATGTGGACATGGCCGATGGTCATTGTGGCAAGTAGAAGTATGTGGACATCTCCGATGGTCATTGTGTCAACTAGAAGTATGTGGACATGTCCGATGGTCATTGTGTCAACTAGAAGTATGTGGACATGTCCGATGGTCATTGTGGCAAGTAGAAGTATGTGGACATCTCCGATGGTCATTGTGTCAACTAGAAGTATGTGGACATGTCCGTTGGTCATTGTGGCAAGTAGAAGTATGTGGACATCTCCGATGGTCATTGTGTCAACTAGAAGTATGTGGACATGTCCGATGGTCATTGTGGCAAGTAGAAGTATGTGGACATCTCCGATGGTCATTGTGTCAACTAGAAGTATGTGGACATGTCCGATGGTCATTGTGTCAACTAGAAGTATGTGGACATGTCCGATGGTCATTGTGGCAAGTAGAAGTATGTGGACATCTCCGATGGCCATTGTGTCAACTAGAAGTATGTGGACATGTCCGATGGTCATTGTGGCAAGTAGAAGTATGTGGACATGTCCGATGGTCATTGTGGCAACTAGAAGTATGTGGACATGTCCGATGGTCATTGTGGCAAGTAGAAGTACGTGGACATGTCCGATGGTCATTGTGGCAACTAGAAGTATGTGGACATGTTCGATGGTCATTGTGGCAACTAGAAGTATGTGGACATGTCCGATGGTCATTGTGGCAAGTAGAAGTATGTGGACATGTCCGATTGTCATTGTGGCAACTAGAAGTATGTGGACATGTCCGATGGTCATTGTGGCAACTAGAAGTATGTGGACATGTCCGATGGTCATTGTGGCAAGTAGAAGTATGTGGACATGTCCGATGGTCATTGTGGCAACTAGAAGTATGTGGACATGTCCGGTGGTCATTGTGGCAACTAGAAGTAGTTGGGCAACCCCGATGGTTATAGTGGCAATCTTCCAAATTTAAACAAAGTGAACATTCACTTTTCATAAATGTAAAAGACTTCATCAAAAACAGACCACAAACTTGGTTACGAAGATTTAGATTAAAAATAAATAAATAAATCCTTCACTGTAGATCTAAACACCATTTTTTTTTTAAATTAACTTCCTGCTTTGATATAAACAGGCTGATAACAATCACCGGAAATACAGATAAGGAGCAAAAAATACCACGCTAGTACTGGATATTCATTTATCTCTTTGCTTTCAACTGCCGTTAAATTATTTCCTTTTTTTTTAGTTTTCCCAGAAATCTAAGGCTATACCCATAATCTAGGTTTAGTTTTCCAAGATATCTGACTTTTTACCCAAAACCTAGGTCCATATTTTGACTATTAGTTAATGCCCAACGCATGTCTGTGCTCGATTGATTTATTTTTTAAAGTTTGAAGCGAACAGGCAGGCCTGGATTAACCATTAGGCAAACAAGGCACGTGCCTAGGGCACCAAGCGTTTGCGGGGCACCACACGTCCTCAAGAAAAATTTTACCTTGGTCCCACAACCTGGGAGTACAATACCTCACTCCAGTCTTTTAGCTATTTTTTGCTATTTTTCTTCGAGGTTTTTTGTGCTT
>JAGDYQ010000062.1:2898769-2930308 GCA_021962125.1 Bulinus truncatus
GGACAATAGTTAAAAAACGGAAACAAAAAATGCATTCAAATCAGTGTGAAAACCTTAATTAAAGATTTAACATTAATTACTGATAAAGTCTCCTAACATCAATGTGTAATTTAGTAAACTACTTACACACAAATATTTCAGCTCATAGCAATATGGGGACATCTGTGTGGGCTTTATACATGACAGCAACAACTGCTAATCTGTCAGAATGGGGATGAAATCAATTCTGATTTAACTTTGTTGCTTGAAAGTAAGATATATTTTATTTTTTACATTAAGCATTTTATTTTAAGTTGCCTTGTTTAAGTTATAAGCACCACAATTTTACACAAAAAGATATGTTAAAGTATTATTATCGAAAATGTCTACACTCACTTACCCCACTAGCAGTTCTTTATAGACTTGGCTTTTAATTTAGGGAGAAGTATCTAAATTTACATAGTAATTAAAAATATTACTACAAGTTATGATGACAGAATTAGGTAATATCCTCTTAATAAAATAAAGTATAATGGATACCTTTAAAATACATCCAGCAATGTTTATTGCTTTACTACAGAGAGAGAAATTTCATCTGAATATTAAATGTGATACAAAAAAAAGTGAAGAGTAAAAAAAACTGCAACTTTTGCTTTAACCAGTACAATGAAGAATATTTAAGGAACAAAGTAACATTTTTATTACAATAACAAAAAAACAACTTTTTGCAATGAATAACTTATTTAAGCCTGTGATTATCTAGTTGAAAGAGTTAGACATTATGTTTGTGTTAACTTAGAAATAAGAAAAAATTCCTCGTAAATTCTGAAATGAAATGTCTGATTTATAAGAAGTTTACTTTAAGAATATATTCAACTGGGCTACACACTAACTTATTTAAGTCAGTATGTAAAGCACATTTAAATATGCCTTATGAATTAAATGATAAGTACTACCAGATCCTTTTCACCTTTTTGTATTCTTGGTGGCACAGCTGCAATAATATCTACTAATCTGGGTTGACTCGGGCATAAGAGTATTTACTGGCTATTCTTGTCTTTAACCTGGATAAATTTATATCAGATTAGATAGGTATAATATAAAATATCCATTGCTGCATACAGACTATTCACACATTAGAAGTGGTAAAAATTATCACAAATTTCCCAGCATCCCTCCCTAATTAACAAAACAATGACAAAAAAAGCTGGACTCCACCAACCCTTGCATGTTATAAATAAATGTGATCTGCACCACAGCTTAATGTGATAGGTATATTATGAAATGTACTTACTTGTTCAAATCCACATCTCTCTTTTCTCTATCAGCTACTATAAGTTCAAGTTAACTATTTCAGTTACTGACAAGACCAGCAGCTCTTCTTTTGAAAAATTATGCGCCACTAAAAGAAATAAATGTCACAATGATTAACACTTGTAAAAAAATAATAATAATAGGCAAAATTATATTTATATATATATACTCCTGAAATTAACACCCAAATATTTAACATCAACAGTTTATAAAATAAAATATTGATTATTTTTCCCCAAAATGCTAAAAAAACAGAATCAATAAGTTATAAATACCTTTTTTTCTTTTTTTTTTCCCCATTCTATTTAATGGCTCTATCACAGAAATATCAACCAACTTGAATAAATAAATTAAGAAACAAACATGTCTGTCATTTAGCTTATAGAGTGGATTTAGAAAATTAGAAAAACTTAAAAAAAAAATAAAATTACACCAGTGGTGTTAAAAAAAAATTTAACACTCCAGTATAAGATGGACTTATTCAATTTCTTTTTTATTATCATCATTTTTATAAGTAAATTAGCTGTATGTATAAACTTAATTGATAATAAAATCCGGGGAAAGCTAACTATATATTTAAAGCTATTTTCTCAATCTTATTTTGATGCACTATTATATACCAATATTATAAGAAATAGTCCTGATGCAATAATCACAGAACCACTGTAGTACATTTTAAAAAAGCAATATGAATTCCAAATGATGTTATCTTTCTGCAAAGCTGTTGTATTTCACATTTCCAGATTGAGCTCGATGCGCCAATATCTATTTATTAAAAATTGATCTCAATGACTAAAAGAGTGACTCCCAGTTTTTTATGAGTGGGTCAGGAGGGAAAAGTTTAGAGAGTTACTGTTTGTTGTATTGCATTAATTAATAAATATAATTATGATATTCACAGTCTTCATTCAGATGAAGCAATAAAGATCATGCTTTATCACTATTGTCTAATTAATATGAAATAGACATCATGTCATATTTCAGAAATATTAGATTTAGTTACAGTGGATCCATGGTTAAATATAAAACTATCAAACTCAAATATGAATTGTATGTGATTAGACTTTTATGTTAGCATTTTTTTTTCTATATATATTTTAAAAGTTAAAATTTGATTATGTACTATCTAAGGCTATCAATCTGTACTATAGATCTGCACATGACTCAGTTTACTGCCACTCTGTAAGCATCTCGCATTTTCCGCGCCACAGTCAGTGTGCTTGTTTGCTTCACTGTCGAAGTATCTTTGATGAGTTGACGTCACGTTTAGTGTTTTTTGTTCATTTACAGTACCCAGTCACATCTCTTTTTATAACCATGGGTCCGAAGAAAGTGAGTGGAAATGTGAGTAGCTCAGAAGAAGATGATGTCCATTTAATTAAAGCATGAAATAAACATGAGCAAGGTGTGCAAGTAACTGACTATGGCGGAGTCAGTACGGGCATAGAACTTCAACAATATGTACTGTGCTCAAGGCAGCAGCCAGGGGAATATGCAGCCCCCCCCTCAAATAAATAAAAATTTCATTGCTGATAGTAACATATTAAAAATTGACAAAAATGTGCCTTTTAAAAACTTGGAACAGGGCCCCCCCCCAACAAAATCCTCGCTACGGTACTGACCGTGCTTAAACAATAGTCGTTAAAGGGTATTCCTGGTTATGATTCCAGTTAAGTGCGTTACAATAATTTCTAAGCTACTCTGCTAAAATCTTCCATAAGATCAAGTCGACTACTTCTCTTTTATTATGTTTTTATACAATATTTGTCATTTATAAGTACACTTTTCTTATTCAAAACGCTTAAGCTACGGGTACGTAAAAAAGTACTCCATATTTTTTTTGTTCTGGGGTATGGAAATAGACTTTGGAATTGAAAACATAACCTATTAAAAATTGAGGCTATGTTTGTTTGTGTGGCTCAAATCCCGTCATAGAAATGTTTTTTTTTTCAAATTTTTTTATTTTTCAGAATAATAGATACTAATTTAGCGCATATTTTTTGTTTTATTATGATACATTATGAAAAAAAAAGGTTAGGGGGGTTAGGGATAGCATCATATCGCTATCTGAAAAAAAAAGGGTTAGGGTTAGCATCATATCGCTAAAAAATACGCACATCTTTTTTCGTACCCCGAAGAAAAAAAAATACGGGATACGTATCCGTAGCCGCTGCCTATTCAAAAATATATAACAAAAACAACTGGGGTGGCATTTTGGTGGCTAGAACGGATTAATACCATTTCAATTGAGAAAACTGCTTTGAGATACGAGCAAATTGACGTAGGAACAACGTTACGGAAGGAATTAAATCGTATCTCGAGGTACCACTGTAGTGTCTGTAGTTAATCAATTTAATCAGACATTCAGAGACATGTGTCGTGTCATTCAAATAAGTAAATGATTCATGACTGACGAGAAATGTGTCATTTAAGTTAGCGACAAGTTTTTTGTATGTATTTTTCCATTAAATTTTCTAAATATGTGTAACGGGAAGTAATTAATTATTTAGCATAAATTTAAATAACATATTTTCAGACACAGTTCGTCATATTATTGTTACATTTACGTACCTTGAAAATTAACTCAAGTCCGTTTCTATTGTAAACGGAAGTAACACTTTTGTACACTCACATATGCAACTTGTTTGTTTACACTTATTCAACTTTCTTCTGTTTTATCTAGAAAAAAGCATTCAGGTAGATTTTGATTTGAATTAATAATATTATATTTATAGCACGTATTAAAAGCCACTGTTTTCTTTTAAACGTGAAACAATTGTTCATTGAAATAGTATTATAAATGAATGTTACAAATTGTTGTAGTCGTGTCACATCTGATTCTAGTAAATACTATATTCGCTAGATATAGGTATAATTATTTTCATAATACCTGATAATTTAATCAGACTTAGATTTTATCTAAATCCAAACTGTTTGAGTATTAATTGCCTCAATTTACTAAATCTCATATTCAATCTGAGCATTGTTAATTGTATATATGTTTCTTCTTTAATCACTCGAAAGTCTTAAATCATTAAAAAAAAATAATTAATATAAATAGCACAGCCTTTAGCAAATTTGTGGTGACCTAAGAATCTTTATGCTTTCTAAATTTAAAAAAAGGACACATTTTAAATAAAAATAACAGTAAAGTTGACTATGCACACACAAAAAACAAATGTATAAGTATAGTGACATATCTATTGCAGATCACTATTTTTAAATAAATAGCCCCTATATTTGGATTCAGATGAAAAACACAGTCCTGAAACTTTTAATTATAACCTTGATTTCTAATTTTAAAACACATAAGATTTTAAAATTATATTCTTTGCCCTTTCGTTCAGATTTTCAAGCATTCTTTTGCTGTATGTGAAAAAAAATAAATGCTGCGAACTAAATAAATCAGGATATGTGATCCTGCAAATATTCACCTGGTTATTGGAGATATTGCACCTAAAATTTGGAACATAAAAAAAATCAGGCTGAAACTTTACTTGCACATCATCGATTACTGCTTCATCAATAGTACTGTCTCCAGTGGTTAATTCCAGTGCTTCTGATGCCCAAGCCATTGAATCCGGCTTTCATATATAACCATGCCATGTTTATCATCCTCTACCCTGACAAGTTTTTTCTTGGTTAAGAAAGCCATGCTTACAATTTGCAGTCTTGTTTTTCTTGCTGCTGTGTTTTTGATTTGTTACAACTGTGTGGGCAATTGTATTCTCTGGCACTGTTCTTCAGATGAATGTGAAGGAGCAGATTGTGAAAACTTTGATAACTCCTAGAATTTTAATGCACATAAGCTTTGCTTATTAGGTTTAAATATATCTTAGAGGTGATTCATTTATGCATGAGATAATAAATACACTTTTTTTTTTTAATTTTCCATAAGAATTTCTCTCTTTATAGACCAACATGAAATATTTTATGAGATTCTGTGCTATTTTTTTATTAGGTGATTTGATGGAGAGTAGGAATATGCATAAACTTATTTTTTTGGCTGCAAAGCAAACAAATTTTAATTAAAGACCAAACAAGATATGTTTCTTTTCTCAATATTGCCATTTTCATCAATGTAAATAAGAATATCATAATCCCATATTACTACAAGAGAAGATAATAATTCTTTTGAACTTATGGTCTGTTTATTTTTTTTTTTTTTTAAATTACTTAATATTAACCTTGCTAGTTTTATCTTCACTATCACAATGATTATCTTGATTTCCATATTTTGTATGATGCTGATGTATTTCTGAAATATTGTCTTTCATTGATGGTCAGTGAATAATGTTAAAAGCCTAGAGGTGGTGCATTGTTTTCATGCTTTTAAAAGTATCACTTATGCAGCTAATCTTAATTCTATAGTAAGTTGAAGGATCAGGTGATAATTGTCGAACGTAAAAAAAAATATGACATTTGTATTTTCATAAATGTAACATGCCAACGCTCCTTTCAAAGTTTCTGATAATATTTTTATATATAGCATGATGATCCTTGATGAATCTAAGCTCACTCTTTATGTGTCACATACTTAATTTGATATTTTCAAATTATGGCTATCAAAAAGACAATGAAAAATAGTAATTGAAGGGAAAAGATTTATAATTTATAAGCTGCACTGGCTTAAATTATAACATTGATAATTGAAGTTTGTATTTATTGTTATTCTAATTTAGATTGAAAAAAAACAACAGCTGTCTTCACATTAATTAAACTGGATGATTGGTATTTTTGTTCTCTATTCTTATTTATTTATATGAAATAGAACATATTGGTTTTCATTTTAAGTTTTCTGTATTTTGAGATTATGGAAATAGGTTGTTTTTTTTTTCCCACTTGTATTTAGTTTTCTCAACTCCTGAGATTTCTTTTTTAATTCTAGTCAATGCAAAAGAAATATGAGGTGCTCAAAAGCTACTCATTTAGCGAAACTAATATGACCATATATACATTTATGTAGACTAGTTGGCTGAGAAATCATAATTATTCAACATAGGCTAAAGAACTACAGACACTACATGTTTGTTTTTTGAGACTATAGGGTATAATAAGTTGAACTTTTTTCATATTTGTTTTTCATTTTAGAATTGACATCTAAAATTTTCTGACATTTGAAATAAACAATTTTTCATTAAAAGCTTGTTTATTCAAATTTTTAAGTGTAATTTTTAGAAGTTTAATTTTGAATAAGTGAAATATTTCCTTTTTTTTTAATTTTTTTTTGCATCTCTTATTTATTTCCTTAATTTTTTTTTACTTTCTCTTGTGCCATTTAGCTGCTAATTGCATAAAAAAATTATTCTTTCTTTTTTAGATGATCTAGATTTGTTATTATATTTTTGTCTTTGATTTGTCAAATTTATAGCAATAAGTAAAACAATTTTCGTTTATATTATTTATTTCAGTTCTCATGTTATGTTTTAATTTTTGGAATTTGGAGGGGATTGTTGAGTCATATTTCATTTTTGGAGTTTGGAGCGAGTTGTTGAATCATATTTAACTTTTTTTTTTTTCAATGCTTATCCTGAAGTATTTGTAAATTTACTTAATTGGATATAAATTGCTGACATCTGCAAGCTGGAATATAATTAAGCAAGTCAAATTTGAATAATAATTTAATTATTTTTTATACAAAAGGTTTGTTACTTGCTTTATTGGAAAGAATGACAGCCATAAGCTAAGTCAGCAAATATTCCACCTGTCTTCCTTCAAACATTAGTCATTAAGGAAGATCTTTATATGAGATAACCCATAATATTAGTGCCTCTGTTTTTCCCCCTGAATGAAAATCTTTGTGTATTTTTCCACGAATGAGAGTTGACTCAACTCAGCTACTGCTGAACCACCACAGAGATCTAATATGGAATATATTTTGCTAATGGTATAGATTTTTGTTTTTTTTTAATGAAAATAAAACGTTTGTTTAATATGTGAGATATCAAGAAGTCTGTTGATATTTCTTTATTGTTCTATATTCACAATTTTAATACATTTTTTTTTAAATAAGAACTTTTTTTAAAATATATATATATATCTACATTAATAATGTAATTACAATTTAGCAGCAAAAGTCGGTTTACAGAAATAGCTGAATATTTGTATAATAAATATTAAAAACATTTTTTTGTTAACCATTATTTTTGACAACTGATTTTTTCAATTTTCTGTATGATCTTAGCACAAGCTATTGTTTATCTATGTATAATTGTCTACAATTTGACTTTTTTAAAAATATTTTTTTTAAAATTCCAATTGATGTTATCACTAAATACAATGTAAAGGAAAATACTTTACTGAGTTTGAAATTGTGTATGTTAATTCTTTTTTGTAATTTAGTCTATTGATTATTACCAGATAAATCTGAAGTAAAATTACTGGATTAAAAAAAGAAACCATTATGCAAAAGTAAATATAGCCTTGTTTCTGGAGTTTAAATAATGATAGAACATGTGATTATATCATATTTCCATGCTGCTGAAAAGAACTGTCTAAAGATTTCTTATTGGTCATTGCTTCCAATGTTTATTAACTAGAAAGTGATATTAAATTTGAATTATTCCAGATCTTTTGAATACCCTCTAATACAATTGATTTTTTTGTTTGATTCTTTGTTTTATTCAAATTTGTTAAAAAAATATTTATTAGTGTATTTTTTTTAAACTTGAAATTTTTTTTTTTAAAAATATTAAATGTGTATACAAACACGAGTTGTTAAAATGTGTATCGATGCCCAGCATGCACAGGGCCGGCAACCATCCAGCCAGGCATCGGATACCTTTTTAAAAGGAATCAAATAAAATGATTAGCAGCATATTATTGAATCTGTAAAGTCTGAACAAATTTCTGTTGCCTTGACTATATTTCTCAAAGAATTATTCCCACTGTATGTGTTGTTTTTTTTAGCTCTATTTCTGACTAATAATGTTATTTTACAGAAGATATTTTCTTTATTTTATTGCAAACAAAGATTGGTTGGGTTATTGAAATTAATCCATCGAGATATAAATAAAGTAATTCTAATGAATTGTTTTCCTTCACAGCAAATGATTTGCATTAAAAACATAAAATCATATACTTGTTTGTTTTTGTTGTTGTATGTATAAATTTAGTCTATGTTTGGATGAAATGGTGCGCCCTGATTGGCTGAACACTTCTGACCTTTTAGAGGTTAGGCTGGTCAACTATTCTGCCCTAATGAGCTGCTATAATCTCATTTGACTAACAAATGGCACATTAGGATACAAATGGTCTGGTGCGTCACTTGATAATTGATATTTACAGCAGTGGTGTATGCCAAGACCCAGAAAAACTGGTGACAAAATTAAATCTGGGAGCTATACATTGGTACTGGGGTATCGGCAGACAAATACAAAAATATTGATTTTGTTTTAAAATTAAACATTTCATGCTTTTATTTTAACAGTAGTCACAACCACTGAACTCTGACCAGACGCGGTCACTGAACTCTAACCGGACGTGATCACAAGTGACCAGATTAATGATGACCTCGCCTTACCAGACTTGGTCACATGCGACCAATTTAGTGATGACCTCGCCTTACATTGTTGATACTTTTTTCTGCCAGGTCACACAACTGAGGTTAAAAGAAGAAAAAAAAAACAACATATCACAGAAAGATGATTAAGTATGAATCGATTGTTAACTATCATTTTACTTGGAATACTAGATGAAATTGTAAGATAAGACGAGTATAAATTTGGGCGGAGGGGGGTGAACGATGTAGTTAAGTTTTAAAGGCTCCAAATGTTGAGTTTAGTTTTTTTAAAGACTAACTTTCTTGTCGGCGTACGGTGATGGATGGATGGATGGAAACAGTGATCGGTGTAGGAAAAACAAGTTAGACGAGCAGTACTTGGGCATACACTGTTCTTCAAGGGAAATGACAGAGGTCAGGTTGTGACCGGTGACAGCAGTTCATGCATCAGTCAGGCTATACAAGTAAGATGGACGCGATGAATTAAATCAACTTAATATGTTTAAGCTGCAGACAATGTGCGGCTTCTCTAGAACTATGTAAAGTGACTACTACTGACATAATAGGTTGGTGTAACAGCGGCACTGAAATACGAATGGACTCCGAGAAGACGAGAACTGAGTCCCGACTGGAGAAAATTTTACAGAGACCTTCAGATTTGATAGTCCTGCGCTATACCGTCAACGAGACTGTTATGATAGTATACGCAACAGATTAATTGGTCGTAAGGTTTGATAAACTTTGATTTATATATTTTTTTTCTTCATTCATACATGCCATAATATTTGCAAGCCTTGTGGCTCATAAAAGTAGTAAAATTCCAGTAACAGCAGCATCGATCAGACATAAATAACTCATTTGGAATAAGGGGGGGTAACCGGTGACGTAAATATAGCTTTTGTGTATTCGGGAATGACCCGTACAATTCGAAAACCGAAAATATATTGAAATGTCTTAGAATACAATCAAGTTTTGTAATTATAATGCCAACGTTTTATTTCAGATATATTGCACATCATATTCCCGGCAACTGACTGTAATACATCCGTACAGTTATTATACGGAGAAAAAAATTTTTTATGATGATAACAGTAGTGTTTATTTTTTAGTCATCAACCTTGGTAAGAAACATACATTGTGTCAGGACAGCAAAACTAGGGGATAGTTTGGAGTTTGGGGTCAAGTTTAGGGTCAGTCAGCCAGCTGATTAGCGTATTTAGATAAGGGACAAAGAGGAAATAGACAAAAAAATGTTTATTATTTTAACCTGGTGGTCTAATTAAGCTGATGTAAGAGTTGTACAGTTTAGTTGTCTTTAGGCTGAGTGACTGGTTGTGTTATTATTTACAACACTTGCCATTACCTGACATATTATGGTAGAGAGAACATTACGGAACATGAGCGAGCGCCTGGTTGGCTTCTGAGGTGTTACAGATTTGTTGAGTATAATAAAAGCATGTGTGACACAAAATACAAATCTCTCCTGGGCTTGAGAATCATCTTCAAACTAACACATGAGAGGCTGCCCATATCTTGGTGAATAAAATACAAGTGCCTAGTCACAAAGTAAATTGTTGGATTAGTCTCAGAGGCTGTTTACGCTTACAAGAGACCTCCATGGAAGTGACAGACAATTGTTTCACTAACCTGCAGTATGGAGAGTTGACGAACTAGAAAAGTTTCACTCTAGGTAGTGGGAATAGTAAAAAAAAAGTTGTTTGTACCTAAAGATTTCTAGAAAAAGCAGGCTTAGCTCCTCAACGAATCATTGTTTTTGTTTAGTCCAGAAGGAACATTTCTCAATTACTAAATTTCTTTACCAACTTGTTGGCAGTAATTGGCTAATTGCACAATCATCTGGATAAAGAAAAGTGAAACAGAATGCAAGAAACTAGAGATTGTTTTATTCCACAACAAAACTAAAGGATGTGACAATATAGACCTAATGATAGTCCTAATGATATAGACCTAATGTTAGTCCTAATGATATAGACCTAATGATAGTCCTAATGATATAGACCTAATGATAGTCCTAATGATATAGACCTAATGATAGTCCTAATGATATAGACCTAATGATAGTCCTAATGATATAGACCGAATGATAGGCCTAATGATATAGACCTAATGATAGTCCTAATGATATAGACAGAATGATAGTTCTAATGATATAGACCGAATGAATCCTAATGATATAGACCTAATGATATAGACCGAATGATATAGACCGAATGATAGTCCTAATGATAGTCCTAATGATATAGACCTAATGATATAGACCTAATGACGTAGATGTTCAATACTAAGCTAAATAGTGGCTCTAGGTTATGTTTTTCAATATGGTTGACTTGGAATCAATGGCAACTAGAGTGGTACCTCAGTACATGTATTTAAAACTGAATATTCAACCAACTCACCCCAGTACATGTATTTAAAACTGAATATTCAACCAACTCACTGTCTCATGGAGACAGTAGACTCAACTCCTGCAGAGAGTGAAAGAACTAGATATCTCTCCTACTTCAGTCAAATTGCTGAAAAGATTCATAACGTGAAACCAATACACATCAAATCTTAATGCAGCAAGTGTAGTGGACATATTAGCAAAGAAAATTGTTCTTTCATATCAATCAAACTGTGCGTGCTGAAAAGCAAAGCCCGCTGTTCTGCTGTTCTCGTGTGTATACTACATGTAACTATTCTAGTTTGAAACTAGAATGTCAAGTTGAATACATTTTAATATTTTCGATATCCCAATGCCTTCATATTATTTGTGTATTGTTAAAAGTTTCAATCTTATTTTATGGGTGGCACAAAACAGTTTTTAATCAACAAAAAAAAAATGTTTCAAATTTAGTAGCCGTTTGTTTTATTCAAAAAAGTGTACGGGTGTGTTACATCCAGTTGCTAGTAGTAGAACAAACATTCAGCCCCCACACAATAAAGTCACTATGACATGTTTTATAAATTTACATCCTTCAATGTGGTCATTTCTACCATGTTATAGATGGTTAAACCAATTGTAACAATATTCAAAAGGAGACATCAACAATAACAGTGGTCTCCGGGTGTGTTCCACCCAGTCGAGGCGGAAAGGGTTTTAAAATGTAGCGCCCTTAGTGAGTGGGAGGCGACAACAGGACCCACTCCAGCGTGTTGGGAGCATGGGCGTATTCATGGGGGGGGGCATTTTGAAAAAATGTCATATAAGAGCGGGGCATTTGCTCCCCCCCTTACATTTAAAAAAATGTCATAAAGTTTTTATTTGCCCCCCCCCTGGAAAATTTTTGCCCCCCCCTGGAAAAATTCCTAGCGACGCCTATGGTTGGGAGATTATTTTTTTTTATTGTTACCTTTTATTTTAGGTCCCCATTATGGGCTTTTTAAATTAATTGTAAACGTCTCTTGTTATTTTCTACATTTGTCTAGTATAAAACTAACAATTTCATGTACAATGGGATCAAATTGCTTAAGATTAACATGGGCGTTTCCATATTGGTTCGTTATCAAGTTCAGTGAAAAAAATTAATTAATTACATAAAAAAAGACTGATAAGTATGATCGAATTGCTTCAATTTAACACGAGCATGGCAAAAACGGTTAACCGGAAAGTTATTTTTTATTGATGGCAAAATAGGGGTGGGGGTGGGGTGTAATAGACCCATAGACCATTATTTATTTTTTGTTAGCGATGAATTGGCGTAATTCCTCATGCTCTAAAACCTGTTATTAATCTTTATGCACCTAGATTACTTATTTATTTCCTTCTGGTTGTTTAGATGCCTAGTGCAGTCTGTGAATGTTTTCTCCTGCCTGACGATAAAAAAAAAAAATTGTACGTGCTGACATCCGAATGCATTTATTTATAGACCAGGCGGGTTTCCTCGGCAACCTCGCATTTGAGCTGGTGAGAAAAAAATCAAGGCATTCGCTTTTTTTTTTTTTGGTGTATTGGCAATTTCTTTATGTGGTACGTTATCTGTTACAGTAAGTATTCAAAAATATTGTTATGCGTACTGTTTACTATTACTCACTGCGCTTAATCATAACTTTTTCATTAATACATGTATAATAACATTGTCAGACGGTGTATTGTTTAAATAGCCCACAAGAGATGCTCGTTATCGATCTGCTAGACACATGGGGGTAATATGGAAGGGGTTAATATTTTGGCAGTTCACCCTTCGAATGGATAAAGTTCAATGACACCCATGACAACGAAAAACTTAGATATGTAGGTCAAAATAAACTTGTGTAGATGAAAAGCACGAAAAGACGTTACTTTCATCCGTGTTGGAATGTTTTGACAATACAGCCAAGTAGACAGACTATAAATAAACTTTTGGTGATTCAACTTATGCTTGTTGTATAGGTGTGAAGATGAAGCCTATGTGTAGGAGGCCTATGTGTTCACATGTGTATATCTAGCCTCAAGGCCGTACCCAGGATTTTTTTTTTGGAGGGGGGGGGGCTGTGCGGAGAGTTTTATTTAAGAAAAAATTGGAACACAATGATAAAGAAGTATATTTTATAATAAAATTTGATTTTTAGAATTAATTAATTATAATTAAGGCCCTCTTATTGAAAAGAATCTGTCCATCATAGTCAACTCTGCAAAGCCAGCCCCCGCAATAGTTTTAGTGCTAAGCAAACTGCCTTCAAAAATGGTAGACCATTTAACCTGTGACGCTAGCTAGAACAGCTTCGCTGATATGTTTTAGCAGTCATGGCCATCTTAGCGCATGGGCTAGCACAGGCACTAGGACGAGGTCTGTCGGGGCGTGTAAAGCCTATACAAGAAGCGTGGAGGTTCCAGTTTCGCTCAGAGTATTGTGACCCAATCTCGTCTCAGCCCCTAGCGTGAAAATTCTACAGCAGGGGCCAGGCATTCTACAGCAGGGGCCAGGCATTCTACAGCAGGGGCCAGGCATTCTACAGCAGGGGCCAGGCAATAGCAGGTAATACATTTTACTAAGTAGAGCAAATAAGGAGAAGAGGGGGGGGCAGATAAAACGCAGGGGGCCCGGCCCCCCGCCGCCCCCCCCGCACGCCACGGGCATTCTCTTTCCCCCGGTGCCGGCACTGTGCACTGTGCAGAAGTCCAGGAACAGTAGATCAAGTGTTTGTCAGTGCCCCAGGCTGACGGGGCAATATTCTAGTAGCTTGCTGATCCTTAGCCAGTATGCTAGTCTCCGGAAACTTAGGGGCATAACGGGTTTCTTCTAACTAACCGTAAAAGACTAAGTCCCAACTCACATAATTACCGGGATAGTTTAGTAGAGAGGAAAGTGGGAGGGGGTAGAGAGAGAAAGAAAGAAAGAGATAATGGCCACTTGTCCCTGATGCCTCAGGAGTGAATGGCCCACATGCTACCCAATTACAAGACAGGGACTCCTACTGTAATGTGTAATTAGATATGCCCCATTTCAGAGAAACTGTCCGGGATCCAAGATTTAAAAAGGAATGGAACACAGTGGGTTCATAAAAAGCCCTATGTGAGGGTTGGGGAAGGGGGGGGGAGAAAAAGAGCGGCAATGGAGCTGAAGGGTAGCGATTGTCTGTTCATAGGTGGTCTTAGCAATGCTTTCCGATACCTGAGCCTAAGGCAAGTGCCATAAGCAGGGCATAGAGACGTGAGTGTAGGTTTATCTACTGGGGCAATCGACCTAGTTTCCACCCCACCCCCCTCCCAAAGGCGCGACTGGACTTTTTTGCATTTGCCTGCCCCAACCCATTACGTGTTTGTTTGGTTTTTTTTCGTATGCGAATCATTTCGTTTGTGCAGCTCGAAGAAAATTAATGTTGTATCTTATGAAATATTTCGCTTCTTTAAGTCGTCTGATATGTTGAAGAAACGTATGGCATTCCGCCAATGTCAGCTTGCACTCTAAGATAAACAAACATCTGTGGGAAAAATCATGCGCATAAAAAAAAGTAATACGCGCCTTCGGTGTGATTAGTAAGCCGAAAATAGACGATACTGTATACAACCTGGCAAGTCAGCATTACCCGATATAAGAGTACACTTGACCTTCATTTTCTAGACGTGGCTGGGAGCGTTATAAATTTATAATCAAGCAAATTAACCTTGAACATGTGATCTCGTTCTTTCTGCCTTAAGGTCAGAGTTCACTGTGTGATATTATTTGGTATCTGGAGATATAAAATGGACAAGTGATTTTAACATCCTGATTGATCACATGAACATAATTTTTTGTATAGACTATTGAAGGGTTGGTCAGTAAGTTGTTACTTATGTTGCCTATTGAAGGGTTGGTCAGTAAGTTGTTACTTATGTTGCCCATTGAAGGGTTGGTCAGTGATTTGTTACTTATGTTGCCTATTGAAGGGTTGGTCAGTAAGTTGTTACTTATGTTGCCTATTGAAGGGTTGGTCAGTAATTTGTTACTTATGTTGCCTATTGAAGGGTTGGTCATTAAGTTGTTACTTTTGTTACCTATTGAAGGGTTGGTCAGTAAGTTGTTACTTATGTTGGCTATGAAAGCTACAGTCTTGTTTTTCACATAGTTAAAGGCATACACACATACGACTATATTAGTTTACAATTATTTAATTGGTTAAAGGTACTGTAAAAAAAAAGGCGAACTATGGACAGTTTAACAAGTTGAAGTTGAGAAAAAGTAATAACATTTTAATAATCATAGAACAACGGATTCACTTAACAAAGTGTCGCATGTGGCTCACAGAGCTTCACTGAGCCAACATTGGACTTAATACATCAGCATGGCGGTCTGCTCATTTATGATAAACCGTTCAATGCTGCCGTCATGAGTGAAAGGCAGCCCCATAGCGTGAAAATTCTACAGGAGGGGCCAGTCATTCTACAGCAGGGGCCAGGCAATAGCAGGGGGGTAGGTAATACATTTTACTAAGTAGAACAAATAATTTGTTTTTAAAGTTGTCACAAATTGTTATGAAACTAGTTTCACGGTCTAGCAGGCCTGTTAATGTTAATGGCTCGATCTCACCAAGATATGCAATATGACCATCGGGCCAGAACATATAGTGAATGACAAAACAGTTGATTATTAGGTGAACTCAATTCTCAACGTGGTTCTTTGCCTAGAGTTCGAAACCTAGATAGTACTGTCTCTGTAACTGCATATGTTTCTAAAAACGCAACAGTTCTAGCATGTAGGCCTATATAAAATAGGCTGAAAATGTTTCCAGATGTGCGTGAAAGACGTATTTGCTCTGCGTGCAACATAACGGCATAAAACATGCCAAACTAAACGAAACATTTGTAGAATTTGTTATTTATGCGTTATTTACAGGAACACTAGGGATTACCACATGTCAACCCCTAGTGTTCCTATAAATAAATGCATAAATAACAAATTCTACAAATGTTTCGTTTAGTTTGGCATGTTTTATGCCGCTATGTTGCGCAGAGCAAATACGTTTTGCCTCACACACATCCCTCTGGAAACATTTTCAGCCTATTTTGTATATAGGCCTACATGTAGAACTGTTATTGCGTTTTAGAGAGCATATGCACAGTTACAGAGACAGTGAGGTTGGGGGGGGGGGTTGCTCAGGCATATCTAGGTTTCGGAGCTCTAGGCAAAAAAAAAAAACCACTTTCATGTCTGCCGATTGAAAATTGAGTTCACCTAATAATCAATAACAACTGTTTTGTCATTCACTATAGTTCTGGCCCGATGGTCATATTGCATATCTGTGTGGTGATAGACCGTTAACATTGTAGGCCTGCGACCGTGAAACTAGCTCATAGCAATTTGTATTTTTTAAAACAAATTATTTGTTCTACTTAGTAAAATGTATTACCTACCCCTGCTATTGCCTGGCCCCTGCTGTAGAATGACTGGCCCCTCCTGTAGAATTTTTTCACGCTATGGGGCTGCCTTCACTTCATGACGCAGCATTGAACGGTTTATCATAAATGAGCAGACCGCCATGCTGATGTATTAAGTCCAATGTTGGCTCAGTGAAGCTCTGTGAGCCACATGCGACACTTTGTTAAGTGAATCCGTTGTTCTATGATTATTAAAATGTTATTACTTTTTCTCAACTTCAACTTGTTAAACTGTCCATAGTTCGCCTTTTTTTTACAGTACCTTTAACCAATTAAATAATTGTAAACTAATATAGTCGTATGTGTATGCCTTTAACTATGTGAAAACAAGACTGTAGCTTTCAATAGCCAACATAAGTAACAACTTACTGACCAAATCTCTTCAATAGGTAACAAAAGTAACAACTTAATGACCAACCCTTCAATAGGCAACATAAGTAACAAATTACTGACCAACCCTTCAATAGGCAACATAAGTAACAACTTATTGACCAACCCCTTCAATAGGCAACATAAGTAACAAATCACTGACCAACCCTTCAATGGGCAACATAAGTAACAACTTACTGACCAACCCTTCAATAGGCAACATAAGTAACAACTTACTGACCAACCCTTCAATAGTCTATACAAAAAATTATGTTCATGTGATCAATCAGATGTTAAAATCACTTGTCCATTTTATATCTCCAGATACCAAATAATATCACACAGTGAACTCTGACCTTAAGGCAGAAAGAACGAGATCACATGTTCAAGGTTAATTTGCTTGATTATAAATTTATAACGCTCCCAGCCCGTCTAGAAAATGAAGGTCATGTACTCTTATATCGGGTAATGCTGACTTGCCAGGTTGTATACAGTATCGTCTATTTTCGGCTTACTAATCACACTGAAGGCGCGTATTACTTTTTTTGCGCATGATTTTTCCCACAGATGTTTGTTTATCTTAGAGTGCAAGCTGACATTGATGGAATGCCATACGCTTCTTCAACATATCAGACGACTTAAAGAAGCGAAATATTTCATAAGATACAACATTAATTTTCTTCGAGCTGCACAAACGAAATGATTCGCATACGAAAAAAAACCAAACAAACACGTAATGGGTTGGGGCAGGCAAATGCAAAAAGTCCAGTCGCGCCTTTGGGAGGGGGTGGAAACTAGGTCGTTGCCCCAGTAGATAAACCTACACTCACGTCTCTATGCCCTGCTTATGGCACTGGCCTTAGGCTCAGGTATCGGAAAGATTAAGACCACTATGAACAGACAATCGCTACCCTTCAGCTCCATTGCCGCTCTTTCTCCCCCCTTCCCCAACCCTCACATAGGGCTTTTATGAACCCACTGTGTTCCATTCCTTTAAATCTTGGATCCCGGACAGTTTCTCTGAAATGGGGCATATCTAATTACACATTACAGTAGGAGTCCCTGTCTTGTAATTGGGTAGCATGTGGGCCATTCACTCCTGAGGCATCAGGGACAAGTGGCCATTATCTCTTTCTTTCTTTCTCTCTCTACCCCCTCCCACTTTCCTCTCTACTAAACTATCCCGGTAATTATGTGAGTTGGGACTTAGTCTTTACGGTTAGTTAGAAGAAACCTTTTGCCCCTAAGTTTCGGAGACTAGCATACTGGCTAAGGATCAGCAAGCTACTAGAATATTGCCCCGTCAGCCTGGGGCACTGACAAACACTTGATCTACTGTTCCTGGACTTCTGCACAGTGCACAGTGCCGGCACCGGGGGAAAGAGAATGCCCGTGGCGTGCGGGGCGGCGGGGGCCGGGCCCCCTGCGTTTTATCTGCCCCCCCTCTTCTCCTTATTTGCTCTACTTAGTAAAATGTATTACCTGCTATTGCCTGGCCCCTGCTGTAGAATGCCTGGCCCCTGCTGTAGAACTGCTGGCCCCTGCTGTAGAGCCTGGCCCCTGCTGTAGAATTTTCACGCTAGGGGCTGAGACGAGATTGGGTCACAATACTCTGGAGACGAAATTGGAACCTCCACGCTTTTTGCGTATAGGCTTTACACGCCCCGACAGACCTCGTCCTAGTGCCTGTGCTAGCCCATGCGCTAAGATGGCCATGACTGTTAAAACAACATATCAATGCTGTTCCTAGCTAGCGTCACAAAGTAAATGGTTCACTGTATTTTGAAGGCAGTTTGCTTTGTAGTACTCAAAACGTGCGGGGTTGGCTTTGCAGTGAGTTGACTATGATGGATAGATTCTTCAATTAAGAGGGCCTTAATTATAATTAATTAATTCTAAAAAATCAAATTTTATTATAAAATATACTTTATCATTGTGTTCCAATTTTTTCTTAAATAAAACTCTCCGCACAGCCCCCCTCCAAAAAAAAAAATCCTGGGTACGGCCTTGAGGCTAGATATACATATGTGAACACATAGCACTCCTACACATAGGCTTTCCATCTTCACACCTATACAACAAGCATAAGTTGAATCACCAAAAGTTTATTTATAGGTCTGTCTACTTGGCTGTATATTGTCAAAACATTCCAACACGGTGAAAGTAACGTCTTTTCGTGCTTTTCTATCTACACAAGTTTATTTTGACCTACATATCTAAGTTTTTCGTTGTCATGGGTGTCATTGAACTTTATCCATTCGAAGGGTGAACTGCCAAAATATTAACCCCTTCCAGCCTACCCCATGTGTCTAGCAGACTGATAACGAGCACTCTTGTGGGCTATTTAAACAATACACCGCCCTGACAATGTTATTATACATGTAGTAATGTAGTAAAGTTATGACAAGTGCAGTGAGTAATAGTAAACAGTACGTATTAACAATATTTTTGAATACTTACTGTAACAGATAACGTACCACATAAAGAAATTGGGTTTCAATACACCTCAAAAAAAAAAAAAAAGCGAATGCCTTAATTTTTTCCCCACCAGCTCAAATGCGAGGTTGCCGAGGAAACCCGCCTGGTCTATAAATAAATGCATTCGGATGTCAGCACGTACAATTTTTTTTTTTTATCGTCATGGCAGGAGAAAACATATCCGTTCACACCCACTTACGACTGCCCTAGGCATCTAAACAACCAGAAGGAAATAAATAAGTAATCTAGGTGCATACAAATTAATAACAGGTTTTAGAGCATGAGAAATTACGCCAATTCATCGCTAACAAAAAATAAATAATGGTCTATGGGTCTATTACTCCCACCCACCCCTATTTTGCCATCAATAAAAAATAACTTTCCGGTTAACCATTTTTGCCATGATCAGAATGTAATTGAAGCAATTCGATCTACTTATCAGTCTTTTTTTTCGTAATCAATTAATTTTTTCACTGAACTTGATAACGAACCAATATTGAAACGCCTATGTTAATCTTAAGCGGATTTGGATCCCATTTTACATGAAATCGTTAGTTTTATACTAGATTAAATGTAGAAAATAACTAGAGACGTTTACAATTAATTTAAAGCCCATAATGGGGACCTAAAATAAAAGGTAACAATAAAAAAAATAATCTCCCAAATAGGCGTCGCTAGGAATTTTTCCAGGGGGGGGCAAAATTTTCCAGGGGGGGGCAAATAAAAACTTTATGACATTTTTAAATGTAAGGGGGAGCAAATGCCCTGCTCTATATGACATTTTTTCAAAATGCCCCCCCATGAATACGCCCATGCTCCCAACACGCTGGTGTGGATCCTGTTGTGGCCTCCCACTCACTAAGGGCGCTACATTTAAAACCCTTCGCCTCGACTGGGTGGAACACACCCGGAGACCACTGTTATTGTTGATGTCTCCTTTTGAATATTGTTACAATTGGTTTAACCATCTATAACATGGTAGAAATGACCACATTGAAGGATGTAAATTTATCAAACATGTCATAGTGACTTTATTGTGTGGGGGCTGAATGTTTGTTCTACTGTCCCTGGCTACTGGGTACACACCCGTACACTTTTTTGAATAAAACAAACGGCTACTAAATTTGAAACATTTTTTTTTTGTTGATTAAAAACTGTTTTGTGCCATACATAAAATAAGATTGAAACTTTTAACAATACACAAATAATATGAAAGCATTGGGATATCGAAAATATTAAAATGTATTCAACTTGACATTCTAGTTTCAAAGTAGAATAGTTACATGTAGTATACACACGAGAACAGCAGAACAGCGGGCTTTGCATTTCAGCACGCACGGTTTGATATGAAAGAACAATTTTCTTTGCTAATATGTCTACTACACTTGCTGCATTAAGATTTGATGTGTATTGGTTTCATGTTGTGAATCTTTTCAGCAATTTGACTGAAGTAGGAGAGATATCTAGTTCTTTCACTCTCTGCAGGAGATGAGTCTACTGTCTCCATAAGACAGTGAGTTGGTTGAATATTCAGTTTTAAATACTGAGGTACCACTCTAGTTGCCATTGATTCCAAGTCAACCATATTGAAAAACATAACCTAGGGCCACTATTTAGCTTAGTATTGAACATCTACTTCATTAGGTCTATATCATTAGGACTATCATTAGGTCTATATTAATATATATCATTATGACTATCATTATAACTATCATTAGGACTATTATTAGGTCTATATTGTCACATCCTTTGGTTTTGTTGTGGAATAAAACAATCTCTAGTTTCTTGCATTCTGTTTCACTTTTCTTTATCCAGATGATTGTGCAATTAGCCAATTACTGCCAACAAGTTGGTAAAGAAATTTAGTAATTGAGAAGTGTTGCTTCTGGACTAAACAAAAATATTGATTCGTTGAGGAGCTAAGCCTGCTTTTTCTAGAAATCTTTAGGTACAAACAACTTTTTTTTTACTATTCCCACAACCTAGAGTGAAACTTTTCTTGTTCGTCAACTCTCCATACTGCAGGTTAGTGAAACAATTGTCTGGCACTTCATGGAGGTCTCTTGTAAGCGTAAACAGCCTCTGAGACTAATCCAACAATTCACTTTGTGGCTAGGCACTTGCATTTTATTCACCAAGATATGTACAGCCTCTCATGTGTTAGTTTGAAGATGATTCTCAAGCCCATGAGAGATTTGTATTTTGTGTCACACATGCTTTTATTATACTCAACAAATCTGTAACACCTCAGAAGCCAACCAGGCGCTCGCTCATGTTCCGTAATGTTCTCTCTACCATAATATGTCAGGGAACAGCAAGGGTTGTAAATAACAACACAACCAGTCACTCTGCCTATAGGCAACTAAACTGTACAACTCTTACATCAGCTTAATTAGACCGCCAGGTTAAAATAATAAATATTTTTTGTCTATTTCCTCATTGTCCCTTATCTAAATACGCTAATCAGTTGGCTGCCTGACCCTAAACTTGACCCCAAACTCCAATCTATCCCCTAGTTTTGCTGTCCTGACACAGTGTATGTTTCTTACCAAGGTTGATGACTAAACAATAAACACTACTATTATCATCATAAAAAAAAATTTTCTCCGTATAATAACTGTACGAATGTATTACACTCAGTTGCCGGGAATACGATGTGCAATATATCTGAAATAAAACGCTGGCATTAGAATTACAAAACTTGATTGTATTCTAAGACATTTCAATATATTTTCGGTTTATTTCGAATTGTACGGGTCCTTCCCGGATACACAAAAGCTATTTACGTCACCGGTACCCCCCCCCCTTACTCCAAATTAGTTATTTATGTCTGATCGATGCTGCTGTTACTGGAATTTTACTATTTTTATGAGCCACAAGGCTTGCAAATATTATGGCATGTATGAATGAAGAAAAAAAATATATAAATCAAAGTTTATCAAACCTTACGACCAATTAATCTGTTCCGTAGACTATTATAACAGTATCGTTGACGGTATAGCGCAGGACTATCAAATCTGAAGGTCTCTGTAAAATTTTCTCCAGTCGGGACTCAGTTCTCGTCTTATCGGAGTCCATTCGTATTGAAGTGCCGCTGTCCCATCAACCTATTGTGTCAGTAGTTGTCACTTCACATACGTTCTAGAGAAGCCGCACATTGTCTGCAGCTTAAACATATTAAGTTGATTTAATGCATCGCGTCCATCTCTTGTATAGCCTGACTGATGCATGAACTGCTGTCACCGGTCACTACCTGACCTCTGTCATTTCCCTTGAAGAACAGTGTATGCCCAAGTACTGCTCGTCTAACTTGTTTTTCCTACACCGATCACTGTTTCCATCCATCCAACCATCACCGTATGCCGACAAGAAAGTTAGTGTTTAAAAAACTAAACTCAACATTTGGAACCTTTAAAACTGAACTGCATCGTTCACTCACCCCCCCCCCCCCAATCTCCCAAAATTATACTCGTCTTATCTTACAATTTCATCTAGTATTCCAAGTAAAATGATAGTTAACAACCGATTCATACTTAATCATCTTTCTGTGATATGTTGTTTTGTTTTTTTTTCTTCTTTTAACCTCAGTTGTGTGACCTGGCAGAAAAAAAGTATCAACAATGAAAGGCGAGGTCATCACTAAATTGGTCGCATGTGACCAAGTCTGGTAAGGTGAGGTCATCATTAATCTGGTCACTTGCGACCACGTCCTGTTAAGAGTTCAGTGACCGCGTCTGGTCAGAGTTCAGCGATTGTGACTATTGTTAAAATAACAGCATGAAATGTTTAATTTTAAAACAAAATCAATATTTTTTTATTTGTCTCCCGATACCCCAGTACCAATGTATAGCTCCCAGTTTTTTTGTCTGATTTTAATTTCGTACTGTTGCTCCAGTTTTTTTTTTTTCTGCTGCCCCCCTAGTATGTATGGCTACCTCTTTTTTTTTGTCTGCCGATACCCCAGTACCAATGTATAGCTCCCAGCTTTAATTTTGTCACCAGTTTTTCTGGGTCTTGGCATACACCACCACTGCTGTAAATATCAATTATCATCAAGTGACGCACCAGAACATTTGTATCCTAATGTGCGATTTGTTAGTCAAATGAGATTATAGCAGCTCATTAGGGTAGAATAGTTGACCAGCCTAACCTCTAAAAGGTCAGAAGTGTTTCGAACAATCAGGGCGCACCATTTCATCCAAACATAGACTAAATCTATACATACAACCAAAAAAAAAAAAAAAACAAGTACATGATTTTATGTTTTTAATGCAAATCATTGCTGTGAAGGAAAACAATTCATTAGAATTACTTTATTTATATCTCGATGGATTCATTTCAATAACTCAACCAATCTTTGTTTGCATTAAAATAAAGAAAATATCTTCTGTAAAATAACATTATTAGTCAGAAATAGAGCTAAAAAAAAAAACACATACAGTGAGAATAATTTTTTGAGAAATATAGTCAAGGCAACAGAAATTTGTTCAGACTTTACAGGTTCAATAATATGCTGCTAATCATTTTTATTTGATTCCTTTTAAAAGGGTATCCGATGCCTGGCTGGATGGTTGCCAGCCCTGTGCATGCTGGGCATCGACACACATTATAACTACACGTGTTTGTATACACATTTAATATTTAAAAAAAAAAAAACAATTTCAAGTTTTAAAAAATTCACTAATAAATTTTTTTTTAACAAATTTGAATACAACAAAGAATCAAACTTATAAATCAATTGTATTAGAGGGTATTCAAAAGAGCTGGAATAATTCAAATTTAATATCACTTTCTAGTTAATAAACATTGGAAGCAATGACCAATAAGAAATCTTTAGACAGTTCTTTTCAGCAGCATGGAAATACGATATAATCACATGTTCTATCATTATTTAAACTCCAGAAACAAGGCTATATTTACTTTTGCATAATGGTTTCTTTTTTAAATCCAGTAATTTTACTTCAGATTTATCTGGTAATACCGGTAATCAATAGACTAAATTACAAAAAAAGAATTAACATACACAATTTTAAACTCAGAAGTCAAGTATTTTCCTTTACATTGTATTTAGTGATAACATCAATTGGAATTTTAAAAAAAAGATTTTTAAAAAAGTCAAATTGTAGACAATTATACATAGATAAACAATAGCTTGTGCTAAGATCATACAGAAAATTGAAAAAAATCAGTTGTCAAAAATAATGGTTAACAAAAAAATGTTTTAAATATTTATTATACAAATATTCAGCCATTTCTGTAAACCGACTTCGCTGTTAAAATTGTAATTACATTATTAATGTAGATATATATATATATTTAAAAAAGTTCTTATTTAAAAAAAAATGTATTAAAATTGTGAATATAGAACAATAAAGAAATATCAACAGACTTCTTGATATCTCACATATTAAACAAACGTTTTATTTTCATTAAAAAACAAAAATCTATACCATTAGCAAAATATATTCCATATTAGATCTCTGTGGTGGTTCAGCAGTAGCTGAGTTGAGTCAACTCTCATTCGTGGAAAAATACACAAAGATTTTCATTCAGGGGGAAAAACAGAGGCACTAATATTATGAGTTATCTCATATAAAGATCTTCCTTAATGACTAATGTTTGAAGAAAGACAGGTGGAATATTTGCTGACTTAGCTTATGACTGTCATTCTTTCCAATAAAGCAAGTAACAAACCTTTTGTATAAAAAATAATTAAATTATAATTCAAATTTGACTTGCTTAATTATATTCCCGCTTGCAGATGTCAGCAATTTTTATCCAATTAAGTAAATGTACAAATACTTCAGGATAAGCATTGAAAAAAAAAGTTAAATATGATTCAACAACTCGCTCCAAACTCCAAAAATGAAATATGACTCAACAATCCCCTCCAAATTCCAAAAATTAAAACATAACATCAGAACTGAAATAAATAATATAAACGAAAATTGTTTTACTTATTGCTATAAATTCGACAAATCAAGGACAAAAATATCATAACAAATCTAGATCATCTAAAAGAAAAAGAAAGAATAATTTTTTTATGCAATTAGCAGCTAAATGGCACAAGAGAAAGTAAAAAAAATTAAGGACATAAATAAGAGATGCAAAAAAAAAAAAAAAAAAAAAAGGAAATATTTCACTTATTCAAAATTAAACTTCTAAAAATTACAATTAAAAAATTTGAATAAACAAGCTTTTAATGAAAAATTGTTTATTTCAAATGTCAGAAAATTTTAGATGTCAATTCTAAAATGAAAAACAAATATGAAAAAAAGTTCAACTTATTATACCCTACAGTCTCAAAAAACAAACATGCTGTAGTGTCTGTAGTTCTTTAGCCTATGTTGAACAATTATGATTTCTCAGCCAGCTAGTCTACATAAATGTATATATGGTTATATTAGTTTCGCTAAATGAGTAGCATATGAGCACCTTATATTTCTTTTGCATTGACTAGAATTGAAAAAGAAATCATCTCAAGAGTTGAGAAAACTAAATACAAGTGGAAAAAAAAACAACCTATTTCCATAATCTCAAAATACAGAAAATTTAAAATGAAACCAATATGTTCTATTTCATATAAATAAATAAGAATAGAGAACGAAAATACCAATTAAGTCATCCAGTTTAATTAATGTGAAGACAGCTGTTGTTGTTTTTTTTCAATCTAAATTAGAATAATAATAAATACAAACTTCAATTATCAATGTTATAATTTAAGCCAGTGCAGCTTATAAATTATAAATCTTTACCCCTTCAATTACTATTTTTCATTTGTCTTTTTGATAGCCATAATTTGAAAAAAACAAATTAAGTATGTGACACATAAAGAGTGAGCTTAGATTCATCAAGGATCATCATGTTATATATAAAAATATTATCAGAAACTTTAAAAGGAGCGATGGCATGTTACATTTATGAAAATATAAATATATTTTTTTACGTTCACCAATTATCACTTGATCCTTCAACTTACTATAGTATTAAGATTAGCTGCATAAGTGATACTTTTAAAAGCATGAAAACAATGCACCACCTCTAGGCTTTTAACATTATTCACTGACCATCAATGAAAGACAATATTTTATAAATACATCAGCATCATAAAAAATATGGAAATCAAGATAATCATTGTGATAGTGAAGATAAAACTAGCAAGGTTAATATTAAGTAATTTAAAAAAATAAAATAAACAGACCATATGTTCAAAAGAATTATTATCTTCTCTTGTAGTAACATGGGATTATGATATTCTTATTTACATTGATGAAAATGGCAATATTGAGAAAAGAAATATATCTTGTTTGGTCTTTAATTAAAATTTGTTTTCTTTGCAGCCAAAAAAAATGTTTATGCATATTCCAAATCACCTAATAAAAAAACAGCACAGAATTTCATAAAATATTTCATGTTGGTCTATAAAGGGGGAAATTCTTATGGAAAATTAAAAAAAAAATGTATTTATTATCTCATGCATAAATGAATCACCTCTAAGATATATTTAAACCTAATAAGCAAAGCTTATGTGCATTAACATTCTAGGAGTTATCAAAGTTTTCACAATCTGCTCCTTCACATTCATCTGAAGAACAATGCCAGAGAATACAATTTCCCACACAGTTGTAACAAATCAAAAACACAGCAGCAAGAAAAACAAGACTGCAAATTGTGCATGGCTTTCTAACCAAGAAAAAACTTGTCAGGTAGAGGATGATAAACATGGCATGGTTATATATGAAAGCCGGATTCAATGGCTTGGGCATCAAAAGCACTGGAATTAACCACTGGAGACAGTACATGATGAAGCAGTAATTGATGATATGAAAGCAAAGTTTAAGGCTGATTTATATTCCAAAGTTTAGGTTAAATATCTCCAATAACCAGGTGAATATTTGTAGGATCACATATCTCTGATTTATTTAGTTCCAGTATTTATTTTATTTTCAAATACAGCAAAAGTATGCTTGGCTAATGCCACTTGAAAATCTGAAAGAATAGCAAAGAATATAATTTTAAAATCTTATGTGTTTAAAATTAGAAATCTAGTTATAATTAAGTTTCAGGACTGTGTTTTCATCTGAATCCAAATATAGGGGCTATTTAAA
The DNA here is from genome assembly GCA_021962125.1 of Bulinus truncatus. Lineage (NCBI taxonomy): Eukaryota > Metazoa > Mollusca > Gastropoda > Planorbidae > Bulinus > Bulinus truncatus. Next base: position 2,926,356 of record JAGDYQ010000062.1, read on the forward strand.
AAAAATATGACATGCAATAGATATAAACCTATACATTTGTTGATTTTTGTGTGTGCAGAAAATGTGTGGCTTGGAGTTTGGAAAGGGCTTATAACATATAGCCTACCATTGTACCTTTTTTTGTGTGACTTTACTGTTATTTTCATTTAAAATGTGTCCTTTTTTAAAATTTAGAAAGTATAAAGATTCACAAATAGGTCACCAAAATGTGCTATTTACTGTTTAAAAAAATTTTTTTTTAATGATTTAGACTTTTAGTAATTAAAGAAAACATATACTGCATCAATAATGCTTAATAAAGAATTAAGCTTTTTGGTTATCTACATGACAAACTTATGATAAAGTAACCACACAATCCCTTCATATGCCGAGGTTATAGAAACAGATGAATTCTACACTTCATCTGCCCCAATGGCCCATTAGGGCTAAGGGAACTTTTTTTATACTCCCTTAGCTTTTTTTATACTAAGACTAAGGACAGATGCCATGATATGTCATGAGTCATAGGTCTTTAGTAGTTTATAATTAGAGTTAGAGACAAATCATTATCATGAAATAGTGCTATTCTCACTTAAGATTAGCTAATTAGTGGTCATAGCACACATTAGAATGAAGAAAATTGAATGTATCAGTATGAAGTGTTAATTAATTAAAAATAAAATGTTGACATAAAAATTAGGTTTCATGACATGGCTGTTAAGTATCAAGGAATGAAACAGAATGAGACACATGTTATAAGAGAAACAACACGACAAAATGGATTTATATATTTAATGATAGTTGCTCTACAATAAATTTAGTAAGGCATTAATATCAAACAGTTTGGATTTAGACTAAATCTAGTCAATTAAAATTTATTTATAGTCAATTGACACGACACAACAATTTGTAACATTCATTTATATTACCATTTCAATGAACAATTGTTTCACTTTTAAAAGAAAACAGTGGCTTTTAATACGTGCTATAAATATAATATTATTAATTCAAATCAAAATCTACCTGAATGCTTTTTCTAGATAAAACAGAATATAGTTGAATAAGTGTAAACAAACAAGTTGCATATGTGAGTGTACAAAAGTGTTACTTCCGTTTACAATAGAAACGGAGTTGAGTTAATTTTCAAGGTACGTAAATGTAACAATAATATGACGAACTGTGTCTGAAAATATGTTATTTAAGTTTATGCTAAATAATTAATTACTTCCAGTTACACATATTTAGAAAATTTAATGGAAAAATACATACAAAAACTTTTCGCTAACTTAAACGACACATTTCTCGTCAGTCATGAATCATTTATTTGATGAATGACACGACACATGTCTCTGAAGTGAATGTCTGATTAAATTAACTACAGACACTACAGTGGTACCTCGAGATACGATTTAATTCCTTCCGTAACGTTGCTCCTACGTCAATTTGCTCGTATCTCAGAGCAGTTTTCTCAATTGAAATAGTATTAATCCGTTCTAGCCACCAAAATGCCACCCCAGTATTTTTTGAATAAGAAACGAAAAATGTATTTATAAATGACAAATATTGTATAAAAACATAATAAAAGAGAAGTAGTCGACTTGATCTTATGGAAGATTTTTAGCAGAGTAGCTTAGAATTTATTGTAATGCACTTAACTGGTATCATAACCAGGAATACCCTTTAACGACTATTGTTTAAGCACAGTCAGTACTGTAGCCAGGATTTTGTTGAGGGGGGGGGGGAGGGCTGTTCCAAGTTTTTAAAGGCAAATTTTTTTCAATTTTTAATGCGTTACTATCAGCAATAAAATTTTTATTTATTTGGGGGGGGGCTGTAGCCCCCCCCCCCCGGCTACGGCCTTGAGCACAGTACATATTGTTGAAGTTCGATGCCCGTACTGCCTCGCCAAGTCAGTTACTGGCACACCTTGCTAATGTTTATTTCAAGCTTTAATTAAATGGACATCATCATCTTCTGAGCACTCACATTTCCACTCACTTTCTTCGTACCCATGGTTATAAAAAGAGATGTGATCAGTACTGTAAATGAACAAAAAGCACTAAACGCGACGTCAACTTATCAAAGATACCTCGACAGTGAAGCAAATAAGCACACTGACTGTGGCGCGGGAAAATGCGAGATGCACAAGTGGCAGTAAACTGAGTCATGTGCAATCTATAGTACAGATTGATAGCCTTAGATAGTACATAATCAAATTTTAACTTTTAAAATACATAAAGAAAAAAAATGCTAACATAAAAGTCTAATCACTTGTTAAGTCATATTTAAATTTGATAGTTAATATTTAACCATGGATCCACTGTAATAAATGTAATATTTCTGAAATATGACATGATGTCTACTTCATATTAATTAGACAATAGTGATAGCATAGTGTATTGCTTCATCTGAATGAAGACTGTGAATGTCATAATTATATTTATTAATTAATGCAATACAACAGTAATTCTCAAACTTTTCCTCTCCTGACACACCTTAAAAAAGTGGGAGTCAACTCTTTTAGTCATTGAGATCAATTTTAATAAATAGATATTACACATGGCGCCAAGCTGGAAATGTGAAATACAACAGCTTTGCAGAAAGATAACATCATTTGGAATTCATAATGCTTTTTTAAAATGTACTACAGTGGTTCTGTGATTATTGCATCAGGACTCATATTATAATATTGGTATATAATATAAGAAGGAAAAAATAACTTAAAATATATGGTTGCTTTCCCTTAATTTTATTATAATTAAGTTTATACATACAACTAATTTACTTATAAAATGATGATAATAAAAAGAAATTCAATTGGTGCATCTTATACTGAGTGTTAAATATTTTTTTTATCACCACTGGTGTTTTTATTTTTTCTTAAGTTTTGTTTTTCAAAATCCACTCTGTAAACTAAATGACAGACATGTTTGTTTCTTAATTTATTTATTCAAGTTGGTTGATATTTCTGTGATAGAGCCATTAAACAGAATGGGGAAAAATAAGAAAAAAGGTATTTATAACTTATTGATTCTGTTTTTAGCATTTGGGGAAAAAATAATCAATATTTTATTTTATAAACTGTTATTGTTAAATATTTGGTGTTCATTTCAGAGTATATATATATATATATATAAATATAATTTCGCCTATTATTATTTTTTTACAAGTGTTAATCATTGTACATTTATCTCTTTTAGTAGCGCATAATTTTTCAAAAGAAGAGCTGCTGGTTTTGTCAGTAACTGAAATAGTTAACGAACTTATAGTAGCTGATAGAGAAAAGAGAGATGTGGATTTGAACAAGTAAGTACATTTCTTAATTCACCTATCACATTAAGCTGTGGTGCAGATCACATTGTTATAAAATGCAATGGGTGGTGGAGTCAGCTTTTTTTGTTGTTTTGTTAATTAGGGAGGGATGCTGGGAAATTCGTGATAATTTTTACCACTTCTAATGTGTGAATAGACTGTATGCAGCAATGGATATTTTATATTATGCCTATCTAATCAGATATTAAGGTATAAGGGTTAAAAACAAAAATAGCCAGTAAATATAACATGCCGAGTCAAAAATGATTAGTAGATATTATTGCAACTTTAAAATTTAAGAATACAAAAAGGTGAAAAGGATCTTAATTGCCATCATTTAATTCATACAGCAAAGTTAAATATTATTTACTTACTGTTTCAAATAAGTTGGTGTTAAGCTTCATTAGATATTTATATAAGTAAACACTATCAATCAGACATTTCATTTCCAAATTTTACAAGGAATTTTTTGTTTTCCTAAGTTAACACAAACTATAATGGATAACTCTTTCAACACTAGATAATCACAAGGCTTAAATAAGTTATTACTATTTGTAAAAGTTGTTTTTTTTTGTTGTATTTTTAATGATTCTTAAATATTCTTTAATTGTTCTGGTTAAAAACAAAAGTTGCACAGGTTTTTATACTTCACTATTTTTGTA
>JAGDYQ010000062.1:2930808-3037854 GCA_021962125.1 Bulinus truncatus
GTCCCAAAAAATGAAGTTTTGAAATGTTGATGTCTCACCCCACAGAATATATCTGTATGGCAACAGTAGTGAACCTGCAAAATTTCAGCTCATTTGGACAATGTTTAGAGGTCCCCCAACAGGTTTAAAGTTCCAGATGTTAATGTAAAATCATTCGCGCGGTCAAATCTAATACAAAGGTGTTAATGTTGCATTATATGCGAAACTGGATATATTAAGTAACAAATTGATGCTTAGTATTGTTTATAATATTAAATGAAACAAAATATATAAATTTTGAAATGGTTTTTATATTTTTAAATTTGAAATTTAAGTAAAAAATTATGAAAAACAAAGTTTTATTCACTTTACCAAGTTAATTCTTGAATCAATCACGTCAATCTGCTTGAAAATATAATAATAAGCAATGCAAATAAGCATTCCTGCTATTTATTTTGTACTTTGTACTGTAGGGTAGACAAAAATTTTAAAAAGTTCTTCAAGTTTAAATTTTAGCCAGCTGTTCACGATTACACTCTACAAAATTTTTCCGATGTTTTTCAACCACTTGGAGCAAAAATTGGCTTTGTTCTTCATTCTTGGTGATACTGTCATTGACATTTTGTATCAATGCTACACTTCGCTCTGCAGAGTCATTGATACAAGCCAGATTCTTTACAAAATCTGCTGCAACTTTAAAAGATGGTGTATCTGACCAGGCTTCAACAGGAACATCTTGAAAACTGGCATCAATGTTGGATGTTTCAAAAAATGTGGTAGAACACGCAAATCAACAACACTTTTTGATAGTGTTTTTTGGAGATGCGGTCCACGTTCTGATTGCATTGTCCGAACAAGGCCGGTTTTTTCTTTGTCCGACAAAAGGGTTTAAAATAACGCAAGCGTCGACAGTTCCGGACTCAAGTACCACGAGTGATGCACCATCATTTTCAATCCAGTCGATCGAAGAACAGCATCATCATATTCGTATAAACGCTGTATCAACAAGATATCATTCACAGGTGCATCTGCGGTGAGCCTGCATGAAAACCATGATTGAAGATAAACACATATGGTAAACCGATTAAAGCGCTGATTACCTTGTAATTCTCGAGCTGTTAACTGAAAGATGGTTTCATTGCCTGCAAACAATAGTTCGATTTTCAATGCATAGCTTGCTTTCGCCATCCACCTTGCCCTATGTAGGGCACCAGGTCTGCGAATGCTGACATCAACCTCCAACCCAACCATTTGTGCAGCAAGCAGAAGAAATTCCAAATAATCATCACATGAATGACTGACCTCAAGTTGACATTTAATAAATTCTTTAATCGAATCAGACACGATTATCAAAGGGGCGGATCTGGCTTCGGGTGTGTGGTTTAATTCTGGCCATTTTTCTCGAAACCTCTTAAAAAACAAAATCTCTGGTCCAGTGGATGGTCCAAGACAAACATTGAATGCATCGGAAAGGAGTACTTCCAACATGTGATGACGGCATGCCATCCATAATAGATTACGTCCCAGGGCTACTTCTAACAGAGTGCAAGCTCCATTGAGTTTTCCAGTATTGGAAGCCGTAGTGTCGAAGCACATGCCGATGACCATAGATTCGCACTTCCATGATTTGATATGTTCATATACTGCATCAGCAGCTACCCATCCTAACCCGGATGCTAACTTGGGAACACCAAGAAGCTTTGTAGTGCCATCGACAAGTGACGAGAGCAGGACAGGTAATCGATCGCCGTTGTTGGCAACATGTCCGGTAACATCGGGCAATAGCTTACCATCCCAATGTACAATTGATTTGAGGGAATATAGTCTTCTTTTATACATGCTGACAATTTAGCATGCTTAGTTTAAAAAAATTAAATCTTCAAAAAATATGCACATTGCTTAAATTTTGCACATTAGGTATTTTATATGTTTTCTAGCATTTATTACATTTTCTAATTAAGAATCACACAATTTCAACTCTAGTTAATGGTAGCAATGAGATAAATATAAGTATATTTAAACTTCATTTTATTCAACTATGGCATGCAAAAACCGCAAATTATTTGAGCCATTATTCGTCTGGATTTTTATGTTGGCCTAATACTGGAATTTTAAAAGCTCTTGGGGGACCTCTAAATGTTGTTCAAATGAGCTACAACTTCACCAATTCACTCATTGTACCCAAGAGACACATTTCAGGGGGTGAGACACCAAAGATTTAAAAAAAAAAATTTTTCGAGCATTTTTGGGACACCCTAATATATATATATATATATATATATATATATATATATATATATATATATATATATATATATATATATATATATATATTCGCTATGTAGATTAACAGGAGTAAATAGAAATAGAATATCCTTTTGTTGATTTGAAACAGGGGCGGGTGATATTTATTCAGCTGATTAGAAACGATTTCATTAAGTGCGTGTTTGTGAAGTTTCAATAAGGATGAGATGAAATCTCTTAGACCAATGTTAACCATTAATGGGACAGTTTTGGGTAACCTCTTTTTTTTTATAACAACAACTTGGGTACAGTCCCTTGAATCAGAAAAATGGTCCAGCCATTGTTAATTAAATATGAACTCAAGTTTGTGTGCCCCATCGCTAATTTAAGTTATCAAATAGTTCTTTCATTTCATTTTGTGGTTGAATCAATGTGTGTCACAAGGTAAGGTAAAATAGTGATTTGGTCATCTTAGTGATTTGGTCATCTTAGTGATTTGGTCATCTTAGTGATTTGGTCATCGTAGTGATTTGGTCATCTCAGTGATTTGGTCATCTCAGTGATTTGATCATCTCAGTGATTTGGTCATCTCAACGATTTGATCATCTGAGTGATTTGGTCATCTTAGTGATTTGATATTCTTAGTGATTTGGTCATCTTAGTGATTTGGTCATCTACTTTTAAGACGGACTGGTCATTCCTTAACCACCTTGTATGATAAATGTCTCATTTGAATCGATAGTGAATATTTGATTAAGAAAAAAAGCGTTAAATATTTAAAGTGCATCTTGAAATTGATTTCTTCTTAACAGGGGTCAATTTTTATTTTATTTTATTATAGTCAGCAATTGAACCTGCATAGATTGTTTTTTACCGCCATTGTTTCACTTCGTTTCATTGTTTTCGCTTCAGCCGTGAATGTTGGTCAGATGTTCTCAGCCCGGTGCATCGCGTACCCCCTCCACTCTCTACGCGTACATCCTGGGGTACACGTACCACACTTTGGGAAACACTGCACCACTAAGTCGGATACTAAAAAAAAGTAGATGAACTCTGCTTCTTTTGACTTGAGTTGTTTTTTCGTTTCAATAACACTAATTTTTTTAATTACCTTCTCTCTAAACCAGGCCTATCCAGATATGCAGCTCGTAGACCTGGGATGTAATGTCGGGGTATTTACACTCTACGCCGCTGGCATGGGACGCCATGTTGTGGCGGTGGACGTGTTGCCTAGCAACCTGAAGCTTCTCCAAGCCTCGCTGACGCTAAACGATCATCGAAATAGCGCTTACGCCACTCTACTCAACGCAAAGTATTTGTACCCTGTCAGACAGAAGATCGCAAAGACGGGTTCAACAATACATTCAGAAACGTCTAGATTCAGTTCAGTGGGCATAAACGAAACGAGAGAAACTGACGTCTCCAATAAATCTTTGAATAGAAGTAAGTTAAATGACGTCAACATTTTACGGGCAAAGAAAACGGATGAATCTTACAAAGAAAAATTCAGAATCAAAAGAAAACAGAAAATTAAATTTAGACAAGGGAAAATATCGCGAGCTTTGCAGCAGTTTGAAGAATCTTTCAACGCATCATCAAAAAATAATTCAAAAATGTTACATACTAATGACAAAACAATGAATAACTCTGAAAAGTTACAAAATATTGTTGTAAAAAAGAATAAATCTGAGATGTTCAATAATGGAGTGAATAGAACTGATTTAATAAAGAATTACAAAGAAGTTGTTACAAACAATTCATTTTCTCCTAATATCGACTCACATTCAGAAAATACTACCGATGTAAAACGTCGAAATTCTACTACAGAAATTCACCGGATCTCCGAATTAGTGACTTTAGTACACAACGCTGTGTATAGCGACAGGTCATCTCGGCTGGCCGTTCATATTTCACCAGACGGTAACATCGGCGGGTCGGAGGTGGTCCCTATTAATTCTGACCTCTTGGATGACCAGCCCGGTGACCTGATACTCGTTGACACCGTGTGCTTGGATGACCTACTGCCGCTGGTCAAAGCCCCCAGCGTCTACCTCAAGATGGACATTGAAGGGTCCGAGCCGCACGCCCTGAAGTGCGCAGAGAAGTTTTTTGAGAAGCTGCACGTGCGGTTCGTATTGATGGAGTGGCTGTTCCAGCTCAGGACTTCCGGCAAGTCGCGGTCTGCGGCGCCGGACATTATTCGATTCTTCACCGCCAAGGGATATATTCCCACCACAGGTGCAGGGTTGGACGTCAGGGGCGAGGCAGGTGAGAATAGGGGCGTGTACGTGTTGGACGTGAACTTCTGGTACCGGTGGCCGGAGTTGATTCTTTGGATGGAGAGGTGACAGGAACACCAGTGAGTCATCTAGAGGTGAATCCCTCGCTGACGAGTGGTGCGCCCCATTACTAGTTGTTTTCATTTTCTCATTATTTGTTTTGTTCTCAAATTTAAATACTAGGCTCTTTCATGTAATTACTCCTGAAATGTCGCTCCCAAATGCTAACTAGTGTTGTTGTCCACTCTGGTCAAACAAATTAAGGACAGAAACTATACTTTAGTCAGAAAGATTAGAAAAAAATACTTTTTCTTTGCTTCCTGTGATTTATGAAATGCGCTGCTATGTTTTTTTTTTTTCCATAAATTATGTTGAATTGGTTTTGTTTTTATGACATAACAATATGTCAGAAAATAACCAAGCCATATTAATTTTCAACCGACAATATTAAGTTGTAATGTCATCTAATAGTGAGCCTAAACGACATAATGTATATTATAACCACCGTGTGCTACAGAATACCAACAATTAATGTTTTTATCAACTGTACCATGGCCAAGGCTTTTTATTTAGTCTGTCGGTGCTGAGTACTTGTACAGATACTTGTTTTGTTTTTTTTTTAAATATATTCTTTTTTTATTGCCTGATTCATGTTTATTTATGAAAGATGTAAACTTGGTTTGTCAATGTGCAACTTTTAGTTAACGGAGAAATAAACTGTAAAAAGTATTGATGTTAAAAGTTGAACTCTTGATAGAATCGATACACTTTATTGTAAGTATCGATTTTATGATACGTTCTGGCAGCTTTTGTTTTCTAGATTCTCTTAATCAACATTTCACGGGTAGCCTACACAGCGAAGTAATTGTTTATTAAATTATTTGTTATTAAAATTTCACATGTAAGCCTATCTGTTACTAACATGACTTGTTACTTGAATCACTTGTTACTTTAATAAAATTGTTTGATATTTAATCTCTAAAATTTTCTTTGTTGGTCAAAAAAAAAATTCCTCAAAATATTGAACTATATGGGCTATCACACACATATTTACACAGACTTTTCATATAGTCTAACACAGTGGTTCTCATAGTGTGTTACACGACCCACTGGTCAACAAGTTACAGAGAATCTATAAACAGATAATTAAAACTCTATGTATTATCATTTTGTTACAATCTACAAAGTGAAATATATGTATACACACAATAAATAAGATTTGATTCTATTAATAAAATAGCCCCAGAACCTCTGCTCAAGAATATATAGTGAGATGTGTTCTGAAGTGTGTTGTATTTGTTCATTAAAATTTTTAAGGCTTCAGATCTTATCTGTCAGCCTAACAATGGCGTGAGTCCATACCTATTTAGTAATACCGTAATACCATTACTATAGAGGTGACTCAGAGTTGGCTTGTTGTGAAAGAGTTTGAGTCTTTTGTACTGCTCTGATCTGAATTTTACGTTTAAAACAAAATTACAGAAAAAAGGAAGTCAAAATAATAGTGTGCACATTTAAAGATATTTTTTACGTCAAACTTAACTTCATGAAACATACGTTCATGTACATTGTACACTATGAGGCATACGGCCATGTACAATGCACTGTATTATTATGTACACTGTACATTATGAGGCGTACAGCCATGTACACTGTATTGTACTGTTATTTAGACCGTATAGCATGAAACACATAATCATGTACACTATACAATATGAGTCATACAGCCATGTACACTGTATTGTATTGTTATTTAGAACTGTATAGCATGAAACACATAATCATGTAATCAATATGTCATACACATGTACAATGCACTGCCTTATTATGTACTGTACATTATGAGGCGTACAGCCATGTACACTGTATTGTATTGTTAATTAGACTGTAGAGTATGAAACACTGTACAGCATGAATGAATTGACACACTTTCAAAAGGAATAAAAGCACTGACCTATACCCTATACTTAAATTCCTTCTAATGCTTCATTGATAAATGATTAAATATTACGGAGAATGACAAAAGATAGACCCAAAAGATAGACCTAAAAGAGTCAAAGGTTAAAGACGCCTACTAGCAACGTCTTAACAAAATAATTCCATATTTTATTACGGTGGAGGGGGTGGGGTGTCATTCTGCCTGGTTGTTGAGAGGCTACTGCAGACTGTACTGTCAACACACGTTATGATCCATTGTTTTTTATGCTGTCAGTCGTAAAATATTACTTTCTGTATGTACAAAATTATTCATACCTTGGGAAAAGTAAATTATACTTTTTTTAAGTGACTTTGCATATTAAATATATATACACACATATGATTAAAATATTACGAGTTACCCTGTGTAAACTTAATATCACACTTTGAAACGCTCTACACAATTTTTCGTGAATAAAAGATAAATATTTGTTTGATTCCTGAATTAAGTAGCGAGTTCATGTCCGGGATCAACTGGAATCTGTCCACTTCTGATTGACGCGCTAGGACTAAGGGCGTTCACTCTTCCTTCACCGACCAGGTTCTGCTGTTGGAGGTTGATTAGCTGCCCTTTGGACCTCAACACAATACTCTTCAGCAACTCGGCAATAAACGAACAGTTGCGCGAAGGGTGGCCAATGAGTAGGATCACGTGACCGTCTTGGTCCATGCAGGCCACGGCGATACGTTCATTGTCTTTCACACCTTTGCCGATGACGGAATTGTCTATACCCTGTTGAAACATAAACGTTAAAAGTGATTTCTGTTTCTGATCAGGGGCCTTGTTATGCACAGGCAAACTAGGCAACTCCTGGGGAGGGGGGGGGGCTCTGTCAGAATTTGTCCTCAGGGCCGTAAAATTAGCTGTGCCTAGCACCCCCCCCTTGTGTACCTTTTCCTAGGGCCCGATAATTACTTTGCCTAGCATTACTCCCCCCAAGTGTACCCTTTCCTAGGGTCCAAAAAAAGCACGTTGGCCTAGAGCAGGGGTGTGCAAACTTTTTGAACCGAGGGTCACAATGGGCTCATACATTTGAAAGAAGGGCCGGACCAAGAGAAGATGGGTGTTTCTATGAAATAATACGAATCAAATGTAAAGGTCATTAGATGTGGAAAAAACAGAGGAATGGAGCGCTGGCCGGATTAAACAGCCAGATGGGGGCGAACTTGACCAGCGGGAAGTAGTTTGCACATGTGGCACAGCACGCGGCCATCTTACCTGAATAGGTCAAGGTGGCCGTGCACAGGGTCACAAATGTATGAAGGGTCCTCAAAAGCGCATTAGCCAAAGGGCCCCCCATAAGTGTAAGAACGGATCTGTGTGTGAAGAAGACAAGAAAAAGTTGACAGATTATATTTATCTAAGTTTATATATAACTGTGTTACCTGCAAAAATATAAACATTTCGCTGTCCACGCTTAATTTGGACATAGTTTTACAAGAGTCTGTCAAGCATCTTATTAACGACTGGCCTTCTGATTGATTAGTCTGCCAAAATAAAATAGCAAAAGAAGAAAATAAAATTTCTACTTCTAAACAGTTCAATTTTTTTTTCAATGCAAGATTAAGTCCCAAATGTGAATTATACAGAAAGCGCATCGTCTTTTTTTCATCTCCCTCCCCCTCCACTCGCATCAAGCTGACATATTTGTTGTAGGCTATAAGCTCTAATAATTAATTGTGATACATTACTGGACCATTGAATATTGAGCAACTCCTAATATTTAATCGGCAAAGGCACCGATAAAAATGTAATTTAGTTTTTTCCTGGGTCATACCGATATATTTACAAGCAATCTATTCTATTTTTAATTGACGAAGTTTTTTTTTTTCAGAATTCATAATTTTTTTAATCAAATTCTTTTTGTAATACAACTGCTATTATGCCAATATTTCGGTGCTACAATACATAAAAAATACTACTACATTATAAATACTACTGATAATTATATCAAATTGTATGTGCTAAAACGAACAAGCTAGATGTGCTAAAAAAAAGCTAAAAACGTCCGCTGCTATCATGGATATATATATATATGTATATATATATATATATATATATATATATATACATATATATATGGATATTATGTTACACGCCGCGATTTTCTTTTCAATGCTTTCATTTTTTTTAACTTTTTAAACAGCGATGCGTGCCCTGTACAATTTTCTAGAAAAACGGGAAAATATTTTAATTTACATGAACTTTGTGGAGATTACTCTGCGTTACCTCAATATTTTCTGTTATGGCGACTGGCCTCCCTTGACTGTCATAAACCACCACCTTGTCTACTTTATTGGCCGTGAGCTGTAGATGGGCTATCAGGTCATGCCAGGACATTATGTCCAGTATTGTTCTATTGATGGACTGCAAGCGTGTTGTATTCTTTGCCAAACTTCCAGTTTCTAGTTATAAAAGAAGATTTTTAAAGTTAAATACATCTTCAGTAATATACTTAGGTTTAATTTTTCAAAAGTGGCCTAATGCTGCTCCTGGATATTTGTGAGCCATGGAGGCACCATGGGAGATATATGGGGACCTGAAAAATCCATTGGTCCTCACCGGAGATCGAACCTGGGACACTCAGGTCGACAGCTGAGCGTTTTACCACACTTTGTGTAGTGGGGTATGATTTGGTATTTTTTTTTGGGGGGGGGGGGCTAGACTTGACCCTCATCTCCAGCCCATCCCAACCTCTAGGCTACAGTATTGTAAATACCCCTCCCACCCCCCATCCCTCCCACCACACACCTTCCATACCTAAAGACGAGTCGGAGCCACGGGCATATCAGACTAGTGCTGCGTTTATTTGTGCCCCATCTCCATAGTAACTAATGAAATATTGATACTTTTATTGACTCTTACAGCGAATGACTAATTATTATGTTTCATAGCTGGCGGTTATTGTGAATAATCGATTACAAATGAAATATCAATGATTAAGATTTATAATGATTTAAATCTTGTATTAATTAGAATTTTTTGTGTTATGTTTTTGTGTTATGAAGTTGATACATTTGTGAATATTAAGTTACATACGTCACGTTATATAGGGGAAACAGAGCTGGCATAAAGTGCATGAAATATTTAATCAACATTGACTACATGTCAATCCCTAGTGTTCCTATCAAAGATCACCATGCGCGCGCACACGCATAAATAACAAATTCTACAAATGTTTCGTTTAGTTTGGCATGTTTTATGCCGTTATGTTGCGCAGAGCAAATACGTTTTGCCTCACACACATCCCTCTGGAAACATTGTCAGCCTATTTTGTAGAACTGTTATTGCGTTTTAGAGACCCTATGCACAGTTAGAGTGGGGTTGGGGGGGGGGGGGTGCTCAGGCATATCTAGGTTTCGGAGCTTTAGGCCAAAAAAAACAACAACCACTTTCATGTCTGCCGATTAAAAATTGTGTTCACCTAATAATCAATAACAACTTTTTTGTCATTCTAGTTCTGGCCCCGATGGTCATATTGCATATCTGTGTGGTGAGATAGACCGTTAACATTGTAGGCCTGCTAGACCGTGAAACTAGCTCATAGCAATTTGTATTTCTTTTAAAACAAATTATGACATTTAAATAAGCAAATTTGGTCATATAATAAAGTAATAACAAATTAAACTAGACAGTCGGCTTGTTTGACTTTCATAACAACGATCCTGTCTACTTTTAGTTGAAATATTTCTAAATTGTGACTAACTTGTACAGCTGAGTGACTAACTTGTACAGCTGAGTGACTAACTTGTACAGTTGAGTGACTAACTTGTACAGTTGAGTGACTAACTTGTACAGCTGAGTGACTAAATTGTACAGTTGAGTGACTAACTTGTACAGTTGAGTGACTAACTTGTACAGTTGAGTGACTAACTTGTACAGCTGAGTGACTAACTTGTACAGTTGAGTGACTAACTTGTACAGTTGAGTGACTAACTTGTACAGCTGAGTGACTAACTTGTACAGTTGAGTGACTAAATTGTACAGTTGAGTGACTAAATTGTACAGTTGAGTGACTAACTTGTACAGCTGAGTGACTATCTTGTACAGTTGAGTGACTAACTTGTACAGTTGAGTGGCTAAATTGTACAGCTGAGTGACTAAATTGTACAGTTGAGTGACTAACTTGTACAGTTGAGTGACTAACTTGTACAGTTGAGTGACTAACTTGTACAGCTGAGTGACTAACTTGTACAGTTGAGTGACTAAATTGTACAGTTGAGTGACTAACTTGTACAGCTGAGTGACTGACTTGTACAGCTGAGTGACTAACGTGTACAGTTGAGTGACTAACTTGTACAGTTGAGTGACTAACTTGTACAGTTGAGTGACTAACTTGTACAGCTGAGTGACTAACTTGTGCAGTTGAGTGACTAACTTGTACAGTTGAGTGACTAACTTGTACAGCTGAGTGACTAACTTGTACAGTTGAGTGACTAACTTGTACAGTTGAGTGACTAACTTGTACAGCTGAGTGACTAACTTGTACAGTTGAGTGACTAACTTGTACAGTTGAGTGACTAACTTGTACAGTTGAGTGACTAACTTGTACAGCTGAGTGACTAAATTGTACAGTTGAGTGACTAACTTGTACAGCTGAGTGACTAACTTGTACAGTTGAGTGACTAAATTGTACAGTTGAGTGACTAAATTGTACAGTTGAGTGACTAACTTGTACAGCTGAGTGACTATCTTGTACAGTTGAGTGACTAACTTGTACAGTTGAGTGGCTAAATTGTACAGCTGAGTGACTAAATTGTACAGTTGAGTGACTAACTTGTACAGTTGAGTGACTAACTTGTACAGTTGAGTGACTAACTTGTACAGCTGAGTGACTAACTTGTACAGTTGAGTGACTAAATTGTACAGTTGAGTGACTAACTTGTACAGCTGAGTGACTGACTTGTACAGCTGAGTGACTAACGTGTACAGTTGAGTGACTAACTTGTACAGTTGAGTGACTAACTTGTACAGCTGAGTGACTAACTTGTACAGCTGAGTGACTAACTTGTACAGTTGAGTGACTAACTTGTACAGTTGAGTGACTAACTTGTACAGCTGAGTGACTAACTTGTACAGTTGAGTGACTAACTTGTACAGTTGAGTGACTAACTTGTACAGCTGAGTGACTAACTTGTACAGTTGAGTGACTAACTTGTACAGTTGAGTGACTAACTTGTACAGTTGAGTGACTAACTTGTACAGCTGAGTGACTAACTTGTGCAGTTGAGTGACTAACTTGTACAGTTGAGTGACTAACTTGTACAGTTGAATGACTCGAGTCCAGGGGTGCACCACCTTTCACCAGGCTCGTAGCGTGCAGGGGGGGCCAGGGCGCCGGGGCCCCCTGCGTTTTGTCTGCCCCCTTGCTTATTTGTTCTACTTAGTAAAATGTATTACCTGCCCCCCTGCTATTGCCTGGCCCCTGCTGTAGAATGCCTGGCCCCTCCTGTAGAATTTTCACGCTACGGGGCTGCCTTTCACTGCAGCATTGAACGGTTTATCATAAATGAGCAGACCGCCATGCTGATGTATTAAGTCCAATGTTGGCTCAGTAAAGCTCTGTGAGCCACATGCGACACTTTGTTAAGTGAATCCGTTGTTCTATGATTATTAAAATTGTATTACTTTTTCTCAACTTCAACTTGTTAAACTGTCCATAGTTCGCCTTGTTTTATAGTACCTTTAACCAATTAAATAATTGTAAACTAATATAGTCGTATGTATGTATGCCTTTAACTATGTGAAAAACAAGACTGAAGCTTTCATAGCCAACATAAGTAACAACTTACTGACCAACCCTTCAAAAGGCAACATAAGTAACAAATTACTGACCAACCCTTCAATAGGCAACCATAAGTAACAACTTACCAACCCTTCAATAGGCAACATAAGTAACAAATTACTGACCAACCCTTCAATAGGCAACATAAGTAACAACTTACTGACCAACCCTTCAATAGGCAACATAAGTAACAACTTACTGACCAACCCTTCAATAGGCAACATAAGTAACAACTTACTGACCAATCCTTCAATAGTCTATACAAAAAATTATGTTCATGTGATCAATCAGGATGCTAAAATCCCTTGTGCATTTTTTTTATCTCCAGATACCAAATAATATCACACGGTGAACTCTGACCTTAAGGCAGAAAGAACGAGATCACATGTTCAAGGTTAATTTGATTGATTATAAATTTATAACGCTCCCAGCCACGTCTAGAAAATGAAGGTCAAGTGTACTCTTTTATCGGGTTATGCTGACTTGCCAGGTTGTATATCATGCCCATGATTTTTCCACATATGTTTGTTTATCTTAGAGTGCAAGCTGACATTGGCGGAATGCCATACGTTTCTTGTACATATCAGACGACTTAAAGAAGCGAAATATTTCATAAGATACAACATTAATTTTCTTCGAGCTGTAAAAACGAAATGATTCTCATACGAAAAAAAAACACGTAATGGGTTGGGGCAGGCAAATTCAAAAAAAGAGTCCAGTCGCGGCTTTTGGGGGGGTGGAAACTAGGCCGATTGCCCCAGTAGTTAAACCTACACTCACGTCTCTATGCCCTGCTTATGGCACTTGCCTTAGGCTCAGGTATCGGCAAGCATTGCTAAGACCACCTATGAACAGACAATCGCTACCCTTCAGCTTCCATTGCCGCTCTCTTCCCCCCCCCCTCTTCCCCAACCCTCACATAGGGCTTTTTATGATCACACTGTGTTCCATTCCTTTTAAATCTTGGATCCCAGACAGTTTCTCTGAAATGGGGCCTATTTTATTACACATTACTGTCCCAGTCGGGGTCCCTGCCTTGTCTTGTGTTTGGGTAGCATGTGGGGCCATTCACTCCTGAGGCATCAGGAACAAGCGACCATTATCTCTTTCTTTCTTTCTCTCTCTACCCCCCTCCCCCTTTCCTCTCTAAACTATCCCGGTAATTATGTGAGTCGGGGACTTAGTCTCTTACGGTTAGTTAGAAGAAACTCTTTATGCCCCCTCAGTTTTCCGGAGACTAGCATACAGGCCAAGGATCAGCAAGCTACTTGAATATTGCCCCGTCATCCTGGGACACCGACAAATACTTGATCTACTGTTCCTGGACTTCTGCACAGTGCACAGTGCCGGCACCGGGGAGAGAATGCCCGTGGCGTGCGGGGGGCGGCGGGGGCCGGGCCCCCTGCGTTTCTGCCCCCCTCTTCTCCTTATTTGCTCTACTTAGTAAAATGTGTTACCTGCTTTGCCTGGCCCCTGCTGTAGAATGCCTGGCCCCTGCTGTAGAATGCCTGGCCCCTGCTGTAGAATGCCTGGCCCCTGCTGTAGAATTTCACGCTAGGGGCTGAGACGAGATTGGGTCACAATACTCTGAGCGAAACTGGAACCTCCACGCTGATTGTATTGGCTTTACACGCCCCGACAGACCTCGTCCAAGTGCCTGTGCTAGCCCATGCGCTAAGATGGCCATGACTGCTAAAACATATCAGTGAAGCTGTTCTAACTAGCGTCACAGGTTAAGGTCCCCCCCCCCCCTTTCCAAAAAAAAATTTTTTTTCTCATCCTTCCCACCTTTGGTGGGATTTTATGGTCTACCATTTTTTAAGGCAGTTTGCTTAGCACTAAAACTAGTGCGGGGGGTGGCTTTGCAGAGTTGACTATGATGGACAGATTCTTTTCAATAAGAGGGCCTTAATTATAATTAATTAATTCTAAAAATCAAATTTTATTATAAAATATACTTCTTTATCATTGTGTTCCAATTTTTTCTTAAATAAAACTCTCCGCACAGCCCCCCCCCCTCCAAAAAAAAAATCCTGGGTACGGCCTTGATGCTACATATACACATGTGAACACATAGGCCTCCTACACATAGGCCTGCATCTTCACACCTATACAACAAGCATAAGTTGAATCACCAAAAGTTTATTTATAGTCTGTCTACTTGGCTGTATTGTCAAAACATTCCAACACGGATGAAAGTAACGTCTTTTCGTGCTTTTCATCCGCACAAGTTTATTTTGACCTACATATCTAAGTTGTTCGTTGTCATGGGTGTCATTGAACTTTATCCATTCGAAGGGTGAACTGCCAAAATATTAACCCCTTCCATCTTACCCCTCATGTGTCTAGCAGATCGATAACGAGCATCTCTTGTGGGCTATTTAAACAATACACCGTCTGACAATGTTATTATACATGTAGTAATGAAAAGTTATGATTAAGCGCAGTAAGTAATAGTAAACAGTACGCATAACAATATTTTTGAATACTTACTGTAACAGATAACGTATCATATAAAGAAATTGCCTATACACCAAAAAAAAGCGAATGCCTTGAATTTTTTTCCTCACCAGCTCAAATGCGAGGTTGCCGAGGAAACCCGCCTGGTCTATAAATAAATGCATTCGGATGTCAGCACGTACGATTTTTTTTTATCGTCAGGCAGGAGAAAACATTCATATCCGTTCACACCCACTTACTGACTGCCCTAGGCATCTAAACAACCAGAAGGAAATAAATAAGTAATCTAGGTGCATACAAATTAATAACAGGTTTTAGAGCATGAGAAATTACGCCAATTCATCGCTAACAAAAAATAAATAATGGTCTATGGGTCTATTACTCCCACCCACCCCTATTTTGCCATCAATAAAAAATAACTTTCCGGTTAACCATTTTTGCCATGATCATGTTAAATTGAAGCAATTCGATCATACTTATCAGTCTTTTTTTTCTGTAATTAATTAATTTTTTTCACTGAACTTGATAACGAACCAATATTGGAAACGCCTATGTTAATCTTAAGCGATTTGATCCCATTTTACATGAAATTGTTAGTTTTATACTAGACAAATGTAGAAAATAACTAGAGACGTTTACAATTAATTAAAAAGCCAATAATGGGGACCTAAAACAAAAGGTAACAATAAAAAAAAAATAATCTCCCAACCATAGGCGTCTTGGAATTTTTCCAGGGGGGCAAAAATTTTCCAGGGGGCAAATAAACAAACTTTATGACATTTTTTAAATGTAAGGGGGGGAGCAAATGCCCCGCTCTATATGACATTTTTCAAATGCCCCCCCCATGAATACGCCCATGCTCCCAACACGCTGGTGTGGATCCTGTTGTGGCCTCCCACTCACTAAGGGCGCTACATTTTAAAACCCTTTCCGCCTCGACTGGGTGGAACACACCCGGAGACCACTGTTATTGTTGATGTCTCCTTTTGAATATTGTTACAATTGGTTTAACCATCTATAACATGGTAGAAATGACCACATTGAAGGATGTAAATTTATCAAACATGTCATAGTGACTTTATTGTGTGGGGGCTGAATGTTTGTTCTACTACTAGCAACTGGATGTAACACACACCCGTACACTTTTTTGAATAAAACAAACGGCTACTAAATTTGAAACATTTTTTTTTTGTTGATTAAAAACTGTTTTGTGCCACCCATAAAATAAGATTGAAACTTTTAACAATACACAAATAATATGAAAGCATTGGGATATCGAAAATATTAAAATGTATTCAACTTGACATTCTAGTTTCAAACTAGAATAGTTACATGTAGTATACACACGAGAACAGCAGAACAGCGGGCTTTGCTTTTCAGCACGCACAGTTTGATTGATATGAAAGAACAATTTTCTTTGCTAATATGTCCACTACACTTGCTGCATTAAGATTTGATGTGTATTGGTTTCACGTTATGAATCTTTTCAGCAATTTGACTGAAGTAGGAGAGATATCTAGTTCTTTCACTCTCTGCAGGAGTTGAGTCTACTGTCTCCATGAGACAGTGAGTTGGTTGAATATTCAGTTTTAAATACATGTACTGGGGTGAGTTGGTTGAATATTCAGTTTTAAATACATGTACTGAGGTACCACTCTAGTTGCCATTGATTCCAAGTCAACCATATTGAAAAACATAACCTAGAGCCACTATTTAGCTTAGTATTGAACATCTACGTCATTAGGTCTATATCATTAGGACTATCATTAGGTCTATATCATTAGGACTATCATTAGGTCTATATCATTAGGACTAACATTAGGTCTATATCATTAGGACTATCATTAGGTCTATATTGTCACATCCTTTAGTTTTGTTGTGGAATAAAACAATCTCTAGTTTCTTGCATTCTGTTTCACTTTTCTTTTTTATCCAGATGATTGTGCAATTAGCCAATTACTGCCAACAAGTTGGTAAAGAAATTTAGTAATTGAGAAATGTTCCTTCTGGACTAAACAAAAACAATGATTCGTTGAGGAGCTAAGCCTGCTTTTTCTAGAAATCTTTAGGTACAAACAACTTTTTTTTTACTATTCCCACTACCTAGAGTGAAACTTTTCTAGTTCGTCAACTCTCCATACTGCAGGTTAGTGAAACAATTGTCTGTCACTTCCATGGAGGTCTCTTGTAAGCGTAAACAGCCTCTGAGACTAATCCAACAATTTACTTTGTGACTAGGCACTTGTATTTTATTCACCAAGATATGGGCAGCCTCTCATGTGTTAGTTTGAAGATGATTCTCAAGCCCAGGAGAGATTTGTATTTTGTGTCACACATGCTTTTATTATACTCAACAAATCTGTAACACCTCAGAAGCCAACCAGGCGCTCGCTCATGTTCCGTAATGTTCTCTCTACCATAATATGTCAGGTAATGGCAAGTGTTGTAAATAATAACACAACCAGTCACTCAGCCTAAAGACAACTAAACTGTACAACTCTTACATCAGCTTAATTAGACCACCAGGTTAAAATAATAAACATTTTTTTGTCTATTTCCTCTTTGTCCCTTATCTAAATACGCTAATCAGCTGGCTGACTGACCCTAAACTTGACCCCAAACTCCAAACTATCCCCTAGTTTTGCTGTCCTGACACAATGTATGTTTCTTACCAAGGTTGATGACTAAAAAATAAACACTACTGTTATCATCATAAAAAAATTTTTTCTCCGTATAATAACTGTACGGATGTATTACAGTCAGTTGCCGGGAATATGATGTGCAATATATCTGAAATAAAACGTTGGCATTATAATTACAAAACTTGATTGTATTCTAAGACATTTCAATATATTTTCGGTTTTCGAATTGTACGGGTCATTCCCGAATACACAAAAGCTATTTACGTCACCGGTTACCCCCCCCCCCCCCCTTATTCCAAATGAGTTATTTATGTCTGATCGATGCTGCTGTTACTGGAATTTTACTACTTTTATGAGCCACAAGGCTTGCAAATATTATGGCATGTATGAATGAAGAAAAAAATATATAAATCAAAGTTTATCAAACCTTACGACCAATTAATCTGTTGCGTATACTATCATAACAGTCTCGTTGACGGTATAGCGCAGGACTATCAAATCTGAAGGTCTCTGTAAAATTTTCTCCAGTCGGGACTCAGTTCTCGTCTTCTCGGAGTCCATTCGTATTTCAGTGCCGCTGTCACCTCAACCTATTATGTCAGTAGTAGTCACTTTACATAGTTCTAGAGAAGCCGCACATTGTCTGCAGCTTAAACATATTAAGTTGATTTAATTCATCGCGTCCATCTTACTTGTATAGCCTGACTGATGCATGAACTGCTGTCACCGGTCACAACCTGACCTCTGTCATTTCCCTTGAAGAACAGTGTATGCCCAAGTACTGCTCGTCTAACTTGTTTTTCCTACACCGATCACTGTTTCCATCCATCCATCCATCACCGTACGCCGACAAGAAAGTTAGTCTTTAAAAAACTAAACTCAACATTTGGAGCCTTTAAAACTGAACTACATCGTTCACTCACCCCCCTCCAATCTCCCAAATTTATACTCGTCTTATCTTACAATTTCATCTAGTATTCCAAGTAAAAATGATAGTTAACAATCGATTCATACTTAATCATCTTTCTGTGATATGTTGTTTTGTTTTTTTTTCTTCTTTTAACCTCAGTTGTGTGACCTGGCAGAAAAAAAGTATCAACAATGTAAGGCGAGGTCATCACTAAATTGGTCGCATGTGACCAAGTCTGGTAAGGCGAGGTCATCATTAATCTGGTCACTTGTGATCACGTCCGGTTAGAGTTCAGTGACCGCGTCTGGTCAGAGTTCAGTGGTTGTGACTACTGTTAAAATAAAAGCATGAAATGTTTAATTTTTAAAACAAAATCAATATTTTTGTATTTGTCTACCCCAGCCGATACCCCCAGTACCAATGTATAGCTCCCAGATTTAATTTTGTCACCAGTTTTTCTGGGTCTTGGCATACACCACTGCTGTAAATATCAATTATCAAGTGACGCACCAGACCATTTGTATCCTAATGTGCCATTTGTTAGTCAAATGAGATTATAGCAGCTCATTAGGGCAGAATAGTTGACCAGCCTAACCTCTAAAAGGTCAGAAGTGTTCAGCCAATCAGGGCGCACCATTTCATCCAAACATAAGACTAAATTTATACATACAACAACAAAAACAAACAAGTATATGATTTTATGTTTTTAATGCAAATCATTTGCTGTGAAGGAAAACAATTCATTAGAATTACTTTATTTATATCTCGATGGATTAATTTCAATAACCCAACCAATCTTTGTTTGCAATAAAATAAAGAAAATATCTTCTGTAAAATAACATTTATTAGTCAGAAATAGAGCTAAAAAAAACAAACACATACAGTGGGAATAATTCTTTGAGAAATATAGTCATAAGGGCAACAGAAATTTGTTCAGACTTTACAGATTCAATAATATGCTGCTAATCATTTTTATTTGATTCCTTTTAAAAGGGTATCCGATGCCTGGCTGGATGGTTGCCGGCCCTGTGCATGCTGGGCATCGATACACATTTTAACAACTCGTGTTTGGTATACACATTTAATATTTTTAAAAAAAAAAATTTCAAGTTTAAAAAAAAATACACTAATAAATATTTTTTTAACAAATTTGAATAAAACAAAGAATCAAACAAAAAAATCAATTGTATTAGAGGGTATTCAAAAGGATCTGGAATAATTCAAATTTAATATCACTTTCTAGTTAATAAACATTGGAAGCAATGACCAATAAGAAATCTTTAGACAGTTCTTTTCAGCAGCATGGAAATACGATATAATCACATGTTCTATCATTATTTAAACTCCAGAAACAAGGCTATATTTACTTTTGCATAATGGTTTCTTTTTTTTTAATCCAGTAATTTTACTTCAGATTTATCTGGTAATAATCAATAGACTAAATTACAAAAAAGAATTAACATACACAATTTCAAACTCAGTAAAGTATTTTCCTTTACATTGTATTTAGTGATAACATCAATTGGAATTTTAAAAAAAATATTTTTAAAAAAGTCAAATTGTAGACAATTATACATAGATAAACAATAGCTTGTGCTAAGATCATACAGAAAATTGAAAAAATCAGTTGTCGTAAAAATAATGGTTAACAAAAAAATGTTTTAAATATTTATTATACAAATATTCAGCTATTTCTGTAAACCGACTTTTGCTGCTAAATTGTAATTACATTATTAATGTAGATATATATATATATTTAAAAAAAAAGTTCTTATTTAAAAAAAAATGTATTAAAATTGTGAATATAGAACAATAAAGAAATATCAACAGACTTCTTGATATCTCACATATTAAACAAACGTTTTATTTTCATTAAAAAAAAACAAAAATCTATACCATTAGCAAAATATATTCCATATTAGATCTCTGTGGTGGTTCAGCAGTAGCTGAGTTGAGTCAACTCTCATTCGTGGAAAAATACACAAAGATTTTCATTCAGGGGGAAAAACAGAGGCACTAATATTATGGGTTATCTCATATAAAGATCTTCCTTAATGACTAATGTTTGAAGGAAGACAGGTGGAATATTTGCTGACTTAGCTTATGGCTGTCATTCTTTCCAATAAAGCAAGTAACAAACCTTTTGTATAAAAAATAATTAAATTATTATTCAAATTTGACTTGCTTAATTATATTCCAGCTTGCAGATGTCAGCAATTTATATCCAATTAAGTAAATTTACAAATACTTCAGGATAAGCATTGAAAAAAAAAAAAGTTAAATATGATTCAACAACTCGCTCCAAACTCCAAAAATGAAATATGACTCAACAATCCCCTCCAAATTCCAAAAATTAAAACATAACATGAGAACTGAAATAAATAATATAAACGAAAATTGTTTTACTTATTGCTATAAATTTGACAAATCAAAGACAAAAATATAATAACAAATCTAGATCATCTAAAAAAAGAAAGAATAATTTTTTTATGCAATTAGCAGCTAAATGGCACAAGAGAAAGTAAAAAAAATTAAGGAAATAAATAAGAGATGCAAAAAAAAAAATTAAAAAAAAAGGAAATATTTCACTTATTCAAAATTAAACTTCTAAAAATTACAATTAAAAATTTGAATAAACAAGCTTTTAATGAAAAATTGTTTATTTCAAATGTCAGAAAATTTTAGATGTCAATTCTAAAATGAAAAACAAATATGAAAAAAAGTTCAACTTATTATACCCTATAGTCTCAAAAAACAAACATGTAGTGTCTGTAGTTCTTTAGCCTATGTTGAATAATTATGATTTCTCAGCCAACTAGTCTACATAAATGTATATATGGTCATATTAGTTTCGCTAAATGAGTAGCTTTTGAGCACCTCATATTTCTTTTGCATTGACTAGAATTAAAAAAGAAATCTCAGGAGTTGAGAAAACTAAATACAAGTGGGAAAAAAAACAACCTATTTCCATAATCTCAAAATACAGAAAACTTAAAATGAAACCAATATGTTCTATTTCATATAAATAAATAAGAATAGAGAACAAAAATACCAATCATCCAGTTTAATTAATGTGAAGACAGCTGTTGTTTTTTTTCAATCTAAATTAGAATAACAATAAATACAAACTTCAATTATCAATGTTATAATTTAAGCCAGTGCAGCTTATAAATTATAAATCTTTTCCCTTCAATTACTATTTTTCATTGTCTTTTTGATAGCCATAATTTGAAAATATCAAATTAAGTATGTGACACATAAAGAGTGAGCTTAGATTCATCAAGGATCATCATGCTATATATAAAAATATTATCAGAAACTTTGAAAGGAGCGTTGGCATGTTACATTTATGAAAATACAAATATATTTTTTTTTACGTTCGACAATTATCACCTGATCCTTCAACTTACTATAGAATTAAGATTAGCTGCATAAGTGATACTTTTAAAAGCATGAAAACAATGCACCACCTCTAGGCTTTTAACATTATTCACTGACCATCAATGAAAGACAATATTTCAGAAATACATCAGCATCATACAAAATATGGAAATCAAGATAATCATTGTGATAGTGAAGATAAAACTAGCAAGGTTAATATTAAGTAATTTAAAAAAAAAAAAAAATAAACAGACCATAAGTTCAAAAGAATTATTATCTTCTCTTGTAGTAATATGGGATTATGATATTCTTATTTACATTGATGAAAATGGCAATATTGAGAAAAGAAACATATCTTGTTTGGTCTTTAATTAAAATTTGTTTGCTTTGCAGCCAAAAAAAATGTTTATGCATATTCCTTACCTCCATCAAATCACCTAATAAAAAAATAGCACAGAATCTCATAAAATATTTCATGTTGGTCTATAAAGAGAGAAATTCTTATGGAAAATTAAAAAAAAAGTGTATTTATTATCTCATGCATAAATGAATCACCTCTAAGATATATTTAAACCTAATAAGCAAAGCTTATGTGCATTAAAATTCTAGGAGTTATCAAAGTTTTCACAATCTGCTCCTTCACATTCATCTGAAGAACAGTGCCAGAGAATACAATTGCCCACACAGTTGTAACAAATCAAAAACACAGCAGCAAGAAAAACAAGACTGCAAATTGTGCATGGCTTTCTAACCAAGAAAAAACTTGTCAGGTAGAGGATGATAAACATGGCATGGTTATATATGAAAGCCGGATTCAATGGCTTGGGCATCAGAAGCACTGGAATTAACCACTGGAGACAGTACATGATGAAGCAGTAATCGATGATGTGCAAGTAAAGTTTCAGCCTGATTTTTTATGTTCCAAATTTTAGGTGCAATATCTCCAATAACCAGGTGAATATTTGTAGGATCACATATCTCTGATTTATTTAGTTCCAGTATTTATTTTATTTTCACATACAGCAAAAGAATGCTTGAAAATCTGAAAGAAAGGCAAAGAATATAATTTTAAAATCTTATGTGTTTAAAATTAGAAATCTAGTTATAATTAAGTTTCAGGACTGTGTTTTCATCTGAATCCAAATATAGGGGCTATTTAAAAAAAATATGACATGCAATAGATATACACTTATTGACTTATACATTTGTTGATTTTTGTGTGTGCAGAAAATGTGTGGCTTGGAGTTTGGAAAGGGCTTATAACATATAGCCTACCATTTACCTTTTTTTGTGACTTTACTGTTATTTTCATTTAAAATGTGTCCTTTTTTTAAATTTAGAAAGTATAAAGATTCACAAATAGGTCACCAAAAAAATTTGCCAAAATGTGCTATTTACTGTTAATTTTTTTTTTAATGATTTAAGACTTTTAGTAATTAAAGAAAACATATACTGCATTAATAATGCTCAGTTAAGAATTACCCCCCCCCCCCCCCCTTCCCCCCCCCCCTAGAATGAAAGATATATCTATCAGTTTGATTAATCAATTTATCTCTAAAATTTTGAACCAAAAAATTAAATAGAATTTAGTAAGGCATTAATATCAAACAGTTTGGATTTAGACTAAATCTAGTCAATTAAAATTATCGGGCAGCCAAAAAATAATTATACCTATATACTAGACTATAGTATTTATAGTCAATTGACACGACACAACAATTTGTAACATTCATTTATAATACTATTTCAATGAACAATTGTTTCACGTTTAAAAGAAAACAGTGGCTTTTAATACGTGCTATAAATATAATATTATTAATTCAAATCAAAATCTACCTGAATGCTTTTTTCTAGATAAAACAGAAGAAAGTTGAATAAGTGTAAACAAACAAGTTGCATATGTGAGTGTACAAAAGTGTTACTTCCGTTTACAATAGAAACGGACTTGAGTTAATTTTCAAGGTACGTAAATGTAACAATAATATGACGAACTGTGTCTGAAAATATGTTATTTAAATTTATGCTAAATAATTAATTACTTCCCGTTACACATATTTAGAAAATTTAATGGAAAAATACATACAAAAAACTTGTCGCTAACTTAAATGACACATTTCTCGTCAGTCATGAATCATTTACTTATTTGAATGACACGACACATGTCTCTGAATGTCTGATTAAATTGATTAACTACAGACACTACAGTGGTACCTCGAGATACGATTTAATTCCTTCCGTAACGTTGTTCCTACGTCAATTTGCTCGTATCTCAAAGCAGTTTTCTCAATTGAAATGGTATTAATCCGTTCTAGCCACCAAAATGCCACCCCAGTATTTTTTGAATAAGAAACGAAAAATGTATTTATAAATGACAAATATTGTATAAAAACATAATAAAAGAGAAGTAGTCGACTTGATCTTATGGAAGATTTTAGCAGAGTAGCTTAGAAATTATTGTAACGCACTTAACTGGAATCATAACCAGGAATACCCTTTAACGACTATTGTTTAAGCACGGTCAGTACCGTAGCGAGGATTTTGTTGGGGGGGGGCCCTGTTCCAAGTTTTTAAAAGGCACATTTTTGTCAATTTTTAATATGTTACTATCAGCAATGAAATTTTTATTTATTTGGGGGGGGGGGCTGCAGCTCCCCCTTGGCTACTGCCTTGAGCACAGTACATATTGTTGAAGTTCTATGCCCGTACTGACTCGCCAAGTCAGTTACTTGCACACCTTGCTCATGTTTATTTCATGCTTTAATTAAATGGACATCATCTTCTTCTGAGCACTCACATTTCCACTCACTTTCTTCGGACCCATGGTTATAAAAAGAGATGTGATCAGTACTGTAAATGAACAAAAAACACTAAACGTGACGTCAACTCATCAAAGATACTTCGACAGTGAAGCAAACAAGCACACTGACTGTGGCGCGGGAAAATGCGAGATGCACAAGTGGCAGTAAACTGAGTCATGTGCAATCTATAGTACAGATTGATAGCCTTAGATAGTACATAATCAAATTTTAACTTTTAAAATATATATAGAAAAAAAAATGCTAACATAAAAGTCTAATCACATGTAATTCATATTTGAGTTTGATAGTTTATATTTAACCATGGATCCACTGTAATAAATCTAATATTTCTGAAATATGACATGATGTCTATTTCATATTAATTAGACAATAGTGATAGCATAGTGTATTGCTTCATCTGAATGAAGACTGTGAATATCATAATTATATTTATTAATTAATGCAATACAACAGTAATTCTCAAACTTTTCCCCTCCTGACCCACCATAAAAAACTGGGAGTCGACTCTTTTAGTCATTGAGATCAATTTTAATAAATAGATATTACACATGGCGCCAATCTGGAAATGTGAAATACAACAGCTTTGCAGAAAGATAACATCATTTGGAATTCATAATGCTTTTTTAAAATGTACTACAGTGGTTCTGTGATTATTGCATCAGGACACATATTATAATATTGGTATATAATAGTGCATCAAAATAAGATTGAAAAAATAGCTTTAAATATATAGTTGCTTTCCCTTGATTTTATTATAATTAAGTTTATACATACAGCTAATTTACTTATAAAAATGATGATAATAAAAAGAAATTGAATAAGTCCATCTTATACTGAGTGTTAAATTTTTTTTTTAACACCACTGGTGTTTTTATTTTTTTTTTTTAAGTTTTTCTAATTTTCTAAATCCACTCTATAAGCTAAATGACAGACATGTTTGTTTCTTAATTTATTTATTCAAGTTGGTTGATATTTCTGTGATAGAGCCATTAAACAGAATGGGGAAAAAAAAGAAAAAAGGTATTTATAACTTATTGATTCTGTTTTTAGCATTTGGGGGAAAAATAATCAATATTTTATTTTATAAACTGTTGATGTTAAATATTTGGTGTTAATTTCAGAGTATATATATATAAATATAATTTTGCCTATTATTATTTTTTTACAAGTGTTAATCATTGTACATTTATTTCTTTTAGTAGCGCATAATTTTTCAAAAGAAGAGCTGCTGGTCTTGTCAGTAACTGAAATAGTTAACGAACTTATAGTAGCTGATAGAGAAAAGAGAGATGTGGATTTGAACAAGTAAGTACATTTCATAATATACCTATCACATTAAGCTGTGGTGCAGATCACATTGTTATAACATGCAAGGGTTGGTGGAGTCCAGCTTTTTTTTGTCATTGTTTTGTTAATTAGGGAGGGATGCTGGGAAATTTGTGATAATTTTTACCACTTCTAATGTGTGAATAGTCTGTATGCAGCAATGGATATTTTATATTATACCTATCTAATCTGATATAAATTTATCCAGGTTAAAGACAAGAATAGCCAGTAAATATAACATGCCGAGTCAACCCAGATTAGTAGATATTATTGCAGCTGTGCCACAAGAATACAAAAAGGTGAAAAGGATCTTAGTACTTATCATTTAATTCATAAGGCATATTTAAATGTGCTTTACATACTGACTTAAATAAGTTAGTGTGTAGCTTGAACATATTCTTAAAGTAAACTTTATAAATCAGACATTTCATTTCAGAATTTACGAGGAATTTTTTCTTATTTCTAAGTTAACACAAACATAATGTCTAACTCTTTCAACTAGATAATCACAGGCTTAAATAAGTTATTCATTGTAAAAGTTGTTTTTGTTATTGTAATAAAAATGTTACTTTGTTCCTTAAATATTCTTCATTGTACTGGTTAAAGCAAAAGTTGCAGTTTTTTTTACTCTTCACTTTTTTGTAGCACATTTAATATTCAGATGAAATTTTATCTCTCTGTAGTAAAGCAATAAACATTGCTGGATGTATTTCATTAATCATTATACTTTATTTTATTAAAGGATATTACCTAATTCTGTCATCATAACTTGTAGTAATATTTTTAATTACTATGTAAATTTAGATACTTCTCCCTAAATTAAAAGCCAAGCCTATAAGAACTGCTAGTGGGGTAAGTGGTGTAGACATTTTCGATAATATACTTAACATATCTTTGTGTAAAATTGTGTGCTTATAACTTTAACAAGGCAACAAAATAAAATGCTTAATGTAAAAAATAAAATATATCTTACTTTCAAGCAACAAAGTTAAATCAGAATTGATTTCATCCCCATTCTGACAGATAGCAGTTGTTGCTGTCATGTGTAAGCCACACAGATGTCCACATATTGCTATGACTGGAAATATTTGTGTGTAAGTAGTTTTCTAAATTACACATTGATATTAGGAGACTTTATCAGTAATTAATGTTAAATCTTTAATTAATTTTTTCACACTGATTTGAATGCATTTTTTGTTTCGTTTTTTAGCTATTGTCCTGGTGGACCTGATTCTGATTTTGAATATTCTACACAGTCCTACACAGGCTATGAGGTTAATTTTGCTGATTTTTCAGATTGCTCAATTCAGTATGTGTCATTTAAAAATGATTTGATTATATCTGGTGTTTATAAAATGATCTTTTTTTTTTTTTTTTGCAGCCCACATCAATGCGAGCAATTAGAGCAAGGTATAATCCATATCTGCAGACAAGACACAGGGTTGAGCAGGTAAACTCTACAAAGATCTGATAATCATTCAATTTAACATCACATTTGTTAATGCAATGTTTGGGGGAAAATTAGTTTCCATATGGAATAAAACGGTATCCACTAGAATAAGTCATCTTTCCTCACTGTAATTTTAAAGAGGTGAAACATTTCAGTAAATAAAGAAGAATATATTGCTTCAACTGGCCATTGTAGCAGTAAGTAGTGAGGATAATTAAAGAATATTTTTTTTAAATTGTATGTGCTTTAGCTGGAGTTTTAAGTATCATTTTGAAAAAAATCTTCATATAATGATGATAACATTATCTATAAATATTTGTATCTAAGCCTAAGAAAGTATATTTTTATTATTTTTTTTTTTTAAATAAATAAAATTCTATTTTAAAAAAGTTTTTTTTTTTTATATATATATTTGTTATTTTGTAAGCACAAATTCTGTGAACTTTAATTGAATCTGATGTTTTTTAATGACTCTGAATATACATGTATTGGTAAAAAAAACTGGATGGTCCTTTTTTTCTCCACTTTTTAGTTTCTAAAATTATAAAATTTCTTATACATTTTGTTTCTTTTGTTGTTGTTTTTTAAAATATTAATTTACCCAATTTGTATAGAATGTATTTCTGTCTCATTTTTTCTACTTAGCTTCAACAATTAGGTCACAGTGTGGACAAAGTAGAGTTTATTGTCATGGGTGGCACCTTTATGAGTTTACCAGATGATTATAGGGATTATTTTATCCGGTGAGTTTACTTCCACATTGACTTACTTTTTAGTAAATATTTGCAACACATAGGTTTCTTCTTTTTTTTTTTTTATACGACTTTTAACAGTAATACAGATTATTTAGCTGAACTGTCTAGAAACTGAAAAATGCTTTGTTTATGTTCCAGAAGTTTACATGATGCCCTAAGTGGGCACACAAGTTCTAGTGTACAGGAAGCAGTTAAGTAAGTAGTAAAACTTTGCAAGAAATATTTTTTTTTATGAAAAAGCATTTAAATTGATAATTATTTTTCATGTTGATATTTGTGATTGAAAATTTTACAATTTTTATAGCATTTCTTGTGAAATAATTTTTTTATATAAGGTATACATTTTACTTTACTGATAAAGAGGCCATTTTCAGATATTCAGAGAAAAGCACAACCAAGTGTATTGGGATAACCATTGAAACCAGACCAGATTATTGTTTAAAGAAACATTTAAGGTGAATAAGTTTTGAATGTTTTCATATTTGTGACAGACTGAGGTTGAGTGCTGCAAAAGTGACAATAAAGTGCATATAAAGTTTTCGGAATTCTCTGTTAGAGAAATGCATGTTTTCAATATTATTGAAGTAATATTTTCATTATTTTATTAAGGAAGAATAAATATTTTGTTTTTTTTACCAAAGCAATAAATTATTTTTTTTATTCACTTAAGTGATATGCTGAAATATGGCTGTACGAGATTAGAAATAGGTGTACAGAGTGTATACGAGGATGTAGCTAGGGACACAAACAGGTAATTTAATGTTTGTATACTTCACTAGAGATCAGAGTTGTTGCATTCATTTATTTAAATCATATGGAAGAACTACATTATATCATATGTATGATTTTAATTTTTACTGAAAGCAAATTTTTAACTACTTGAATTTCATTTTAATTGACAGAGGTCACACAGTGAAAGCAGTTTGTGAGTCGTTTCAGATGTCTAAAGATGCAGGTTTCAAAGTTGTTTCTCATATGATGCCAGATTTACCGAATGTTGGTTGGGAAAGAGATATTGAACAGTTTGTGGTACAGTTACTTAATGGCCTGATATTTTTATTTCTCATGAACACTTCAGTTGTTTTCCTTGAGCCATCTGACTGACAAAACTAGCATCAGTGAAATTCAGGAACCTTTACCAGTTCATTCTACTTTAACATTTTTTTTTTTAATATTTGTTAAAACAAATTTCTTATTTGTACAGCTCTGATTTCAGTTATTTATATTTTTTACCACACTCCTTTTTTCATTCTAAGACTCTAACCCAAGCATACCTATTGAAGCTGTACAATTTATATTATAAGATAAAATTTGTGTTTAAAAAAAATAATATTGGTAGTGTAAGAATAGTTTGTTTATATATTATGATGTTTAAATGATGAACAGAAGCTCAGTAATACTTTGTAGAATTGGTGTCTTTAAACCATTTCCTGCTAATTCTGCTCTCACATAAAATAAATGGAAAAGTTAAAAATACCAAATGATTTAGTGTAACTGTAAGTTCTTCAGAAGGACAATCAAGTTTTATAGTAAAAAAAACCTCAAATACTTCATATGTTGCATCATGTTAAGTTCAAGTTTCATTATTCTGTTCTTAATATTTTCTAGGAATTTTTTGAGAATCCTGCATTTCGTGCCGATGGTCTTAAAATATACCCAACTCTTGTCATCAGAGGGACAGGTTCGTTTTACTCATCTTCTTTCATAGCTGATCTCTATCATGTTAACTTCATAAACATAACTCCAATCTCAGTTCATAAAGCACACGTACAACGTATTCTTTTTAAGATGAAAATATGACATAAGGTTTGTCATTACTTTTTTATGTTGATGATTTAATTGAATGTACAGGTCTGTATGAGTTGTGGAAGACAGGACGTTACAAGAGTTATCCTCCATCTCAGCTGATTGATCTCATCGCTAGAATTTTAGCTCTTGTCCCTCCTTGGACTAGAGTATACAGAGTTCAGAGGTCAGTTAGAAGTTTAGAGGTTTTTTTTTTTAATGGTAGATTTAAATGAAAGCATACAAAAATTTTAAAAATTATTTCATCAAATCACTAGTAAAGGTGCTGCTGCCAATATTATTGCAAGTTACTAAAGAATAATTTAATTTTTATCTTAATTCTTTATTGAAGATAAGCACATGTTAAAAGGACATTTATTTGAGTAACTCAAGTATAATTTTGCTACCGCAGAAGAGAATAAAACTATCAAATTATTCTAAATTAATAAAATGATTCCTTCTCAGATGACAGTAACTTTTAGATTGTCTTTTTTATGCCTAATTTTCTTGTGCTTGTTACAAATCTTGTAACATTCATGTAACAGACCCTCTAACACACAAGTTCATTATTTTCATGCATTTATTTTAATAGTTTTTGTATGGTTTGTTTTTCATTGACACACTATTATTATTTATAACCTTTTTTGGTGAAATATGTTGTGAATTCATGTTGTATTGATCAGATGAATAAAACAAGTTCTAAGAAGTGTAAATTTTGAATTACTACATTTTAACAATACATTTCCTATAGGTTTCAGAAGATATTTATGTGAATTAGATAAGGCGGCTGAAATATCAATATAAAACTAACATTTATTATTTTGTCTAAGATATGTCGAACAGAAGAAATTTGATTTGATAAATATGCATTTAAGCTGATACATTAGGACTCTCTCTGAACTCTCTCAGTGAAACTGCGGGCTGAGACTTAGTCTCTTAGAGCCCGTGAGATCAGACTTGCTGTGTCTCTCAACATCTGGAGACTGCCATAGAGCCCAATGGTCAGCAAGCTTCCGGACTGGTCCACCCTGTGGTCTGCCAGTCCGGGGCACTTGAAAAGCAAATGATACACTAGGGCTAGCTCTAATTAATTTTTTAGATTAAAAAACTATTCGTTTAAAAAATATATTTAAAATGTATGCATACATTTAGTTTTTAAATGTAAGCTGTTCTTGTCAACTTTTCATAATATGGTTTTTTAAACAACAATTTACAGTATTGCACACATATTTTAAAAAATAAACAAATTATCATGTTTTTATTTTTTTCTGAATGATAAACCTTCACATTTCAGAGATATCCCCATGCCATTGGTATCAAGTGGTGTTGAACATGGAAATTTACGTGAACTGGCTCTAGCACGGATGAATGATCTTGGTACACAATGTAGAGATGTTAGGACGAGAGAAGTTGGCATTCAAGAGCTCCATAATAAAGTTAAACCTGATCAGGTAAGGGAAATTATTTTTGCTCTTGAGGAGTTAAATTTTTTGAAAATTCGCCCATGATGTTGTCTCGTTATAAATATTACATGTATCGTTATAAATATTACACACAGTTTTCATATTTTTAACACATCACTCTCTTTTTGTTATTTATAACAATTTATAATTTCAGGCCGAGTTAATACGCAGAGATTATGTTGCTAATGGTGGATGGGAAACCTTCCTTTCCTATGAAGATCCTGAACAAGATATTTTAATTGGTCTCCTGCGTTTACGTAAATGTTCTCCTGATACATTTAGACCAGAACTCAAAGGAGGCTGCTCTATTGTCAGAGAGCTCCATGTCTATGGCAGTGTTGTTCCTGTACATACTAGAGATCCGAGGAAATTTCAGCATCAGGTTAGTTCCAATATCTGTTATTACCAAACAGGTTTCTGTTAGAATCAGTAATCTGTAAAGTCTTAACTTTTTGTGGTGTCTGCTATTCTAACCTACTTTCAAGCATTCCTTAAAGTCTATTAGCTCTATAAATTGGTATCAAGAATCAAATTGGAATCATTTATTTAAAGAAGAATCTATGATCGTATCGGAATCTGTAGAAATTTTGGCATTGACCTAACCTATCACTAGTTCTAATAAACTTAACATAATTACCATTATTTTTTTTTAATGTTTTTTATACATATTAATAGGTTAATTTCTACATCGATTTGATTTTTTAACACAAACTACATTGCATCATGAGTAATATTTTACAGGGTTTTGGAATGCTTCTTATGGAAGAAGCCGAAAGAATAGCTTTGGAAGAACACGGCTCCAGAAAGATCGCTGTGATATCTGGTAAGAACTGAAAAAAAAAATGTTCTGGATTTTAGTGCTAAATAATAATTTTTTTTCTTAATATTTTACTCAAAAGACTTGATTTCCTTTCTTTTTAATTTTCTTCATCTGTATTATTTATAAACTAAATGGAGTTAATTTATTATTAAATGTGTAATTCTCATTATATAATAATTACTTTTTTTTTTAAACATTAGGTGTTGGAACAAGGAATTATTACAGAAAAATTGGTTATGAGCTTGAAGGACCTTACATGACTAAAATGCTATTATAATTTATACAAATAAATTTGATTTCACACTTAAGTTTTTTTTTTAAAAGCACTTTAACTTCATTTTGTTTGTCTGTCTGTAAATCTTGTAACTAGGGGTTGTCGGTTTTTAAAAACCGGCGGCGAAAAACCGGTTTTTTGACGAAAGTCGAAGCATTCGACAACCGGTGTTTTTGGCTTTAAAAGCCGGTTTTAGCTTAGAACTTAACAAATTGCAAAAAATGTTGAAACTGTGACTTTCCAATGAACTCCCTCCTCAGTCCGACCTGTGTAAATTGGCATTGATAGAAAGTAACTGTTGAGCGATACTAAAGAGAAGGCGTGCCCAAGTGGTACAGTTGTAACTTGAGGATTGGATGGAGGTGGAGGGGACGATATATTCACATTGAGAGATTTATTGCATCCGTTTCCTCGACCTGGAAAGAGGGCTTAATTCAAGTCGTTAACTAATTCCACAAAACAACCGGAATGCTTTTTTTTAGCGACGAATTTAGTTTTGACTTAAGTGGAAGTATACAACTTGAAACTGGGGGTGTATATAATTGGTGCCTCCCTATCTCATTACTAAACAAAAGACAGAACGGGGCTATTTTTTTTTCAAGTTGACTAAATTATGTTCGCCATCCAACACCTCCACCACCAACCCGTCTAACCTAAACAAGGCATTCACATGGCAGGAATTGGGTTATAGCCAGCCGTTGTAATGACTGGTGTAACTAATACATCCTCAGGGATGAGAGGGGGTAGGGTGGGAGAGACAATTGTATGAAGGGAGGGCGAGGAGTTGAACATTGGAGGAATGTTTTTAAACGGGCACTCGATGTGAGTCCATGGAGGTGCAGGTGTTTGTCTACTGTGTCACATATATAGATAACGTTAGAAACTTATACAGAGGATGAGAGAGAGAGAGGGGAGGGGGGGGAAGGCAGAAAGTGAATACCATGAGTAGAAAGAGAACCGTAATATCTATAGACTATATATATAAATAAGCTCTATACTGAGGTCTACATCACAACGGCTGATTTCAGAAGTGGTCTGTGTGCAGCAAATCAAACCTCTTGTCTTTGACAATATAATATAAATGAAACATGAGAAAGAAAGGTCATGATAGAAATGGGTTTAGTTATAAAGTAGTTTAAATGAATATATAAGTAGACAGTAGTAGTATTTTTACTGCCATATTGATATTTTTTCCCTTGTATTTATTGTTTTACGTAAAAATTGGTTGACTTAATTACATTATCCTTCACCGTTTCTCATACACGTTAATTAAATACTACATACATTGAAAATAATTATTGCTAGAATGCTTAAAATATCCGTTATTTCACTTATTTTATAGTAATACCGGTTTTCGACGGTTTTTTGAGAAATTGACCTTCGACAACCGGTTTTTTCTAAAGTCGGTTTTTGTATAAACCCTACTTGTAACTGAATTTCAGACATGTTCTAACTCCCAGAAAGCTCAAATTCACACACTTGAAGATTCTGCATGACAATACAAGATAAATTAACATCTTGTAAAATTACAGAGTTAAATACTTTTAAGTATGTTAATAATGGGGGAAATTTCGCCTTGAGATTATCATGTCAAAATGAATAGGAAACCTAGCACTTGTGCATAATTGTGTAAAATAGTTAAGCTGTTTATTTAGCTTTATGTAGACTTGCCAAAATTAGGCGGAAGTGTGCAAAAGCAATAGAGGTTTTAATTCTTTCAAAGCTAAAAAGTATTTTCAAATTCTAACGATTGTCTTGATTTCTTTTATTAAAGCCATTACACATTAGTGTGATAATGTGAGGTGCTTGTGGGTCTATAAATATTGGAACACAAACTGCAAGTTTCTCACAAACTGTGCAATGGCCAAAGATGACACAAAATGGGACCATTAGGATTAGAATCTATCAATTTAACAGCTTTTGATTAGGCTTTCAAATTGATTATTGACCACATTATTTTCAACCAGAGAAATATTTTTGATTTCTCTTGATTTCATTTTTAGACATTTACATGGGTATATCTATTACATGGGTATATCTAATATCAATTAAGTTTTTTTCCCCCTCTTATGATTTTAGATATAAAACTATCCCAGTGATAGCATAACAAACATGTATGTGTAAGACACAAATTTTACTACATTATGATTATAAAAAACATAACATCATATCCAATCTATTTTACAAAAAAAAAATCTGAAACCGTTTTCAATATTATTTATCTATTACAATTAAAAATTAGCACTTCAAAGAACATGTTAAAGCCATTATGTTAAATATATAATAAAACAAATAAAAAAAAATAATTGAAAAAATTGTTTTAATTAACCACATTATTACATACCAATCTGAAATGCTTAGTAAATATTTTATTCCCAATACTTTGATGCATTTTGTTGTAAACAAAACAAGTAGAATTTAAAATAAGTAATTAGGGGATGACACAATGTATAACTGAACATTATTTACAAACACAAAAACTATATTTCAACCAAAGTAAAATCCCTCAGATTTGAAAGAAAACTTGTCAAAATTTTAAGATATATGCAAGAAAAAAGAACGGTGAATATAATATTCCTCATCTGGTAACTTTGAAAGTCATTGAGACGTAGCTTGACACTTTATTTAGACTGAAAACTAGTAAACACTGCAGAAAGCGACAAAATAATGTCAGCACCAATGTGAAGATGTTTATACACGTTGAGTAATGTACAATACTAATGAAGGACTAATAGTATATATAACTTGAATCATACAAAACTAAGTTTTACTTCTAAAATCAGTCTAAAAAAATTTTAAACAGCAATTTTAATCAGATGTTCTTGTCAATCAAACTGATATATATATTCTCAAATAAGAAACAAAAGTGTTCTTCAGTAAATGGTAATGACGATATATAACTGATACATATTTACAGAATTAAAATATGTACATGATGTTAGAAAAACACATTATTTTACA
This sequence comes from Bulinus truncatus, assembly GCA_021962125.1. NCBI lineage: Eukaryota > Metazoa > Mollusca > Gastropoda > Planorbidae > Bulinus > Bulinus truncatus. The sequence continues at coordinate 2,966,120 of JAGDYQ010000062.1, forward strand.
TGTATTAATTAATATATTAATAGTATACTGAACCTATGTTTTATATTAAGGAAACATTTTTTTAGAAATAGTAAAGTAGCCAATAAAAACTAACATTTTCAATGATGCAACAAAAAGCAATTTCCATGGAATGTTACTTAACATACATAAGTTGCATTTTATTCCATTTATAAAACTGTCAGTTAAGCCTAAGTATTTAATGTTTATAAGTATTTAATGTTTAGGTCTGTAAAATAAAATAAGACAAAAAGATTAATTTTCTATAATTCAATCTCAAGTTCTTGACAGGAGATAAGCATCATTTTTTACATGAGAAAGATATTTGTATATATTTGAGTCTCACATTGTACACTCAGCTCTAAGTACTCAATACTGACAATTTTCTACTTTACAAGTATGAAAATTATTAAATGGAGCCACCCAATTCAAAGTATTCGTTTTAGTTTTTAAAAAAAGACCTGCAAAAAGTTGTATATATGTTGAATGAGACACCAACTAAAGAACTTTTAGTACCAACTTAAAATATCATTATTACAATATAGATGTCCCATTTGTAAAACATCAAGTTAAAGAAAATATTTTTTGCAAGACTTTAAAAATGAAATCATAAATAACAATTATATTTAATGACTAAATTAAACAATGAAAAATAAATGAAAGCTGAAAATAAATGACAAGAGAATAAAATGAGTTCAAAGTTTTAAAAAATCTCATTGAGTGACAAAAATTAAAAAGAAAATGTTTTTACTTTCAATAGACTTTTTTAACACTTTACCCTTCACAGTGCTCCAGATAATAAAAATTATTCAAAATTCACTTGTGTAAATTTGTCATTTGCATAATTTATGCAACTTCCAAAAGCATAAATTTGCATACAAAGGGAAATTTTCAAATTTGTATAAAATAGAAAGTAGACCAAGTTCGGTGATAATTATTTTTTTTCCTTCACTAAAATAAATATAAAGACCTGATGGTGAGTATAATTTTCAAGTTTTCATCAGTGGCGTTCATTTTTAATCAGATTATTTTTTTCAGCAGTACTGAGTACTTACTATCTAATAGAAAGAAAAAAGGACACCATCCAATCATTATGTAGTAGGGCTAAAGCACTAAACAGTGCTATTAGAAATCAAGTCAATAACCATCTAAATGTTTTGAACAAAAAAATAGTATACAATTCTTACATAAACAGATGATGCATTTTTTAAACAAATTTCTCATGTTCACTAGATGGATACCTAAACATTTTAAACCGGAAAACCAAAAACAAAGGATATCAGACCGCCCAATCAATGTATTTAAGTATACATTTTTTTTTATGTTAATATAATAAATAGTAACTATTGAAAGCAAATAAAAAAAAAAAAAATATTCAAATGACATCTAGAAAATTAATATAAATAGAATATTCAATAAAAGTGAGTTGCTTTTACATGATAATATAAGAAGTTAATGATTCAAATAAAAAAAAAATGAAACCAAGCAGACAGCAATTTACTTCATTAACAAAGACACCATCAATCCCAATGTCCGTCAGAACCAAATCATGTTAAAAAGCAGATATCACAATGCTTTGTTCAAACATTCATTAAATAACACATCAATGAGTCAAGGAAAAGTAAGAAGGGAGAAGTGGGAAAATTTATGTCGTTTTATTTTTCTGTCATTATACTAGGCAGCTTATTAGAAATAGTAAAAAAGCTTCAACATTCGATCATATCAAAATTAATTGGCAGACATTTGACAATCTAAGCATAATAATAATAAATTTACAACTGAAAAAAAGGGCAGTTTTATGCCTCTTTATACAGCATGAAAAGATAAATGTGTATAACCAATTAAACCACATGTGACCAAAACAAGTTAACAGCTTTGCATTTTATTTTCATGTCACATCATTTGAAAGAAAACCCCCCCCCCCCCCCAATTTCTACATTCTACAGATTATACAGATCAACTAAAACATTGGTACAACATTTCAGTATCTGACACAATGCTGTGAGCCTTAACAGTAAAACTATGTGACAAGGCACACATTGTAAAGAATCTGCTCAATGATAAAATAAAACTATCAGTAACATTCATATCCCGAACATTAAACATTAAAGTCTCACCAATGATGAGCACACACACACACACACACACACACAAATATATGAATCATGAAAGCTTTTACAATATGCATTCTTTTTGTCTGGCTGCTAAGATTAAAAAATGAGCAGTCAGCTCAGATGAGCTAATCTATCTTAATTGCTCCATAAATACGTCTTATAAACCAGTAAGCAGCAAAGAAACCAATGGTTCCAGTGAACACCCAGAAGGTGAATACAATGAGTATAGTGTATCCGAAGTACAGCAAAGTTGGAATGAATTCCGTAATCTCCAACTGGGGAACAAAAAATAGTCAATGGTCAGTAATTAAAAAAATTGAAGCATAAAATATTTTAATTAGCATCAAAAGAGAGAAAAAAATCTAAATCCATGTATTCTTCTAATTTGGAAAGTAAATTTATATACTTGACATTATAAAAGTATCTTATTCCTGATAAATTGATTTAACTTTTTTTTTTTAACCTTCCCAAGTTTGTTTAGAGATTTGTTATGATTCACATTAATCAGGTGATGATAATTATGAAGAATATTTTTAACACAAGACTCACCTTAGTTATGAAATAGAAAACTGAATAAGCAAAAACATATACGGCTGATCCACCGGAAACAATGAACGTTCTCCACCACCAATGATAATCCTAAAACAAATGGAGAAGTTAGTCATTTTAGTCTGAAAATATTTTTTTTTATGCTATAATAATGAGTCGACAGAAACAAACACTCATCAATAAAGGTTTTAAATATGAAAAAACAAATAACGTAAACATGTTTCAACTGACCTCACCACACAACTGGAAATATACCATAACTATAGCAATCTGTGAAACAGACACGACCAAAATGATGAAAACAAGGAACAAGAAGCCAAACAAGTAGTAGTACTGATTTTCCCAGATGGCCTGCAGAAATAAACAAATATGAACAGCATAATTTCAATCATGTAATATCTAATCACTTCTATACTAACATAATAAGCTCTAAGTTAAAAAATTTCTGAGCTTTAGTTTAAAAAAAAAAAACAGTAAGTTCTTAAGAAATGTTACTTACAGTAAAAATAAAAAAGAGTTCAATGAACATGGCTCCAAAAGGTAAAATGCCAGCCATTAAAGTTCTTGAAAAAAACAAACATTAAAAGAATTAATATTAATTAATTAAAATTGTTTCATATTCACAATATCAGCTATACTAAGTAACACATAAAATAGAGTTTATTTTATTATAGGACAGTAATAATTAATAACTACTGACAATATAGACAAAAAAAAAAATTGAACAAGAAACATTTTACTCACCCAAGGAATGGATTCATGTACCAAGTCTGTTCAGGAACCTGCCTAGGAATTTGATTGGTGCGCACAGGATGTTCATAAGCCTAGTGAAAAAAAATAAGTAAATCCTTCCTTCAATGAAATCCACTTCTTTAAAAGCCTAAAGTAGCCATAAAATCACTAAAAATAAGCTTTTAATTCAAATTGGTGAAGTTCAAAGACCTACCTGTTTTCTGAAACCAAAGTAGAAACCCATGAAAACAAGTGGCAAAGAGATACCAAACCACATGCACAACAGAGCAAGCATTGTGGTAAAAGGAACCTGTAAAATAAAATGACATGTTTTAAAACATTACCAATTCAGCATATCACGGCTTCTCTCTTCAACTATACATGTGAGTGGCTGTATGTTAAGGGCTGACTTTGGATCCATTCAAATGACCTACTAGACAACATAATATATCCAAATATCATTTCAAATAAAACGTTTCATTAGTAGCCAATCAACAGACGGAATTGTCTAGTTAGCTAATCCATTTCATCTATGACACTGCAATATTTGTTCAATCACACTTGATACAAGTCCAATACCTTGTATCTGTCTAACACACACTGTTCAGCCTACTACTTTTCACTTCTACTGTTATACTAACTGACCCCCTCTATATGTGCATTCGTCAATGTCACTGGGGTCAAAATGTCCAACTATCCCAGTACACACCCAGGTTGCTAAATTGTAGTCTACTATCAAAAACAAAAATCGCAACTTATGTTGATTATTTGTAAGAAAAATTTTAAAAAATATATGTATGTATGCATACATGTAGATATTTAATAGTAAAAAGTCATAAAATTAACAAACTTACTGCTCCAGAAGAATGTTTTCCCCAGATGAAAAAGTTCAAAAGCAAACCAATGCCAAACATAATAGCTGGATACACTGTCGCCGTCTGAAAATAAAAGCCAGAATGTTGTAAATTAATGTATTAAAAAAATTAGTTGGTTTAGGATACTTGTGAATAAATGAAAAAAAAAATATTATTTCCCCTTTCTTACTTGAAAAGCAGCTTTCTTCCACTGCAAACCTTTCATGGTTTTGTAAAGACGAGCGGAGAAATACCCAGCAAAAAGGCTGAAATGAAGTACAAAATTTTTAACACTTAACGGATTTATATCATTCATGTTTTATGTTATGCAACATTTCTTATTACATCATTTTTAGCAAGAAAGTATTTAAATATAATATAAAATAGGTATATGTTTATTAATAATTTTAAGCAAAACCTAAGAAAAGGTCTTAATTTGACTAATTTTTTTTAACAATCATTACCCCATAAACATGTAAAGGAAAATTCCAGCCGTCATTAGAGATCCTCTAGCAGAAGGAGATAACATTCCCAACATAGCAAAAACTGGAGAGTGGAAAACTACACATGAACTTGGCAATTCATGTAAATAGCATGGCAAGTCACAGCTAAGGAAAAATCAATAAACAAATAAACAAAAGTACAGACTTACAAATTGTGATCAAAGCCATAAAAAAGATCTGTATGCCAGCCCCAATTAAAGATGTGAGTAGTTTTGAAAAACGAGGTGGACGGAAAACATCCCCATGCACCAACTTCCATCCAGTTTCTTCCACTGTTTCATCCTAATAAGTTGAAGAATAAGAAAAATTAGATTGATCAAACAAATGCCTAAACAATAAGTCTTTACAATTTTTTTACCTTTTTATTTTTTTATTAATTAGTCCTGAAAAAAATTAAATTTACAGAATGTGTCACAACAGGGATATTTTTCTTTGAAAAAAAAGAATGTTGAAATATTTATAATAAACTAAATGTCTTAAAAATATAAATTTACCAGGTCATCATCTTTTGTTGAAACATTTATTACTACTTAAACTAAATGTCTTAAAAATATAAATTTACCAGGTCATCATCTTTATTATACTGAGCAATATCTCTTCTTAATGTTCTAACCATGATCATTGTAAGTATGCCTGAAAAAAACATCGAAATTTATTTATAAAACAGTACAATGACCTGTTTTTCCACAAGGGTATCGACCCTGGGGACAATCGTTACCCTAGGCTTAAATAATCCTTACATTGTTTACTCCTTTTACTTTGTGGTAAACAAAGCTATATAAAAATAATAGCAAACGAAGATAATATTAATTACCAATTACTGTAGATATTTGTTGATTTAGTATATATATTACCATATATTACTAACAGGTTCTCAAATAGTTAAGTTTGTAAATGTTTTATATTGTCATAGATATTACTAAAATACAGAATACGAACAATTTAAAATTCTTTTTTATATATTTTGTCTGAGTCACACAGAGAGACTATGACTTTCTCCCTTCCCCCATCCATAACCCACTGATTCACAATTTTTGAGCATTCCCTTTAATTCAGCCAGTCACTTGCTCAGTTTCTTGTAAGTAAGTCACATTTCAACAGTACTTTTATAAGATTGTTGATTCATTTTTTAAAAATCATAATAGCAAAATCCTGATAACTTAAAAAGTTAGATTATTAGCAATGTGGATTTTTATAGTCAAAAGGAAGTTGCATGTCAAGTTTGAAATTTGTTTGTTTTAACAATGCAGATTTCTATGCTGAACATCCTAGAATACATATATACTCCGCTGGTTTCATTTATATACATTAAGATGTCATGAATGAAGTGGATTATAAATGTTTCATTTGCAGATCCTGAGAAATACAAAATTAATGATAATCTGTACAGTGAAATGTCGTTCTGCGAATTTTTTTTGCCCCTTCCCCTTCGCTTATTTAACATCTGTTAAAAAGTGTCGTTGTAACGAATTTCGTGTTTTCAGTATTGCGAAAAAAATAGCCGTTTTGCCGATATTTAATTTTATCCCCTTCCCAAAAAAAAAATTTAATTCGGCAAATTTCTAAAACTCAAGTCAATTTGAACTCAAACGACATTCACATTTACTAAATAATGGGAGGGGGGAGTGTGAGAGGAGTAAGATGTTATGGTAACCTTTAACCTCTACTGATGAGGATAGTAAACATAAATTCCACCAGGTGCAGTACAGAGACAAGTATCGTCTTGGGACGGTGGGGGGGGGGGTAGTGAGTGGCGGTGTCACAATTACGTAACAACAAACGGGGGGGGGGGAGGTGGTGGATGAGAGGATGAGAGTTTTAACAAGGTCGGGAAGGGAGAGGAAGAGAGTTAAGACGTCATGAGACAGCCAAGCACGTCACGAGACAGCCAAGCGACGGCGGGCGCAACTACGTAACAACGAACTGGGGGGGGAGGGAGGGGGGAAGGATGAGAGTTTTAGCAAGGTCGGGAAGGGGAGGAGGGAGAGAGCCTAAGACGTCATGGGACAAACACACATGAATGTATGGAACGTTACACATTCGCGGGATTAAAAAAAATCAATAAACCAGTGTTACGTCTGTGTTAGGGAAATGCGCTAATGAGAAAGAAGCCATACACTTAAAAGTATAGCTTATTGGGATGTATGAGAAAGACATAATGGTTTTGGTATGTGTAGAAAGTAACTTGATAGTTTTAGTAAAAAAACAATATTTTTGTTTTTGGTAGGGGCTTGATAGTGGGTCGCAATTTTTTTTAGGCGATCTTATAGTTTGTGATAGGGACTTAATGAACAGAAGACTGCATTTTGCCATGATGTTAATAAACTACCGGTACCTGTATTTAATTAATAATACAGGAATGGAAGAATAAAAGAGTTATTTATTTGACCTTTTTGTGACACTGAACTTTACTTTTGTTCTAATTATAATAAAATTTAATCCAGTTACAAAAGTTAATAAGTATATAAATATATTTTTAAAATTATTTCCTTTAATAAATCAGACAATATGAGTAAGATTGCCATAGTGGGTTTCTTATAAATTAAGTGAAGTAAGTCATGTAGAATAACTTATAAAAATAAATGAATTACGTCCCTTAGTTCAATGACCGTTAGCGGTAACAAAAGCTTAAAGCTAAATTACTAGCTTAACTAAAATGAGAAATATACGGAGAGAATATTTAACATATTTTTAGCTAAATATCTTTGGAAAAAGTAGTAAAATGACATAATATATTTGCATTGATACCCAAATGAACCATATCCACATATTGCAAACAGAAAATGTCGTCATCGATGAAACACCCCCCCCCCCCCCCGCGATTTCAGTGTAACAAATTTTCAGTATTACGAACTAATTTCGAATCCCCGTCAACTTCGTTATAGCGACATTTCACTATATGTAGTACACATTAATTTCAATGAAATCCAAATAATGAAGGCAAAAGAAAGTGTCACTGGATATATTCCACATTTAAACAGCACACAAAGATTTTGTGAGCTAACAGACACATATAGTAGCAATTCCATCTGTAACGGCAAAAAATATCCTACATAATGGTTAAGTTCAATAAGATGTACTTGAAATTATATTTAAATAATAGAATCTAGCCCTAGGCCTAATCTGTTCTCGTGTTTTTCAATTAACACAGTACTGTATTATTGAAAAAGCAAAAATAGGTCAAAGATTATTAAAAAGAAGACTTCTATTTAAAAAAAAAATATATATGTTTAAATAATAGCTACTTTAAAAATGGCTTCCTCACCTGAAAGAAAGAAAACAACCACTACAGAGTTGATGATAGAAAACCAATGAATCTGGACATCACTCATGGCCAGGTAAATGTCCCATCTAGATGCCCATCCTATGTCACTGTCTTCCCACGTTACTGAGTATGTGAACCATACATCTGTCGGAGCTATAAACAATGAAAAAATATAATACAGTACAGAAAATTTAAAATGTTTCAAGCTAATTTTAAAAAGATTACTTTATTAATAAAGAAGAGGGGAAACAAATCTTACCATCATCATTGATTTTCTGTGGACTTTTACCATTTTCTAAGACACATTCTCCAGTATTCTCATCAATTTTAATTTCACCTTTGGCAAAACTGTGAACAGATATTTATATTCCTATGATCTTTGAAACTTTAGTTCATAAAAAACAATGACGCCAATCAACTTGTAATAAAAAGGTTAAATGCAAGAGTTAAAACCTTTTTGATGCTAAATATTTTCAACCTTTCTTCACCTTAGTAGTGCAATGATATGACTTTCTGCAAGGAACACTAATATAACATTTAACACACCCCTTCCTAGCTTAACTTTCTGTATTCTTGGTCCCAACATTAGAAAGACTGATCACATTCTCAGGAAACATTTTCTATTATTACGCTCTATTATGTTCTTACAAAAAAAAAAAAAAACTGAGGTTAAATCTTGACTTTCTATCTACTTAGACCCTCTAGTATAACGAACATCACCTCCCCTCTATCCAAAATAAATTTCATACTAGTGAATTAAAATAAAATCACAAAATTTATAATGGAAAAGAATTTGTACAAGAAAATAAAAAGTGTAAAGTGGGTGTGTCACTGTGTCTCCAGTATAATTATAATAAATAATAAACATATATGACAACTGTTTTCTTTTTTTAATCCAATAAGTCACAAACCTTCCACTTGCCCTTAAACAAACGTTTAATTTTATTATGATTGGGTGAAAGTCGTCACTAGCGACTAGAAAAAAATGCGACTTAAGTTGCAGATAGCAGCCAGGATATTTATTTACTTATCAAAAGGAGGATAGCTTGAACAGTTTTTAAACAAAATATTAAAAAGCTAATTTTCTTACCTTTGGGGTCGTACTTTAAATCCAACAACTCGATTAGCACCTCTAAAAAAAAATATAAAAGAATATAATTGTCTATAATAAAAAAATATAAATAAAAAACTGGGGCTTAATTCTAACAAAAAATCAAGACATTTTTATTTTATAAAATTACTTAAGTTTAAAAATAATATTACTTGAATTAAACTGTTGCAAAAAAAAAAATGCCCAATGATGTCAATATACCAAATAATAATAATAAGAGTAAAAGAAGAAATAGAAAAATGTAACTTACTCTTCACGCTTGTGATACAAGAGAGTCAGATGGAGATGATTGTGCAGATAAGCCTGAAATAATGAAGACTTAATTAATTAATAGTGAACACATTAATTTTTGTTTCTTTTTAAATAAATAAAACAGTTTAAGAAAAAAACTGAAAGAGATAAATCATGAATAAATGCAGCCTAATAAGATGATGAGCGTAACCAGATCATCCTAAATATAATTTCATACTTATTTTAGAGTAGAGACTTGTATGCCCCACACCTTTAATGTAAACTAAAAAACTCATATATGGCCATACAACAGGTCAAAGAAAAAATTCAGATTTTTGAAGGATACGGTTAAGAGCAACAGGATTTGAATCATAAAAAATACACCATTGCATATTGTGTTAGTCCATAAAAACAAAATCATCACATATTGTGTTAGTCATGAACAATTTTTCTTTTAAATCAAAAGATAAGAGCTTCTCAAAATTTGTATATGCTGTGCTGTACCTAAGTTTGTTTCTTTTTAATGTATATTTTACATAAATTCTGTTGAAATGGGAAGAGCTCTACACTAATAATAATTTTAAAAAGTAAAAAATAACTTAATAACCTCTTTCCCTGACACTACACCAAGCTTATAACCATGTTCATAAATAGTCTGACCATCTGGCATCTGAAGAGGTGTTGCACAAGGAAGATTATCAACAATTCTGAAAAGAAAAGAAAAAAAAACTATGCAGTACTTACTAAAATAATTATATATAAAAAAAACAACACACAAATAATATTCTTTTGATATTAATTTCTTAAAGCGCATAGGTCTTTAAAGTACTTACAAATGCACATAATAATCATGTAAGATCTTGTCAGCCAAATCTTTACTTTGTTCCTTGTTCATTGCAACTGGAACAAATTTTTTACTTGCATCTTGACAGAGAGCCCTACATTTTATGTTAGTCTCCATCTTAACCTAAAAATAGATTTAAAAAAACAACAACATAAGTAACATTTATTTCACAAAATATTTCAACATTTGTGTGTAACTAACTGCCAACCCAAAAATTTTAAAGTTTTAATCCTGGTCAGGGTAAGAAGTTTTTCCCTGGTCAAAAACAACTATAAAACCAATAAACTTTACCTCATAAGGGGTGCTGACAATACGATCTCCTCTTAACACTTCACCTGTTTAATGAGAGATTAAAAATGTTCTCAATAACAATAATGCAAATGTTTTGTTACCTAAAATAATCAACTAATTTAAAGCTTGGCAAAGATTGATAATCAACTAACCTAAATTCTCTGCTTTGTAAACCAGCCCTGTGAGTGGCTGGCAGAATGGTAATGCATAATATTCATAAGGTAGTTGGGTTTTGGTACTTGTCAGCTTTACTGCCTACATTCGTAGGGGGGAAAAAAACATCTTAATTATCAATGCATACATTTACATGTATTTTTTTCCTTTTTGTCAAGTTTTATTAAAAAAATTCTAAAAGATTTCCGATAGGAGTAATACAATTTATTATTTATATTGCACTGCAAGAATTTTATGGGGGGAAAAAAATTCTCAGTATTTATTAAAAATCCATCTGAAACTCTTTAACAGTATGTTTAGAGATAACATTACTTTTAGTTCATCATTGTAAAAATACTATATTTTCAACATTATTGTTACCTTCACTTCAACAGGATCACCTGGCTTGAATTGAATTGGCGCTACACCAGGTAAATAAAAGGCTGACACCAAACAATTGGAGAGAAGCAAAACTATCACCACTGTATATAGCTGAAGAAAGAAACAATCAGTAATTTTTTTGTAACACATGCATACACAAACAAAGATATACATTCTCTTCTTGACTTAATTATAAAATACTAGCAGTATACCTGGCATTGCCAGGGAAGTTAGAGTGCCTTGTGACACTGAAACATTTATGTTGCTTATACCCAACACCATTTGAGGCATGCCATCTGGTGTGTAGAAACAGTCGACATTTTATTCATCACATAGTACCTTTTACCCATCATGGCTTACAACACCCTGCATAAATCTTTTTAACATTAATTGCTTTTCTCATTGTTAAAAATCAAAACAGTGTTTCATAAAGATAAATTTATAAACTAGTAAGTGTCTGATATTGAGTGCGATGGCAGCTGAATTCCGGTATATTGTGTGGCCAGTGTTACTGTCTTATATCCACAGCCCAATGTATCACGTTTAGTACTATTTGTTTTTTGTTAAATTGGGTGTGTGTGATGAAAGATGTGTGTATTTGTGTCAGGAAAGGATATTTATTGTTTAATGGTATGTAAACATTTCTTATCTTTTGCTCCAAATTGAGAGCCCTACAGTACAATCTAATTGTAACTTTGTGTACCGGTGACTATAAAATTTTATCTCTTAAAAAAATAAAATTTGTCAATCTTTAAATCACTGTATTATTCACTAATTATCATTTCTTTAGTATTTCTATTTTTTATGTCTAAAACGTGGAACCGTTGAAACGTGTAATAAAATGCTGATTGACTCATGCATGTAGAGAGTAAAAAAAAATTGTGGTTTGTCAATTATGACCTATATCTTATTTAGAATTTGAATTGTCACTGTTTAGAAATCATATCTGTTTTTAAATATGTTTTATTTTTTTTTTTCGATTTCTGCATTTATTCTATACATACTTATGATTTAATCAAGAAAAAAAATTGTTTATCTCTTACAGATGATTGAAAAATGATTTATTTAAACTGAGGACAGCTTTAAAGCCCAAAATCATGTAAAAATGCGTTTAACCTAATGGAATTTTGAACAAAAATTTTTAACTAAACAGAATCTGAAGTTAATATTTATTTTGCAAATTTGAACACAAAACATAGTTATAAGCAACCATGGACAGACAGATGTACTGGCATTTAAACACATAAATATATATAGGAGTTCACATTTATATATAGAGAGGTGATTAATGTGTTTGTTTTTTTTTGTAAAATACTGTTACCCAACCATGCAGGACACAGTGCCATAACGAGCTTAACTTGCGCCTGGGGCACAATACCTTTTTAGCGCCTCCCCCCTCCAATGTTCCCTCTAAGGTGTGATATGAAATGAGCAAAAAATTTTGTCTCTGAGTGACATTTTGTTTTGAGGCCAAAATTTGTGAGTGATTTAAGTGATGTCGTCCGTCGGAAGTGAACGATCCTACATGTAGTATGAGCGACGCTCTGAATTCGTGTGAGCGATTGCTCACGCGCTCAGCTTAGAGGGAACATTGTCCCCCTCCCCCCATTCGAAAACCATATAATATTATAGGTAAAATATACCATTTGGCGCCCCTTTGTGAGCACCGCCCGGGGCATGATGCCTTCCCCTTGCCCACCCCTCGCTATGCCTCTGGCGGGACACCACCACATAGCAAAACGCAAGTCTAAATATAGATAGATTAGTCGCATTTGCGGAATTCCCGAATATGTCAAAGCAAGCAAGATGCATTCAGCATTCAACAACGCTTGACAACTCACGTTATTTTCTGATTTCTTCATGCTGTTTTAGGGAAAATCCCGATTAAGACACTAAAAAAATATCACAATGCTTAATGAGCAATTAAAAATGAATGATAAAATATATTTTGTTTGATTGCTTATTTAAAAAATAACTACGGTAATTATATTGATAGCGCAGCGTATTCTACGTCCAGGGATGACTAGTTGAGATATATAATAAGGATATTTGACATATGTTCAACATCTTAATTCAAAAGTAGATATTATTGGGTATCATAATTTTCAGAACCATAGGCCTAAATAATAAAGGAAGCTCAGTCTTATACAGCTGTTAAAATTGGTATGGGTGGTCATCAATAGTCAAAATATCATCAACTATTAACATTTAGTATGCTTATCTTCAGTAAGGAAAATTTTAGAAACTAAAGAAGCTAGCCATGTTACTGGGTGACAGTTGCACTTTGGTTGTGAGCCCGATCTGCATTATGTAGGTCATGGGTTCGAATCCCAGCAAGTCCAATCACCTACCTATTTCTTCCCTGGTTCCACCAAGGCCATTGCACTACAAAGACCATCAGTAGACTATTAGATCAAGATATAAATATCTCATTCTGACAGAGACTTTATTTTTAAAAAAACACAAAAATGGCTGCAATCCTCTGGATTGAAACCTCAAAATGATGGTTTCTTTTTGCAGCACAATTAAGATCAATGTCCCCCCACTAAATGGTACCAGCATCACATAATTGAGGATTGTACAAATTCAATGTACAGATTATGTAAAAAGTTTCAGGAGACAACCCAGCACTTGATCTTTGGCTGCCCTAAACTGGCCAAAACTGATTATATTAAAACCACAATAAAGCTGCCACATACTCCCACTTGCAAATTTGTATGGAATTCTCTACTAATGTCAATACAGATGAACCCCTAACAGTAGTTAAGAATGTGAGAAATGATCCACACTGATTGGAGAATCATTCTTAATGGGCCTGATCGTCTTAAAAAGTTAAGTCTCACTTAAGTACATAAGACTTGCCAGCTTAATGACATGGCTGTTTTTTTGGACAGAAACTTTTTCTCCAAACACATAGAAAAACTGTCCAAGTTTAAATAGGGTCTACATCAAACTATAAGACAAAAATTAACATCATTATTTATTTAATAATTGATTGTCATGTCCATAATTTGTTCATCATTCATGACAATGACATCAATCATGTCATTCATGATGAATGAGTAATTTTCCTTATGAAATTTTTTTTCAAGAGATAAATATATATAATCGATTTAGAAATGCTTTCGGCCCAAGTTATAAAAAGTGAAACTGTTATATATACATAATTCGCAGTGGCTACGGTTCGGTTGGACCGAACCCGTATTTTTTTTCCGGGTACCAGCCTTACTTATTATTGCATTTTTTTTTTTCGGGGCTAGGGTTAGGAATAGGGTTAGGATTAGGGTCCAGCTATAGATATCTAAATATAGTGGCCGAGTCGCTGCACTGAGCTATATAAAAACATATAATTCAATGCACTAACCCTATTCCTAACCCTATCCCTATTGGCTATTCCTAACCCTAATCCTAACACTAGCCCCGAAAACAAAAAATATGCCCGAAAACAAACAAAAATATGCAATAATAAATATGGCTGGTACCCGAAAAAAAAAATACGGGTTCGGTCGGACCGAACGTAGCCACTGTGTACATAATTTGGTTTAAATGTAGCTTCTAAAGACTAAACTTTACATTGTTTTGTTCAATTCAAACTTCAATTGTCGAGATTTCAGGACTGCTATTTCATTTACTAAATTAATACTAATACACAAATAGTACTTTATCTCTGCTTCTTAAAATTAAAGAAACAAAACAATACATTTCAAGTTAGATATTTTCTATAGTAACTAAATATAATATTAAAATGTACAATAAAAGCAACATAAAATTTAAAAACAAAGTCTACTGCGGATGAGGTTCAGATGACATACGTTAGTTTGAAGCCGTTAGCTTATTAACCATCTTCAACTATATTCGTTTACTCCAACTGATTTGATGAATATTAAACAACTATTATTCAACTTAGAAAATAAACACATTACATTGGAAAAATAAATAAAACAATAAATAAACAAATTTAGTTCACTAACCAAGGACGCCATCTTGTTACAAACGTGGAATAGGTGACGTCATGATCGGTATCCATCGGAATACTCCGTCGAAAATCCAGTTAGGTTAACATTGATATTGAATACTGTATTTTGCATATTTGGAATGTTGGAATAAAGCTTAATATATTAGTATCAGACTACCAGTGGTATCCTCTCTGACAAAGAGTTTTTAATAATATATTTTCTGTTGATTAAAAAAAAACTACCCTTTAATGGCTTTAAAATTTTCGTTTCTAGAGTTAGTGGCTGCACCAGGTGACACCATTTTAGGGGTGACACCAAAATGAACAGTTCTAAATTTCAAAGCAGGGTGCAACCATGTAGAGCATTAGCACAGGATAACACCATGCAGACCAGTAGCACAGGGTGCCACAATGCAGAGCTTCTGGTGCTTAGGTAAATGAATACAATTAGCTCGGATCAATCTGGAGTTATTTGTAAACGCATTTAAAAAATGACGCATGTAGTCACGTGGTCTCACAAAATTGAAGGCTTAGTTTACAAACTCAGTTTAATGAAAGTAATGTACATCTTTCTGAAATACAGTCAGTTATACTATCGTTTTTATCGCTTAAGTATTTAAAAGTAAATTATCTAAGGTCTAGTGCAGAAAAAATTCGAAATAGGTACCATTTCTCATGGTGGAAGTCTCAAGGGGGAGGGGGATGAAACCCCGAATTTTCCGCACGGGTGACACCAACCATAGTGACACCACTGTCTAGAGATAAAGTGATCACGGCTATTTGATTCTGCCACACAAGTCAGTCACTGTGTGAATTGTTTCCTTTTGCTCTGTTATTATTCATCATAATAACTTAATAAGTTAACCCTTTGTTCTCAATTAATGAAAATATATTTTAAAAAAAGACAACATAAGGAGGGGGAAAATGTAAACTTAGAGCCAGAGCCATCTTAACCAAAATTATGGGCATTCGGCAATAATAAAGAGGGGGGAAAAAGCGTCACTTAAGGTAATAAATGAATGGCTCCTAGCTTTATTGGCGCCCGTGGTGGAATCTAAAAGTGCCGCCTAAAATGAAGAAAATGCCGCCCGCCCGTTTCTGGTGGGAAAGCAAGCTCTATCAGGGGTGCACGCCCCCACCCCCACCCAATCCATAGTCTCACCACTAGGGGCCGTCCATAAAGTACGTCACGCTCCAAGGGGGGGAGGGGGTATAAGAAAGTGTGACAGTTTGTGACAGGGGGGAGGGGGGTCAGGCCAAGTGTGACGTCACATTTTTAATATATTTTTAATTTTATTTCTAATTTAATTTTTTTATTTTTTCAGTAAAACTGAATAGTTTTAAAAATAATTTTCAAAAAAAATTGTGAAACACTTGAATTAGTTTTATGTCAAAATAGCATGAAATGCATAGCTTTTCAATGTGTTGTTCACAATTCCTCATGCTAGTTAGGACCGCTAATAAACTGTTGCAAAGCCTTGTTTTATCAGTAGCCTTACGGAAGTGTTATTATTTCTTTGTTGTCTGCTGCATAATTATATCACTGATAAAGAAATTTGGAATTTGTATTATAATACAAAAAATTACCGTAATTGAAGTTGCAATCCATCACTTCGTTAAAATAATATTGATGCCTTATTCCTTGCAACCAGTGCACCAGGAAGAAGTGCTTATAATCGCGTGGAACATCGAATGGCTCCATTTAGCAGCGAACTGTCTGGTGTCGTATTGCCAAATGAACATTATGGCATTCACTTTGATTCGCAGGGCAGAACAATAAATGAGGATTTGGAAAAAACAAACTTCAAGTTTGCAGGTGAAACTTTAGCTGAAATCTGGTCACATGTGATTGTTGACCAATTTCCAACAGTTGCAGAATATATCAACCCTGAGAAATCTGAATTGGATGCAGCAGGACTGATGTCGAAGGATAAGAATTGTTTGACCATCATGTTCTCACCAGCCAATACTTCACTCAAATTGTGAAATGTCAGGACATAAAATGTTGCGACAAAGTACGGAGCTCATTTTTCAACGTTTTACCTTCGAAATTATTTCCTCCTCCAAATCCAATCCCAATCAACCAAACAACTGATGGACTCAGAGCTTCGGAAAGAGCAGATGCACATACATTTACTTCATTGTTTGTTTGTGGCACAAACTCTCAAATTTGATGACATTATGCCAAGACCAACAGGAGTTTTTAAAGTGCAACCATATGATCTTTATTGTCCATCTTTGCAGACCAGCATATATGATCGAATTTGCAAAGTGTGTCACTTATACTTTGCCTCATAAACAATGTTGAAGAAACATGCAGGATAACACAGAGCTCGGGCGCAGGAAAATGTAAAAAAGTAAAGTTTCCTTAGCCCTAAAGGGCCATCGGGGCAGATGAAGTGTAGAATTCATCTGTTTCTATAACCTAGGCATATGAAGGGATTGTGTGGTTTGCACTATTCCCAGCCGCCTTTACTCCCCCAACATAAAGTCAGGTACCCATTTAAAGCTGGGTGGACGTGGGAACTTTCACCAGGACCTGAAAAAGTCCTAAGGTTCTCACTGAGATTCCAACCCGTGACCCTCCTCTCGACAGTCGAGCGCTCTATACCACTCGACCACCCGTCTCCTAGGAGAATGTGCCAACCCCAAATTTTCCAGAATCAACTCAGATAAAACGCATTCGTCCTTTGAGAATCGCTGTTAGAAGGCAAAGAGAACTCATGGCAATTATTGGCAGAATGGAAAATGCACGTTCAGAGAATGTTGAGTGGCTAGATGAGGATGAAGTTGATCTGTCTGCAACTATCCTTCCAGGAAACGATGATGGGGAAAGATTTATGTCAGTCTTAACTATGGATGAACACTTCACTTCACTATGGATGGATGATGTCTAGTGAATTTTTTTTAAATTAAACATAGTTCACAGGTCCACTATAAACATATTCAATATAGCACAAGAGCTGATCACATAATTTGTCAATCTAGTCCTTTTTTTTAGTCACATTGTTTTGTTTCCATTTATATTATTTAATCACTGGTTGAGGTCAAGTTTCGCTAATCTACTTCTTATCCTGTGCCAATCGAATGCGTAATCGGAAGATTATCTCAAAGTTCACCTCACCCATAGTAAATGAATAGGTAGCAGATAAATGATGTTTATTATATAATGTCAATCTAATTTTTGCAAATTCAATTGATTGAGTTACTGTTTCAAAGAATAACTGATACAACTATTGACAATTAATTATTTTCCTATTAAACTCATTTAATAATCTGATAGTTCTTTTAATATTTATATTTTAAGGCAGTTTAATAGTGAAGTGCGATTTAAGTTTTCGATTAAATTTTAATTAGTTCTTAATAAAAAAAAAATTTCGAAAGTGTGACGTACTTTAGTGGGGGGGGGGGGGGGGTCCCGAAATTTGTGACACTTTGTGACAGGGGGGAGGGGGGTCAAAAATCGTCAAAAATAGCGTGACGTACTTTATGGACGGCCCCCTAGAGAATAAAATTTAAATGGACAATTTACCATTTTGGTCCCTATATTCCTTGACCTCAAAAGACAAGTTTCAAGGGGAAGTGTTAGCCTAGATAACACTATTTCGATTGGTAACCTTTGTTTGTTGTCTAAGTTTCAGGTATTTTCTTTGTGCTTAGAATAAAATATCTTACCATACAGATATTTTTTTTAAAGGCTCCTTTCATTGTTGTATACCTTTCATCAGTCAATCAGCATTTTACAGAATTTTATTATTGCTTACAGATTTTAAATTTATTTTTTTGTAATTTATATTTCTTTATTGTTTTTTTTTTTGTAATATACGAATACTTGACATAGTGCACATTGTACACA
The DNA here is from genome assembly GCA_021962125.1 of Bulinus truncatus. Classification (NCBI taxonomy): domain Eukaryota; kingdom Metazoa; phylum Mollusca; class Gastropoda; family Planorbidae; genus Bulinus; species Bulinus truncatus. The sequence goes on from JAGDYQ010000062.1 coordinate 2,984,956, forward strand.
AGCCATCGTACATATTAAATTACATTTTAACTTTAGTATGATGCGTTAATGTTTATAAAAGAAGATGTGGGAGGGTTTAACTGGACCGTAATTATTGGGGTCGGAAAAATAAAAAAAATTGCACGGAAATGAATTTTCTGATGTGCTGAACGCTTCCTTTTCTCCCCGCGTGTGTCAAGTGCAAGTCGCTGGCTCACCGCTGTTCAAAGAATTACTTTCCTACTTTGAATACGTCGGCCAGAATTGAAATAAAATGGTAATAAAATATTCTTGGCATATATTAATTGATAGATTTTCGTATAGGTTGGCACTCGATTTATGTATTCACGAAAAGAATAATTATTTTAATGATCTTATTTTTTTCAATGAGCCATTGCCTACTAAAGCATTGTAAGGCTACTAACTTGAATCACCATTCATTTTTTTCTAAATATGAAATAATTGCTTATATAATTAAATTCATATTACTAGCAATTTTAATTCATGTTAAACATCACTTATCTTTTTCATATGAAAAGTCTATAACATTTTAGCAATGCATGTATAATTTTTTTAGTTCAATGTTTATTTTAGACCCATGCTGTTCCCGAAATTGTCTAAATCTTTCATGAATTTCGTGGACTTGACCTTTTCATGAATGTGAAATTCAGGGATGCTACTCTTAAATAGACTGGCTATAAAATATTTACTATATTCACACATACATTTAGTTTACATGCAACATTTATATCTTTTCAAAGAAATAATGAATTTAAAAATTACATTTTTGTCATTCCGTGATGCCTACATGACCATTGCACTATCGGCTATGATGTGGATGAAAGAATCAAAACCATCGGTCCATCCCATTAGTGGTTTAAAGGGTCTAAGAGATAGACTCTAAAACTTTTCATGAAAAATATGTAGGCTAGTTTTAGGCTCAGCTAAAATCCGATACTGCTGTACCTACCTATGAAACTAAAAGCTATAATGATAGAATGTTACATTCTGTGTTGTCTTTGATGTGACCAAATATAATTTTTTCTCAACTATTACCTTTACAGACTTCTTTCAAAGATCCAAACTATACTAAAGATAGTGCACTAAAGCCTTCTGGTGAAGAAGCCCCAATTCATAGAATTCGCATCACGCTCACTAGCAGAGTTGTGAAAAGTTTGGAAAAGGGTGAGTTATTTTCATTTCTTATTTTCAGAAATGTAATTCTGCTGGTACTAATTGCTTTGTCTGAAATTTAGAAACAAGTGTGCTGGTACTGATTGCCTGTTCTGGAATTTTTTCAGTGTGTGCCGATCTTATCAAGGGTGCCAAGGAGAAGAACCTGAAAGTGAAAGGTCCAGTTCGTATGCCCACCAAAGTGTTGCGAATTACTACCCGTAAGACCCCCTGTGGTGAGGGCTCCAAGACATGGGACAGGTATCAAATGAGAATCCACAAACGTATCATTGACCTTCACAGCCCATCTGAGATTGTGAAACAGATCGTATCCTTTTTTTAAACCATTGTAATGATATTTTAAATATGTCATGCAAATTTGACTTCTAGCTTATTCAATGGATGAACTGTAAGATATGGTTGTCACCTGGTTTAATTTTTGGTTGCACTTTTCACTTACTGTAGTAGTAATTCTCATCATATATACTAAGAGTTAATTAATGTCCACCTCTCCGCACACTAAGCCAAATAATGGGTTTAGACAAGTACAGTGGGTATTGAAAGAGAAAATCAATGATAGTTTGGTAAATTGAAAATTAAATGAGGCTGAAGGGATTTACCGATTAAAATTTGTTATATTACATTTATAGTCTTTTGAAGGTAAAAGTAAATAAGGGAAAATAAACGAAATTTTATTAATCAGCTAAATAAATTAGTACAGATGGTTTTGAACAATTTGATAATATTGCTCCAGTGCAGACGGTAATTTGAAAATGTGCTCCTTACATTCATGCCAGGGTACAGAAAGTTCTACACTTTTGAATGTCTGCTTGTACAGTGGAAATTCTTAGTTTTTAACTCTCAACCATTGTTCATTTTCAGCCATTTTTTAAGCTGATTGCAGGGTGTTTTGTAAAACTAAACATTTTTCATTATCTTATAAGCTACCTAGTGATGTTATACATCACTGAATTCAGAAATGAATAAGCTATTTAATGATATAAAACTTTTTATATTATAGAAATTTTTAATTTTGTAAAATTATAGTGTAAATGATTTTTTTATTATTTTTTTTAACTAAAAATACAAATACATCACAAACAGTAAGAATAAAAAAAAAAAGTATGAAGAATTTAAACAAAATCTTTATTATTTACATAAACATTATTCATTTATACAACACATAAACAAATTTGGACTAAAAATTTTGACAATTTTTTTTTTATTCCACTATAAATGATACTATAGAAAATGGAAAAAATAAAAAAAAATAAGGACTGATGCCTCTAGTGTGAAAAAAAGACATATAATTCTCACACAATAAGTACAATGTTAGACTAGACAAAATTGATCATTAAAATGTATATATTATTATTATAAGTGACAGGAAACACATTTAAATGAATTGATAATTACTTTAAATGTTATTTATGATAAAGTAAAAGACAATTTCTGTCATCTTGAAAACATAAGAAAGTATCACATGCAGAACATTTAGTTCTTGTTTTTCTTTCAAGTTTATAAAGAGAATAACATAATTTACAGTTTTTTCTTTCCTTTGAAGGAACCATTACAGGTAAAATAGGATGATTAGTTTTTATTTTATATGCTGTCGCTGTCGGAACCTCATCTAAGTCATCAATCTTTCCTAACTGTCTAATTAACTCTATTGTGTAATCTAACTGACTATATCTTGCTGGTCTATTTAATTCAATAATATCTGGATTTTTGTTTCCTCCAGTCTTGAAAAAGAATATAACTATTTACCCTAGCAATATCAACAAAATGAAAAAATAAAGTTTTCCAACATTTATTTGTTTTTCTAAGCATATTATATTTATTTAAAAGTTGATCACTTTTGTCTACCCCTCCCATATTAATATTATAATCCTTGACTAAAAGTGGTTGTCTTACTTCTAATTTTTCAAAAGTCCCATTTTTTTTATTTCTTCTCATGACTGAATTAAAAGAATTAGCTTTATGCATTGTAGAAACCAAAGATACTGTTTTGTTATCCCTCCACTGCATTGTTAAAGTTTCCTCTTTCCTAACCCATCTCATATCACCCCTCTTTGAAGTCTTTTCCCATTGTTTTACATTTTTTAATTCAGTAGGAAATCCTTTTCTAGTAGTCAAAATGGTACCACAGGCTAATACACCTTTTTTTAACAAATCTTTTACTAAAACAAAACTAGTATAAAAATTGTCGAAAAACAAACGATAGCCTTGGTTAACAATGGAAGATATTAAATTCATTACAACCCCATAAGCTAATCCAAATGGTGATAAAGTTTCAGACTTACCCAAATAAACATCAAAATCATATGTATATCCAGTAACAGAATCCGCGAGCACCCATAATTTCATCCCCCACTTAGTTGGTTTATCTCTAATATACTGACGAAATGAATATCTTCCTTTGTTTCTAACCATTCGTTCATCAATTGAAATATTAGGTCCAGGCTGGTATAATTTCATGCATTTTCTTCTAATGAAATCAAATAAAACCTAACTTTAGTCAATTTATCCTCTGCCTTTTTCGGTGTTTCGGTTTGAAACTTTCAAAAACTAAGTATTTGTTCAAAACGTGGCCTGGTCATAAAGGCTCTTGCCCATAGTCCATTGAATAAACTTTTTTTGTTCCAGTAAGACTGAACATTTGGAGCTTGTATCATTCCCATGTACATTAAAAGTCCAATAAAGCTCATAAATTCTTCTTCACCTACATCTGTCCAGTTTTTGTACATGGCTGGTTTAGTTGGTCCAATAAATGCAGCATTCTGATTAGTCGTGTTGCATAGTTCTCTGACCAAAGTTGAAGTAAAAACAGAGAAAAAATGGACAGAGGAGTCAGATACTTTTTTCTGTCTTGTCTTGTAAATGACTCTGGAAAATGAGCTCCAGGAGTTCTCTCAGGTTTGAAGGGTGGCAAAGCATCAGGAGGTCCAGAATCTTGGTCATCATAACTGAAGATAAAAAGATGTAGTAACATTAGAAAATTTTTTTTAAAATGAAACAATGATATTTTGTTAAAAATTTATTCAACAAAATATTCAGTAATAAATTAGCCATATAAAATTGTTGAATTATTTCTTTTGTTTTGTTCAAATGTGAAAAAAAAGATACGTTACCAATGTAAACAAAATAAAGTTACATTTACTATGGCCCTAAACAAATATGAATTATAAATGAATGAGTGGAAAATGTACCTTTAATTATATAAATAGTTAAACTAACATAATTTTTGTAAATGTTTTGATACCTATAAATATCTACTAATGAATATACAATTAACAAAATAAAAAAAAAATTGGAAAAAATTGCCATGTGCGTTTCGGCTTTGCCACTAAGACTAATGTTTACCTTCCATTGTTGACATGTTTAGTGGAAAATCGATGTATATTTTCAGTTTCACTGACTTCTTCTTCTTCCTCTTCAAGCCAAACTTCATCCTCACTTGAAATATAGTCATTTTCATCGTCGGAAGATGAATTTATATCCATAATTCTTAAAAAAATTGAGACGCTAATAAAAACAGGACTGTCGTAAAAGTGACAAAATGGCGTCCATCATCCCGGAAGTTTGTGACGTAAACACGAGACTTTTATTTAATATTTTTTTTATTTAAAATGTAAAAAATGTGTAAAATGTTGTATTTTTTGCTAAAATATTCATTTTTTTATAACAAAACATAAAATAAATTGATCAAAAGTAAAAATATAAAGAATTATAACATAAAAAAATCGTCGATCACCGGTGATCGAAAAGCCAATGCTACGATGGTTGAGAGTTAAAGCGTTGTGATATTGATATGAAAAATATTAATAAAATGTATTACTTATTGGCTATTTGATCATCAGTGCTTAAAATGTCACAGGTACCAAAGTAAGGAAAATAATTTATAACTGTTTGAAAATGTATATTAATTTGTGTGTTGTTTTTTTTTATGAGTTATTTTTATTTTTTCCTTACATCATACCTCAGACCTCAATCAGTATTGAACCAGGTGTGGAGGTTGAAGTCACCATTGCTGATGCTGCATAAATGTATTCAACTGTTTCCTGAATAAAATGTGTAAAAAAAATTACTTACGTTTTGTTAGTTGTGTACAAGTATGTCAATGTTTGAGATTTTTGAAGAAAACTCAGTTTGGGCATTTACAGAATGAATCACATCAGATGGTTAGGTTGAAAAAGAAAATATTGTGCATAGTAACTATCATTACCAGTCAACCCTTGCAGGTTGTGGGCCTTAGACTACAGCTCTCACAAGTCCATCCCAGGTGTATCCCATTTTGTGGTACAAGTTTCTAGTACATGCTGCCAGGCGTCACTTGCTATGTAATATTTTAAAAAATTGATCTAATAGCTGAAGAGATAGTTGCTATTTATGAGCCACATAATATTTGAGGGATAAAAATTGAACCATTGCTGATGTGCTATTGTATGTAAATATCATGGAGACTATCACCTCTTACCCATCTCCCTAATTTCATGTGAGGCCTTTATCATGGGGTGAGAAGTATGGTTTTAATTTATCTGGGATGGTGAGGGGCACTGCTATAAAAAAACTTCTTTAGTGGTCAATAATATCCTTACAGGGACTTAACAGTCCAGCCAACATTGTCGAATTGGTTCTCTTTTTACATTCAGGTTTCAACCCTTTTAAAATTTAAAGCGTTTGACTTGAACACAAGTTGAATTGATGATTGGTTTACCATTGTGGTTAATTTAAAAAATATTAATTTCTGCATCTGACTGTGACATCAAGGTGTTGAAAATGAATTCCTTGCACCGAATCAAGTCAGATGTAGGTATTTAATAAACAATGCCAGCATACATGCTCATCAATTTAATCAAAAGGTGTTCATTTCATAACAATGCATTATGTGTCTCAAGTAAAATAAGTGGGGTAAAATCAGCATAGTTAGTTTGGATGCATAATTTATTTTTTAGTGTAACAAAGAAAAATTGCTAAAAATTTCTGCAGACTTGTAAAATTTTTTCCCCGACGAACACCTGGTTGCTGCCCGCTGGTATACATGCCTCGTTCTTACACGGAGGAACAAATGTGCTAGTGTCCAATGCGGGGTCAAAAGCAGTAATTTTAAACATCTGTAAGGGGACACTAATTTTTAGTGAATTAGCTGTAGTATTAATACAGTTAGTTCCCTTCCCTTTTTTATCTTCCATTCCTTGCTTGGTTACATGACAGATTCAAATGATATCGTCTGTTACCAAAACGGTTTTTATGACCACTGCAACCTCGGTATTTGCAAGTACTGGCTTTGCAAGTACTGTCTCCGTTTTGTCTGTCTGTCCGTCCGTCATCACCCTAGATCTCAACAACCATAAGTCCTAGACCCATGATGTATACATCATTTTGTAGGTCTTGGCCTGCCAAGAAATGACTTTTTTCCATTTCGCGATCTGACCTCTCAGGGCCGTAAAAGGGGCCCTATAAAGTACCGTTTTTTACTATATAAGCTCTATTAATAATGGACCGCCCTATATCTCAGCAACTATAAGTCCTAGACCCATGATGTATATGTCATTGTGTAGGTCTTGGCCTGCCAAGTGTACATCAAAAGTCCATTTCGCGATAGGACCTCTGAGGGCCGGGCTTCAGGGCTCCTAAGGGGCTTATATATTATATATACACCTTGTATGTTCAATAACCTATTCATTTGGTGCGAAATACTGCAGCACGTAGTTTCACCAAGATTTATTAAGAAACTCATCAAATGAAATAGTAAGCTTGTGTTCTGAGTTTAATTGAAAGTATCAGAGCTATGCAACAATTGACGGAGTTTTCGGACGATTAAATGACTACAATTTCGTATGTTTTCAATTATGAGTCCTATTTCAGTAACCACAAACCACTTGTAGTTAGATTTAAGAGAAAATAATTTTTTTTCAAATATAAAGAAACGTCTTTATAATATTTTTTTACAGATATATGCATTACACAATTGAATTTATAAACATTTCCAAAATTTACAAATATTTACTGAAAGCTAACAAACGTACTGATACATAACATGAAAATGCGCTAACACGTCCTGTGTCCAGAATGAAACAGGCTTAATTGCCTGTTTCTAACCCCCCCCCCCACCACACACACACCTCCTCCACGAAAATTACCTTTGCCAAGGGGACCCAGACACATACAAAAGGGTCCTTCGGTAAGGGGGGGGAGGGAGAGTATCTGACTTTCTCCATCATCTGGGGGCTCTCCGATCACACACACTGAAGCTATTACTGTATCCAATTGGGGTCAGGGCCCACTAACAGGTGTTTGGGATTCGTCTCCACCTATTACGAAGCGTTGAATAGCCCCCCTTCATACAGAAGCAGTGCAGTCCCTTTAAAAAAAAATAGGACAAAAAGGCCATCTGAACAAAATGCTAACAAAGTCTAGTGTTGAATCATACTGGGGGTTACTAGGTCATGTTACCAGGTCTATAATGACCATTGTCGGATGTCCGGCTATTTACACAAGACAATACGAGAAACGACCTATAGGCTAATTTTGGATAAGGTGAAGGGGAAAATAGAAGGAAGACCGGATTAGACGAGTGACTGGGCGTGGCATATGTTACAAAACATCGTCAAGAGTGTTTTCGTATGTAATGTACCACACATATGTTGATGGAGAGAGATAAGATTAATCTAAACCATGTTGTTTGTTTATCCATAGTAACGGTGTTTGATTCTGATTTAGAACATCTTTTGAAAGTACGCTACCTCCAGCAAGATACATATATGAATATCTTGAAATTGTTAATAAACACTTGCTCATCATAAGTATAGACAGTTTTTATAATGGGCGTTCTGTGTTTGTGTTAGATGTTTGTAGGATCTCATTTTGAACTTTCTGTGTTTGTATGAGATGTTTGTAGGATCTCATTTTGAAAGTTCTGTGTTTGTGTGGGATGTTTTTAAGATCTTATTTTGAACGTTTTATGTTTGTGTGAGATGTTAGTATATCTCATTTTGAACTTTCTGTGTTTGTATGAGATGTTTGTAGGATATCATTTTGAACGTTCTGTGTTTGTATGAGATGTTTGTAGGATCTTATTTAGAACGTTCTGTGTTTGTGTGAGATGTGTTTAGGATCTTATTTTGAACGTTCTATGTTTGTGTGAGATGTTAGTACATCTCATTTTGAACTTTCTGTGTTTGTGTGAGATGTTTGTAGGATCTCATTTTGAAAGTTCTGTGTTTGTGTGAGATGTGTTTAGGATCTTTTTTTGAACGTTCTATGTTTGTGTGAGATGTTAGTAGATCTCATTTTGAACTTTCTGTGTTTGAGTTAGATGTTTGTAGGATCTCATTTTGAACTTTCTGTGTTTGTGTTAGATGTTTGTAGGATCTCATTTTGAACTTTTTGTGTTTGCATGAGATGTTTGTAGGATCTCATTTAGAACGTTCTGTGTTTGTGTGAGATGTGTTTAGGATCTTATTTTGAACGTTCTATGTTTGTGTGAGATGTTTGTACGATCTCATGCTATGTGAACCGATTTTAGTGTGAGCTGCATTAAGATTGTGTATGAAGCTATTTCAGGTTTTTGTTGGATGAGATAGATGTGTTTGAATGAGCTGTGTGTAGGTGTGAGTGGTGTGTTGAATGAGATAGATGTGTTTGAATGAGCTGTGTGTAGGTGTGAGTGGTGTGTTGAATGAGATAGATGTGTTTGAATGAGCTGTGTGTAGGTGTGAGTGGTGTGTTGGATGAGATAGATGTGTTTGAATGAGCTGTGTGCACACTTTGTTGTTTTTTTTTTCTGTTTTTTCGTGATCTGCGAGTAGGTTGTGTTAATTCGTACATGTGTGCATATACATGTGTGTGTATATATAAGTGTGTGTATACATGTGTGTATATATATATATGTGTGTGTGTATACATGTGTATGTATATATATATATGTGTGTGTGTGTGTATTCATGTATATATGTGTGTGTGTGTGTGTGTGTGTGTGTATGTGTATGCTCTGTGTAGGCGTATTAGTTAGTCTCCGCTAATTAACGAGATTTACTTTTTTTTTTTAAGTGGCAACCACTTCTAGGAAGAAACTACATTCTGATGACACTCTCAATCGTTGACTAAAGAAATGTTGATTCTAAAGATGTCCCGCTAATATGTGATTTACATAAGTGACAGTTCTCCTAGCATATCCGTTAGGTGTTAATCCCACGCGAGTTATCTGGGGCTTGATTGTTGACCTATTTCTATGTGTGGGAGGCCTAGTACTGGTAATGTTGTCCCTGGGGGTTTCACTCTTCTTAATCTTAACAAATAATTAAAGAAAAACTACATGTCTGTATTTAAGTTTTCATTGACAGGAAATATAGATACATAAATATTTAGACTCAAATGCTCTGGATTCCCATCAAGCGGAACATAGATACAGTGGTCAATCAAGTATGTCTAATGTATTCTGAAGGTTAGGGATAGGATGTGGTTTCTTTAGTGGGCGGCACGGTGTGTGGGCTTTACCCCCCCCCCCCCACAACCCATTCCCCAAATCAAAAGCAATAGTTCTGTTCCTACCCGACCAACCATGTTCTTTGAAGAGGTTTTTTATTTTTGTTGTTTAAAAATGTAGTTCACTAAAAGATTTATTACATAACCACTGACTCCTTCTTTACTGATGTTAGTCAATGAAATAATGTATTGTTGGGCAGTGGGAGTTGTTGTGGTATATTTGTTACAGCTGTAATAAGTACATACTGACACTGATGTACACAGATGGTGTGGGTGGGGCATTGAACGCCAAATACTGGTTTAAAATGGAGCTAACTTAATTATCTCTCTCCCCCCCCCCTCCTCTGTGTCTCTTGAACCAGATTTGTTTGTTAGTTAACCCCCCACTCCCGCACCCCCATTCCAAAGCCTGTGTGGTCTCGTATACAAGTTGCAACGGCCAAGTGTTATGTGTATATTATTATTATGTATTTATTTATAATATATATATATATACCATTAGATCACATATAGGCTTAAACATGTTTGGTGTTTAAGTTGGGCTTTCATATTTCAGTTGTGCAGTGAAAATGAGTAACTATGCGCTTCATATGCCCCGCCCCCTTATTGGACCTGGATGCAGGACCGTCGTCAACTAATCGTGGTGGGCCCCCTGATAGACTCTACCAAGAAGGACTCCCTATTATAACACGCGCAAACATCAATAGCTTAGCCATTATAGATCAGATAACTGCACGAGACGAGACCCTTAAGGGCATGAACCTCTGTCAGGTGTTCGGTTCTCAGCGCCGATCATCGGTCATAGTGGTATGTCATACTTTTTTTTTGTACAGTAGTATTACCATATTTGTAACTTGATGTATACTACTAGTATTTCGTATTGTAATGTTTGCAATACAGTTTTCTCGAACAGGAAGTCTCAAACCCATAAAAAAAAATATTCATTAAATATTTAATGCTTTAACCTGCTATCGTCACACACGATCTTGAAATTTTAATGAAGTGTCTGGATTCTGGTGTAAGATCATGAATGTCAATTCATTTCCATATTTATCTCCAATTGCCGAGTACTCTGGCTGTGTGCGAGTGTTGCTATCCACGAGTTATCGCCCTTCCGTTTTACGCCAATGTACGTAGGTTGCTAACACACCTAGACACGAATTGTCGTCACTGGGTAAACAATGGAGGGAAAACATAGGGCGTCCTTCAAGATGGCTTCTCTTTTGGTCAATAAATCTTTTTTTTTCCCCTTAACTTGCAACCGCCCTCTTTTTACTCGCTTGCATAATTTTCTTTAAACCACTTCTGATTTTTTTTTATATAAAATAAAAAAATTGTTATGTTTATCAACTTGCATTGATGCAAGGTTGCAGTTTTATATATTTTTTTTTTTGAAAATATCTTGGCATATTAAATATGAAAGTAAGTTATCGATTTAGGCCTGATGTATACTTACTCTTTGTTGCACAAGATGTACATTGTTTCGTTATATCTTGTTATGTAATGTCACATTAAACACACCATGATAAAACACCAAAAAAACGCACCATACACAACATCAGTGCATATTAAAACTACGGAATGTTAAGTAGGAATATTTATGTTACATGGGTCAGTGCCACTGCACGTGGAGAGGGTCTCAACCGGAACACGTGGGCCATGGGTCAGTGACACCGCACGTGGAGAGGGTCTCAACCGGAACACGTGGGGGCCACTGCCAATAGGGGGCTTCGTCTGTAGACATTCATCTTCTATTAAACGACGTAACCATTGGTGGGAGGGTTCGATCAGATGAAGAGGGTGGGGGGGGGGAGGCAGTTGGCGGAGATTGTCTAAAGGCCTGAAATCAGACGGCGGCGGCGGCGACCCTGCATGGGGGGGGGGTCACTTACTACATCAGGTTCCGTCCAGTCACCACGTTTCACCATTAAGTCCGTGCAGGTCATCATTTTTTTTTTGTTTTTGTTTATCATGTATCTGTGTCGCAACCATCGCTGACCTAGTTAGGCGGTGCCCTTTCTTACTGGCAGCTGAAGCGTGGGCGTCACCTAGAGCGGAACGTTATGGCATCGCCCACTCCTCTGTCACACACACACACATACGCACACACACACTCATAGACGCACACACATACACACACTCGTTGAAACAGCCAGATCCCAGGACAAAGTGTGACATGTCTTGTTGTTATTGTTGTAAGGTGAGATTCCACGCCAAGGTTACTGCGTGGGTTGTAATGAAGAGTTGTATGTATCAAGGAGAGCTGTATTGGCACCAGAAAGAGTTTTTTTGGAAGGAAGGAAAAAAAAACGGTGTGAGGAGGTTAGGCTGATGATGTGTAGGTGTGTGGGGGTGTGTGGTTCTTATAAGGAGTAGATTTGAACATGACAGATGGGCGACTACTATGCCTTCATACTTGGACTGGTTATATCGATAACTGTTTTAACGTGGATGTAAGCAAAGGCGTACCTAGGGTGGGGGAAGGGGGTTCCGAATTCGAAAGTCCCCCCGGGCCCAAGCTTGAGTGGGGGAGGGGCTTCAAATTTTTTTTTACATTAAATGTTAAGTACACTACCTCATGTCATGGTGTCGAATATCAAAATGCAGGCGCCCCCCCCTCCCCCAAAGAAGCCAAGCCCCCCCCCGGGGCCACTAAATCCCTAGGTTCGGCACTGGTTGTTAGTCAGATCAGCATGATGGACGTACGTCTGGGGCTTCCATGTCTCATTGTCTGCGTATTTTATGGAGCCATGAGCGTTAGCGCACGCCCCCTTTACCTATTGGTAATGAAGCCCTGGTTATGGTGTAGTGGATGTAATGAAGCCCTGGTTATGGTGTAGTGGAGGTAATGAAGCCCTGGTTATGGTGTAGTGGATGTAATGAAGCCCTGGTTATGGTGTAGTGGATGTAATGAAGCCCTGGTCATGGTGTAGTGGAGGTAATGAAGCCCTGGTTATGGTGTAGTGGAGGTAATGAAGCCCTGGTCATGGTGTAGTGGAGGTAATGAAGCCCTGGTCATGGTGTAGTGGAGGTAATGAAGCCCTGGTCATGGTGTAGTGGAGGTAATGAAGCCCTGGTCAAGGTGTAGTGGAGGTAATGAAGCCCTGGTTATGGTGTAGTGGAGGTAATGAAGCCCTGGTCATGGTGTAGTGGAGGTAATGAAGCCCTGGTCAAGGTGTTGTGGATGTACTAAAAAAGCGATGGACAGCTGAGAGCAATTGCCTCAAGTCAGATCTAAGGATCGTATATTGTCTTTAAAACAGGTGTAAAGCAACAACTTAATAAAACGCACATTTCCTTTCAAATTGTGTGAGTAATACTGTGCTATTATTACTAACTAGAGACAATATAATCGCTGACCTAAGAATCAGAAGTGGCTAAGTTGTAAAGTTAACATCTTCTTTTGAAGTTTAACAGATGCTTGATGATCTAACCACCTGATTACACCCCCTCCCCCCTGATTTCTCTAGTTCTGTTACATTACGTTAACACAAAGGTATACTGTATTCTCATCATCACATCTGCCCTACATCTTTGACACCTAACTCTCCTAAAAAAAAAGTCAGAAACGCGTTTGTAATTTTCATCTTTATTTTTATACCGCTGAGCCTATTTCTGGCCGACTGAGCTAAAAATAGCATCAGTATTGTCATCCAAGTACGCAAGCAGCATCGATCGTCTAGACGAGACTGAAAGTTGAGAAAACGTTGTTATCATTTAACCGCCACGACTCAACCTACGTATGCATGGCTGATGACATGCACAGTCCACGAAACAACCTACGTATGATGTCACGTACAGCTGGTGAATTTTTAATAAAACAAATTGGCCATCAAAAATACGTCCCTCCTCCCACAGCGGCGTATATTATATGGTGTGGCAAAGGGCAGATGTCCGTTTGGCGCAGCATTTGAGGGGCGCCTAACTCCTTGTCGCACACTGGGGGGGGGCGTGTGGGGAGGGAGGAGGGGGGGAGATTTGCGAAACTGTGTTTTGCCTACGGAGCTTATAAACCACAGATGACCTGACAGGCCCATCACCCATTTACCCATTCAAGGCTGTTACGATGTGGGTTATTTTAGCACAATAGTTTACGGTTTAGGAACAAAATGTGCGTGGGGAGGGGGTGCATCATTGTGACCAGAAAGAAGAATAATTTACGCGAAAGCACGCCCCATCGTCCCCCATGTTAATTAGTTGTGAGTCACCGGTGGTACTGAGGGCTCACGGAGACAATTTACCTGGGAAAGAATGTTCGTGACCGTGACACGTAGGATGAAGTTGGTACCGTTACGAAAGTCGTGGGGCAGAGTCTTCTCACGAGGGATAACTGAGTTGGAGGGTGTCATAGGTTTCCTTATTTAGATTCCCCACCCACAGACCCGTCACATAAATTACCCCGAGTGTAGAGTCAGTTGGACTGAGAATTAATTAGGAATAATTAATCACCGGTGTCAAAGCCAATTGTGTACTGTATATAAGCAGGACGTTTTTGTGTGTAAGTCAGAGAGGAGGTGAGAGAGGAGCGAGACTGAGAAATAGAGAGCAGGAGCGGAAGAGTGCGGCGTAAACTGAAGTACTGTATGCGAGGAGAACTGGCGTCAACATAATAAAACTTGTGTTATTGGCAAAGAAACCGGTGTTTGTTGACTTATTAGCAGAGACTGTACGTGAGCTGTGAAAATAGAAATATTGTCACCAGAACATCTACATCTACTCTCTCATACTTCTAGACAACGATCTGTACGTGGCCAGGATAAGCATTAGATCTATCCGACGACGTAACAAAGGCTTCCATCGATATTTTAGCATCTCTACGGCCCTACACCCAGTGCCTTCACCCCTTACTTGCCAGTTGTTACCCACTTGCGCATCTAACATTTTTGTGTCTCAAGGCGTGATTAGTTTGTATTATTAGGGGCAAAATCCCCCCAGAGGCGTAAGTAAAGTGGGGACTGAGGGAGCGCCCGACCACGTGTGGGACTAACTTTGTCATCATCAGAGAGAAGGTACGGAAATGGGGCGGCATTTTTGTGATCCACCCCGGTCGCCCCTAACGCTAGTTTCGCCCCTGGGTCAGACACCCCCCCGCCAAGCCCCGTAGCGTGAAAATTCTACGGCAGGTGCCAGGCATTCTACAGCAGGGGCCAGGCAATAGCGGGGTGGTGGGCGCAGGTAATACATTTTACTAAGTAGAGCAAATAAGCAGAGGGGGCCAGACAAAACGCAGGCGGGGAGCCCGGCCCTCTGCCCCCCTCCCCGCACGCTACGGGCCTACCCCCGCCACGCGTTACGGACCTAGGGGTTAAAGCTATATACTACATTTGTTTGGGGTGTGTGTGGTGGGTGGGGATCAATAGTTTTCTGAAGGTATGATTAATTACTTATACCAACGCTATAAAATACCGGACACATTTTTTTCCCTTTAATCATATTTTATTACAAACGAAGTCATTGCTGGAGTGTACACGGGACACCAGCTTTAGGCCAGGGGCCCACCGACAGAAATTTTGGGCCCCTGGGCAGGGCTGTCACGCCCCCCCGTGCTGATAATAATATTTTCAAAAGTTGATTGGCCAGCTCAGTCCGGGCCCCTGGGCATTTGCCCCCCTGCCTCCCTCTCGGCGGGTCTGCTTTAGGCGGTGCCATTCTTACGTCTGTGAGGGGGGCCCTACAGAGAAACGAGATACTTTAAGCGGCCTTGGGCAAAAATTGTTCGATGGGGGCCCTTCTTACCACCAGATTTAATAACAATTTCGGGAGTCGGGGACCCATCTGCTGTCGGTTAGCCCACCCACAAGAACGGCCGTGGCTACAGGTTTGCTTTAAGTTCAAATACCGGACATAATCAACTCTCAAACCCGTGAACATAAATTTGACCTTTCACCTTTCATTGCACAACACCCACCCAGTCCAAGTTATGTAAACAATAACGACAAACAAAAAATTAAATTAAAAGGGGTGGGTGGGTGTCAAAGTCATTCCTAAAAGCAGAGCCCAATACAAACAAAATAATATTTGTCTATAGACACATCTTGACGTCGTGTCCGTCTTGACAGAACACC
This sequence comes from Bulinus truncatus, assembly GCA_021962125.1. Classification (NCBI taxonomy): domain Eukaryota; kingdom Metazoa; phylum Mollusca; class Gastropoda; family Planorbidae; genus Bulinus; species Bulinus truncatus. The sequence goes on from JAGDYQ010000062.1 coordinate 3,000,660, forward strand.
GTCCGAAATAGTCACCCCCACCCCCCCCCACCCCCCACACGGCGTGTCCGTGCCTCACATGACGTCATATTTTATTTCCCCCTTACACCATGCACTGACTCTAACGCCCTAATAGAAAAATGATTTGAATGTGACGTCAACATGAAGACCAACCCTTTTCCCCTGATTCTGTGCCTGTGTGTATGTATGTATGTGTGTGTGTGTGTGTATGTGTGTGCGTGTGTAAGTGTGTGTGTGTCGCCTGTCCTGGAGTTTCATGAGCAATAAAGTTGACAATCAGGTAACTCCCTCCAAGAAGTTGTCATAGAAAAAAAAAACCGAAAGGGAATAAAAACACACAATGGCGCTTCTAAAAATAGGAATTGATTGACCAAATTTTAAAATAAACGAAACGAAAGCATAAATTTTATACAACTTTTTTTTTTGTTGTTTGGCTGTTTTTGTTTGTTTGGCTGTTTTTAATAAGGAAGTTAACAGGATTCCGCGGAGCATTGCATAATTGATACAGAAATGCAATCACTATTATTAACTGCATGTTTGTGTTTTTGAAGAATTTATTGTTCCAGGTGTATAGGCGGGGCTGCATTCTTGAAGCCTGACTTCCGGATTGAGACAGGTGAACTCACACAAGACAATATGCACACACGCACACACACACACACACATACACATCAAAAGTTAAGAAAGACACGAAAGAAATGTAGAAAGTGTCGGCATTCTTTCTCACTTTTAACACATGTAACTATTCAGGGTGTAGTTGAATTAATGCCTATAATGTTTAAAAAAAAAAGTAAAATAATAATAATAATAAAAAAACAGCACTTTTATTGACATAAAAATATCGAATATATGAACAGTTTGTCTAATGTCTTCGTTTTTTTGCAAGTTGGCATTAATAATATATATATATATATATATATATATATATATATATATATATATATATTAAAAGTAAATTCATTTCATATGCCGAGGTTATAGAAATAAATGAATTCTACACTTCATTTGCCCGTTAGGGCTAAGAAGGGAACTTTACTACTTTACTTACTACTAAAAGTAAATTCAGTTGAAAGCTATTTCATTATTTATAATTCCAAAAAAAAAAAAACCCAGTACCCATGGAGTCATAAGACAATAGCGTTACAATGAGTAGTTGGTCGCAATCAGGGTCGGGCTATGAGCAATCTGCCGTCTAGGGTGGTCCACCCACCCACCCACCCACTCCACCCCCGCATCGTTAAGTCAATGTCGTCTGCTTCTGATGGTTTCATCGGAACGATGGTGTCATCATCACCCCCCCCCTTTTCGCCTCCTCCCCAAACAAATGGTGTCAGCAGTGGGCGTACGCCTCCACCCCCCACCCCCTTGGCGTTACTGTTTATGGTGTGACCGGCCGTTACAATGTTCATTATAAGAAACATGGCGCCTATGGGAGAGGGGGGTGTGGTGTGGTGTTAATTATCGAATTCCACAGATTATAGTTGAAACCGACAGTGATATGAACTACGCTCTTAAAGCAAATGGAAAACGCTACACAAATGAAAATATTTTACAAGTTTATCACTCTGTCGCATGTTACATTGATTTTTTACTATTATTTATTTCATAAAAATCATTTATATATATATATATATATATATATATATATATATACATATATACATATATATATATATATATATATATATATATATATATATATATATATATATATATATATTACAGTTGCTTTTATTTGATATTACAAATTGTACATTCTTTAAATCACTTTGATTTACTTACATTACGACGAGATCTCACACGATTTTAATTAAACGAGCGTGTAACATCGGCCTACTTCTGCACAGAATATGTTCAATAACCATCTCAATATTAGAATGGAGGAACAGCCAGATCAATGACGTGTGTGTCATTGTTGTGAGATGCCTGTTCAAAATATATATATGTCAGTGATTCACTCGGATGTCTATGCGTACCGTATTGTGTGAATAATAATTTGTACTCGAATGTGGTACGTTGTAATGGTGTGATGTCATGCGTCACCGTGATTGGTCATTCGTCATTTTTCTTCTTCTTATTCACTCTGTTTGATTCCGGGACACGTTCGTGGTGTATCACTCTTATGTCCTGGAAGTAGGGTCGTGGGGTGTGGGGGTGGTTGGGTGTAGGTTGCTGGAGTGAAGTTTGGGGGTGGGGGTGCAGGGTATTGTTTCCTTTTATAAGCGGGAAATTTTTTTTTACTGGAACCATTCCAATCATTCTGCCTAATTCGTTAAGACAAGCGAGTCTGAATATCTCAGGTGTCTGGGACAGGAAAGGTGGGGGGAGGAGGGGAGATCACCAATATATCTGGATCTCAACATCTGAATCACATCAGTGTATAGGATCTGGTGGCTGGCTGATTCACACATGAACATTTGAGAACCGTTACATTTATTCATAATTTAACGTGAAGAATTTTTCCAACCCTTACAGTGAAAGAGAATTGGTACAGCTATTAAAACGTTGCAGCAGGGTTGATGAACTATCGATAGATGGGGGTGCAGGGTGGGGTACATACTGTGCCATTCTTGGGTCTTCTGGGTTGGGGGGCGGTGCCCTAGACAGAGACTTCAGAGATGTTTAAGGGGGCCTTAGCTAAAAGTGTATTAAAGGGCTCCCCTTAGAATCAGATTTATTATAAATTAATATGGAAGGGGGCCCATTTTGAATTGGGGGGGGGGCTAGACAGTTGCTAGTTAAAGAATGAGCTAATACAATAATTCTCAAACTATTTACATGCATTTATCCAAGACTTGGATTAAAAAAAAATTTTAATCTTTCATTTAAATTATATTAGTTTGTCAATATACTTACGTACATATGTTCATTTAAGTTAATTATTAATTTCCTCTTTTAGGAACACGCCCCATATGCTCAGTGCATGTTTTCATGCAACAGTATTTTGACTCGGGAGAGCCCTCCGACAGTGGCGCCGAGAGCCAACACGGGCCCCAGCGCAGGACATCATTGCGGGCCCCTTACTAAACTATAAGTGGTGGAAAAATTGACATGGTCGGGGCGGCCGGGCTCCCTTACAGATGCGGGCCCCCTGGCAATGACACCCCCTGCCCCCCCTCTCTGCGTGCCTGCCCTTTGACAAACGTTGTTGCGTGAGCCCGCCCCCCCTTTGCCAATCAAGTTGTTGGTGACGCCCCTGTACGGAGATGTTAAGTCCAAACAAAGCATCCATTCTTCTGTTGAACTGCCACCATTCTAGATTGGAGTTAGAGGGGTCACTTACTTACTAAAACATTCAATTTACCGTAGCACCTTTCATTGTGTAATAGTCATTATTACATGATGCACATAAGAAGCCCACTAAGGAACACATTCAACGTGTAATAGTAATTATTAGATAGTGCACATATGAAGGCCACTAATGTTCGCATTCATTGTGTAATAGTCATTATTAGATAGTGCATATATGAAGGCCACTAATGTTCACATTCTTTGTGTAATAGTCATTATTAGATAGTGCACATATGAAGGACACTAATGTTCGCATTCATTGTGTAATAGTCATTATTAGATAGTGCATATATGAAGGCCACTAATGTTCGCATTCATTGTGTAATAGTCATTATTAGATAGTGCATATATGAAGGCCACTAATGTTCACATTCTTTGCGTAATAGTCAATTTTAATAAAGGAACCCAACAACGCCTGTAGTGAATCAACTATTGAGTATTCACCATTCTATTCACTTTTATATTTCAAATATTTTACCGTTGCATAATGAATTCGAACCCCGGCAAGAATTGATAAGATTACTTCCGCTTGATAAAGGAGAGAAACAAAGAGGCATGCAAGTATTTAAGGTATGTCAGGTATTAAACAATTCAGGCCCTCGCGCTGTGAAGAAAACATGTCCTCGAACTTTATAAAAGAATATAAAATAATAGCATGGAGAAGATTGAACGAGGACTTGTTTAAACTATGTCTGCATATTTTCGTGTGAAGGCAGATGATGAACCATAGATGGCATCTTTTGAACGCATCTTTTTTATCATGCTGTATCAGCTCCTAGCCATATTCCTGTTCTGACTTGCCCTCGCGGCTTCTGCTGGCATACCAGACGTACGCAAGTGCATTGGGTCGTGTATCTAAGGGGCGCGGATTGGGATTTCCCCCAGTTTCCTGCTAAACTAGGTCAAATATTTTGCAGGGGTTTGTCGGTACTTTGTTCTGTGATACCCACTCTACGACCGCACCTTACGATTCCAATTTTATTTCCTTTTTTTTTTTAGTTCCATTGGTTTATTTGATAACATTTTTAATGGCTCATATCTCTTCATTTAATGAGTGCAAGTGTCTTAGCAAAACAAATAACAACTAATAAATAAACAGGAGAACGTTTCCCCCCCCCCACCTCTTTATCCACTGAACTATCGACCGAGCAGCGAGCCAGTCACGAGTTATTCTCCCGTCATCCCGAGTAATCCCGAGTAGGGTGCCTCGCGCTTTTTCGAAACCATGTCGTGACTAAGAGTGGGTAATACGTTTTGTTTCAGCCAATCAGAAAGCGGGGAAATTTTAGCCTTCGTATAAAAGCGTTCAGCAAGGACGGAACTCTTCAGAAATAAAACAAACTGGATAAGCGAGACGGTCGCACACATCATCTCCTTGCGTTCATCTGTTCACTGTGGAGTACATTTTATTCCTTTGTGCCCAGTTCGTGCTCTGTTTTTATTATTTCATTTGCACTTTCATCATGACACTAACGGACGTACTGCAGGCCATTTCTACGGATAGATCTACTTCTGAATTTATGGAAAAGTGAGTTTTTTGCAATTATTGTTGTTCATAATTATTTCTTTGTTTAAATAATTGTAGGATAATAAAAATACACACACCCAATGGCAATGTTGCATTCATTTTAAAATATGCTCAAGTTATGACTTTTATTACTATTTTATCAAATTATAATTACAGGTGTGACTTAATTGTACCAATTTTACAAAAAATCGCTTTTTTTTTTTGCATTCTTTGTTGCGTATTAGTGCAGTAAATTAAACTGAGACGGAAGTTTTTAAACCATCCTTCTCTCTATCCCCCGTTTTCAGATCACCAGAAACAACAATGTGTGAGCTCGTTACTAAGGCCATAACACAGGCCGCTCGCGAGGGCCGATTAACTCATGGGCTTTACGACTGCGTTACTGCTCTAAGCAGGTAGGTTTTTTTTTTAATATATTTTTTTCGGTAACTTTTTATAAACTCATGTTTTATTTATTTCATATAATTATATTTATTAATTTCTGTTACTTTTATGTTTGTGATACAAATTGAGAAACGTTTTCTCGCCCCCCCCCCACTCTGCGCTCTGGCACTTTCTTCGAAAAAAAACACGGGCGTTTTAGGGGAAAATGCGAAGGAAGCAAAACAAGTTTAAAAGTGCACAGCGCTTTACTGGGTCTAGGGCATTACGCAATGAACGCAAGGGGAGGTAAACATTTACGGGAGTAATCGTTCTTGTTTACCAGTTTCAAAGGAAATAATGTCCTTATGTGGAACAAATATTTATTTTCTTTTACTTTTGGTAGCACTTTTATACTTTGAACAAAAAAAAAAACAATATTTAATCTTTTGTTTACTTTCTACTTGGGTTGAAAATAACCCAGTCAAAAATAAAATTAAAGCGAGAGATCGTCTTCAGTTGTACTTTAGCTGGAGCAAAACACTCAATTGATTTATATTTTTTTTTGTCTATTGATTTTTGATGTGTCTTGTTTGTGTTCCAGGAACCCAAATGATGTGGTCATTTGTATTCTACCTGTGGACACCACATCCAGCCATGTCAACCTTGACATCCAGACGTTGTTGATAGAGTCAGTCTGTGTTGAGTATGACATCCTTATATTAAAGGTAAGCATTGAAAAAAAAACAACAACATGAGATTGATGCAACTGCATCATTCAAATCAACAAGTAGTTCTGTTTAATTAATGTACTCGCTTTCATTACCTAATGCAATATCAATTCAAGGTTTGAGTTTTTAGTAGGTTATTAACAAATTGTTACTTTTTATTTTTTTTTCACAGCTGGACATCAGTCAAATTCATTCCGAACTTAGTAACTCCAGGGACCTGGAGGAAGTTGGAGTTTCAACTTTGATGAACAAAAATGTGAATGTTTCCTCTGAACTGGACTGTTTCTTAATCCAGGTTGGTACATTCATTTCAATTTACGTCCATAACATTTCATTATCAGAATTTAAATGGCTTATTGAATTGATGAAGCAACCCGGCTCTTTGTTTTATAAGATAGGCTAATGTAATATTTCTGTTTATTGATTGTTTATTTTATTTCTCTCCTCCTGCAGCATGGAGAGGATGGTCTTAGTTTCAATGAGAAGAAACTGCTCCACATGTTTTCTAACGTCTGGAGCGATGGATCACAGATGAAAGACTTTGAAGATTTACCTGGTTGATCATTTCATTCACCCTTAGAACTTCAAAATAAGACCGCAGGTGAGTTTCTGACTTTTTCACAAGTTTATACACTCTTGTGTATTCTTCACTAATGATCGCGGTATGAATACACTATCTAATGATCGTGGTATAAATACATTATCTAATGGTCGCAGTTATAAATACATTATCTAATGATCGTGGTATAAATACATTATCTAATGATCGTGGTTATAAATACATTATCTAATGATCGCGGTATAAATACATTATCCAATGATAGGCAGTTGAAAGTCCAGTGTCTGCGTACAAAGTGAACTGACCATTTTGTTTTTAATTTGTTCTCCAGGCTGTCCCAAACTCCTGCATATAACAAGGTCTGTTATGCAAGACATTCCTGAGTGGGTGCCATCTCATGGCCTGCCTCAGGGTCAACTCATCCATCACCATTTGCCAGAATGTAGCTACAGAGTCGCGCATGTCACCTCGCTGCCACTTCATCAGAATGTGGCTTAGCGAGTCAAGTGTGTGTTGCAGCAGACGCTCCGATGAATTCGCTGCGAATGACAGGAGAAATTGAAGAATCCTATCACCCGATCCTCTAACTCAGCAATAAATTGTTGCGGTTAGAATCATCATACACCACGGTGTATTGTGTGAATGTATTCACTGCAGGACACCCAGGTCCTGACGCTACAGTCATATGTCACTTGTGTCAAAGTAGCCACTACTGATGGACCAGAATATCATTGATTCATCTACCAATGGGACAGTATAAAACTTATGAACCCTGTGGATTAAAAAGAAAATGTAAAAACATCTTCATTTTGAAAAATCTTCATCTTCAAATAACTTCTGTATTATAAAAAAAAATTAACAGCATTTCAATTAAATAAAAGACACTGTGTTAGGACTTGTCATGGAGAGGTTGTAAATCACAGTCCAGCGTAAATCCATTACATCCTGTTGGCCAGGACTTGAGTTTTCCAGGATATGGCCTTTTTGGTTCACAACAGTGAAACACCAGGATGTTTGTGTGTGTGTGTGCTGTGGGGGTGGGGGAAGAATTGAGGATTTAGAAGAAACTTTAAAAAAGGAAGTTGTATGCAGTGCATGGTTAAATTTATTATCACCACCATTTGTTTCCTGTTTTAGTTGGCAACACTCCCCATCTATACAATCATACATGTATTTTATTAAATAGGTGCACATTTATCCATATGTTTTATATCCAGTGTTTTGAGTTATTGCATTCACATTTTGTGTCCTTTTTTTTTATTAATCAGTGTTTAGACATATTACACTCACATATTTTAATAACCAGTGTTTAGACATATTACATTTACATTCATCCACATATTGTTTAAATAATGAATTCCCCAACCCTTTTTTTTTTTTTAACTTTGGCTTGCATTCCTTGATGAGTATTTAAAACTTAACTAGGTCGCAGGTCACATGACTAAGTAGTAGCAATGCTATAAGAAAGGCTTGAGAGTTGGGGGTGGGGGGGGTGTTATCTGTAACTTTGACTCTGAGAGGTCATGTGGCTGCAGTGTGACTTTGTCTGGATCACATGCACTGTATATAATATAGGTCATTTGCTTCCAGTTGTGTTTGCTCTATCCCTCTCACTCTATTTGTCAGACTCTACTATCCCTCTCACTCTATTTGTCAGACTCTATGCGTCAGACTCTATGCGTCAGACTCTATTTGTCAGACTCTATGCAGCTGTTTCAAAACATTTTCACAAATGTCTGACATTTTTTAGCAAGAATTTTTCTTTAATGTCTAATGTAGGAATTTAAAAATGTAGCAGGCCCATAGCATTAATCGTTTGTTTGGTAAAGTTTTGTACATTTATGAATCATGAATGTATTGTTTATTTCAATCAGATTATTACAAGTAATACTGACTTGAGATTTTTTTTTATTTATGCTTAGTAGTGTGATATTTTTTGTTCTAGAAAACGTATAATCACCAATGTATTGAAAACCAAATTCTGTTCATTATTTAAATTTTTACCTTTTTTTTTTTACAGTTTTTGACCTATTTCCATGTGCTTACTTTTAACTAAAAAAAAAACATTGTACACCATTAAATTTTTTTTTTTTTTACATTTTACATAACTATTTTGTAAGTGAATTTAAACATAATATAACAATTATTATTGTTCAACCCCTGCCCCCCCCCCTTTTTCAACCTAATATGATTTGATAAGACTCATTTCTTAAGTCAGCAGATTTATCTCCCCCACCCACCACGGGCTAGTACTAGTATTTTGATGAGTCATTGTCCATAGAGTCAGCCCCTGACTCAACTCGTGTCTCCCTTACCGAGTCATCGGTTCATTAGTCATCTCTCCCCCCCCCCTCCTAACCTACCTGTTTTCCAGATTTTCTGGCCATTGGGAAAAAAAAAAAGTTGTGTGTGTGTGTGTAGCACATGACCAGCTAGTAGTGCCAGGCTGTGTACGATCTGGTGTTACAACTTGTGTCTTTATCCATCACTTGACATCATGTGACCCAATATGCATGTGTATGTGTGTATATAAATATTTAAAGCTTATGACCTCTGACCTCTTTATTTGAAGAGCTGGTGTTGGGTAACACTAATAATGTTAAAGAGATAACCTATTTTTTGTGTGTTTTATTGTATTGTATATCCTTTGATATAAATTAGCCTAGCCTATATGCATGTTATTAGAACATATTATTAGGCTATCTGATTGGAAATTTTATTTTATTTAGTTTATCGTTTATTGTGGAAGAAAAAGTTATGACAATAAAAGTTTTGGATCAAAACAATTTTTCTGAATTCCTGTTGTTGTTTTCGATGTTGTTGACATTTATGTTTTGTTGTGCTAAAGTCATTGTACTTCTGTCATATGTGTACAATTGGTGACTGTCTTTGTTGTACTTATGTATCTATTCTATACAGTTCAATTATGTGGTATATAAATGGACTAGTACAGATGTTGATTTTAATTATACTTTATGAAAAGGTTTTTTTTTTAAAAGTCAAGGTCACACCACTTTTTTTTGTCAAGGTCAGTGTACTTTCCCACCAAGGTCACTGCATTCACCCTTTAAGGTGACCACACTTTTAAATCACTGTACACGGCTACTTAATTCATCAATGAAAGCATTTCCAATCAAAAAATTTTTTGTTGATAATCTCTCTCACGGCTGCGTGATCACAGAAGAAAACAAACAAGTAAACAGACAAAATAAACACGTAAACAAAACAACATAAATAAAAACACAGAAGAAGAAGAGGACAGAAACGTCAGTGGACAACTGGAGTTTAAATTATAAAAAAATATAAAGAATCACGTGTCTAGTTAGGAATTCTGCACTTTACTCAACGGGGTTCCAAGTAAGAGTACATTTCAATAAGAGACGTCTTTTTTTTTTTCCTTTTCAATTATTGATGGCTACCTCTGAACTGACATGACAATAACCTTGTAGATGGACGAGGTGAAGGAGGGGGGGGGGTTAGGGGAGAAGGTCCTAGACAGTTCCAGATTGAGACTGGACCCCGGGTGGAGGGGGCGTTGGGGGGGGGAAGTCAACTGCTTTATGATAAAGAAAATAAGTTTGGAACTTCATGTGAGAATAGTTCTTGTTGTTGATTCTCGGTCTTTAATGTTGAGTGGAACTAAAAGTTTGTATTCTTTTTGACTTGCTCGTATCTATGTACATACAGGCGTGCATGTATATATATATATATATATATATATATATATATATATATATATATATATATTGCTTGGATCTTTATAAATGACAAAAAGGAATCTGTAGTCAAGGTGCTGTTGAATTGTTTACGTGCCGGATTATTCATACAGGTAATCAATAGTTCAATACCTAACGCCAAATTAGGACAAGAATGCTGTTTCGGCGGAGCTCTCCCGTTGTGCCATTAGCTCTTTCTAAATCAAGGTTCGATGACCGACCTCCCCCCCTCATCCCCCCCCCCCACCCCTGATTGAAATTTGCAGACAGAAATGCCGTGGCAATACTAGGCACACAGGAGGCACTTGCGCAAGTCACTCGTTAGCTGTCAAATTGTGATAAGGTGGAGGTGGGTAGTGTTGCCGAGATCCGAACCTCCATATCATATCGCCAGTCATATCGTGCGTACTACGTAATGGTCAAGCTATTCTTCCCTAAAGGAAAAAGAAAAAAAAAAAAGCAACAACACGATCACAACTCCCAAAAGAGGGGCTTTCGAAATGTAAGCAATAGCTGCAAAAGTTGTGTGTGTGTGTGTGTGTCTGGGGGGGGGATGCCTGGGAGGCCTCCACTGTTATAGTTTGTTAGGGATGGGCGGTCAGAATTCTTGACCGTGGTCATCCCTTCTTTCTATAAGCCGATGTGTAAAGTCCCCGTAAGGATGAGATGAAATCCCTTAGATCCTATAAACCACTAATGGGACGGTTTTATGGTGCCCTTCTTTCATCCCCACCATAGCCGATAGTGCAATGGCTATGGAGGCACCACGGGAGATATATCGGGAACTTGAGCCAAGACCTGAAAAATTTCCTTGGTCCTCACCGGAGATCGAACCAGGTACCTTCAGGTCGACAGTCGAGCGCGTTACCGCACGACCATCCGTCCCACTTCTATAAGCCGATAGAACATCTCAATTTGTGTGAATCTACGTCCAGAGTAAAGATACTAGAACAGAACTTTCTATCTGACATTTTGCCATTTTTTCATTGCAGACACTAACACAATCTACGTGTCATCAGCACGGAAGTAAACTAAGAAGTAAACATTGGGCAAAAAATATCTACCATTGTGTTGCAATGTCTATAATGAAAATGGATGATAAACAAAGTAATGCAATTAAAAAAAAACAACAGTTTATCGAATGGTTTCTAGACATTGACGAATTGGATATTTTTGTTTACAGATGTAATTTAAAGCAGATGTACGCATACCGCATTTATTTCTCTTTGATATCGATTAATTTTATTATCAGGGTATTGATTTTATTATCAGAGTATTTATACAAGTAAAGTTCCCTGAACTCTAACGGGCCATCGGCGCAGATGCAGTGTATAATTCATCTGTTTCTATAACCACGGCATATGAAGGTATTGTTTGGTTAGCACAAAGCCCAGCGGCCTTTACTTCCCCAAACTTTAAGCCAGGTACCCATTTAAAGCTGGGTGAACTTTTGGACGACTTGGAGAAACAAATTTCCCCCCTGGAGCAAATTCCATGGTTCTCATCGAGGATCGAACCCAGGACTCTCAGGTTGACAGTCGCATATCTACACCAGAGATGAGATGAGCGGACAGCGGACGCGTCCGCTTGCGGACGCAGATCCGCAGACTTTTCTGAATCCGCGGACTGACAGCGGACGCTTCGTATGGTTAAGTTGCGGACTGACGGGGATCTTCTTTAGCGTTACCATAAAAAATTTCAAGTAATTTAAACAGCTAAATTTCAGCAATGCGGACGCGCGGACTGACTGCGGACCAATGTTGTAAGATTCTGCGGACGCGGACGCGGATCATTGATAGAAATCCGCGGACGGACGCGGACGCTAAATTTCAAGATCCGCACACCTCTGATCTACACCACTCGGCCATCGTAACACGTAAGTAAATTATAACGTTGAATAATTCTGTATAACATGAGGTATAGTAATATATTTCATAAATCTGCACAAACCTTAGGGATACACTAAAAACATGCAAAACACACTCCTCCTGTGCCTGAAAATTGGTTTGTCTATACATCATGAATACTGCAACATTAGACACTTTTATGAAACAGTATCAAATGCACATTTAAAAAAAACAACAGAAGTATTGTTTGCACTGCAGCATGAGGTTTAATTTCACTTGAATCCAGCCTTAGAATCTGGTACATATACAAGTCTTAGAAACAAAGACATATCCAGCAATTAAAAGAAGATACATTAGTAAATCTGTCCCGGTCAATGACATTGTTCTAATTCAGTGCTTCTCAATCAGTGTTCCGCTGAAGCTACTTCAAATTTTCCACGAAAACAAAAAAAACATACATTTAATTGTTTCCAATCAAAGAACAATGTTGGCCATTCGCGCGCTTGTAAGTATTCTGTGGAAAAAAATAACAACGTTCCGCGAAAACATAAGTGTCAGAGTTTGGCGTTCCGCGAAAACATAAGTGTCAGAGTTTGGCGTTCCGCGAAAACATAAGTGTCAGAGTTTGGCGTTCTGCGAAAACATAAGTGTCAGAGTTTGGCATTCTGCGAAAACATAAGTGTCAGAGTTTGGCGTTCCGCGAAAACAAAGGTGTCAGAGATTTGGCGTTCCGCGAAAACATAAGTGTCAGAGTTTGGCGTTCCGCAAAAACATAAGTGTCAGAGCTTGGCATTCCGCGAAAACGTAAGTGTCAGAGTTTGGCGTTCCGCGAAAACGTGAGTGTCAGAGTTTGGCGTTCCGCGAAAACATAAGTGTCAGAGTTTGGCATTCCGCGAAAACATAAGTGTCAGAGTTTGGCATTCCGCGAAAACGTAAGTGTCAGAGTTTGGCGTTCCGCGGAAACGTAAGTGTCAGAGTTTGGCGTTCCGCGAAAACATAAGTGTCAGAGTTTGGCGTTCCGCGAAGACATAAGTGTCAGAGTTTGGCGTTCCGCGGAAACATAAGTGTCAGAGTTTGGTGTTCTGCGACTTTAGAAAAGATTGAGAATACTTGACAACCTCTGCCAGGACTGGTTACCAATTTTTTTTCTTAACTGCATGTCAGATAATTTTATTGGTGGTATAGTTCTAATTTTTATTTGTGTTTAAGTTCTAATGTTTCTTTCTACTGTTTGACTGCAAGCTCACACCAGATATCTTTCTTTATTTTTGGGTGGCTCGGTGGCTGTAAGATGGTCAGCCATACTTGCGTTTGTGCAGAACCATGTTCGAATCCTGCTGATGTCCGGCATCTATAACCAGAGACATTCCTACGTTTTTTTTTGGGGGGACCCGTCAAAGTCAAATAAGGTGCTCTAGGCAAAGGTAAATTTGGGGGCCCCTAGGCAAAGGGAGGTTTTCTAGGCCCTATACAAAGATATGTCAGGCGCCCTATACAAAGCTCTTATCTTTGGGGGCCTTGAAATATTGGGCCCATAATAATACTTAAAAGCTCACCCCCCATAGCCCCGAACTGTTCAATCATTATAGCACCAGGCTATTGACACGAGCTTAGACTGTCTGTCAAAATAAAGTCTCTAGTGGGGGGTGGGCAGGGGGAGGTCTTAGAATGCCGCCTAGTTTTCCTGATCCCTAAGAACGGATCTCCCTATAGCCCCGGTGGTGCCTTGGCCCTTGCCTTCCCATAAACATGGCAAGAACGGCTACTGATGATGTAGAACAAAAACAACAGCAACAACACCAACGACATTTACACACCATAAGAACGTTAATGTTTACTTAGGGTGGACGGATGGCCGAGCGATGTAGAGTGCCTAACTGTCGACCTGAAGGTACCGGGTTCGATCCTTGATGAGAATCAAGGGAATTTTTTTTTCAGATGAAATGTGGCGCCCCACGTCCACCCAGCTTTAAATGGGGGTGCCTGACACCAGTTAGAAAAATGAGGGAGAAAAATGTCGGCTTTGCGTTGTGCTAACTACACAATCCTTTCATACGTCATGGTTGCAGAAAGAGATGAATTCTACACTTCATCTGCCCCGATGGCCTATTAGGCTTTACTTAACTTTTATTCTCATAGAAAGGTATAGTAGTAGTATTTAACACAGTTAAGGCTATATACAGCAATGGTTTCAACTTAAGTCCGGATAGAGCAATACATGTCCAAACCAAGTCACGCGGTACACAAGTAACGGACAAACAAAAAAACCAGGTCTTAGTTCTGACGTCAACACCGTATCTTCGATGACGTTTTTTTTTTGTTTTGGTGACACCGTCTCCTTTTGACAAAAACAATACATCTCATTCATCAAGTCCTGGTAAGTTGTTAACGCCCCCCCACCACCACTCAACATCCTCCACCCCCACCCCCTCACACCACAGCAATTATCACTTCCCAGTTTCTGTGTTTAATAACACTTAGCCCTGCACTGAAACATATATGTCATGTCGCTGGTGTATTAAACACAACACTAAAAGATGACAACTGACCGGATGAAGCCGTGGTGTCACGTGACTCATAACGTACGCCGCCGACCCGGCGTATTCGTGCGTCAACCTTTCAAGAAAATAATTTTCCGTTTCTTCTTCCTTATGGCCCCTGATACGTAGACCTTGCCTTGTCTATTCTTTAAACGACACAAAACATCGGTGTGCGTGTGTGAGTGTGTGCGTGAAGATCTTTCAGCACATAAATGGAAGGTGGAGGTAAACCGGACTTATGACTGACAGAAGTTAATGTTTTGGTTCATGGACTTATGACTGACAGAAGTTAATGTTTTGGTTCATGGACTTATGACTGACAGAAGGTAATGTTTTGGTTCATGGGAACGAAAAGCGACATTGTTTTTGAACATTCAATTTACTGACTAGTTTAAGCAGTTTAAGGATTAAGTTTTCCCGAACGCAAGAAATTATGTAAACCAGCATTCTGTAACAGCGGGGGGGGGGGGGGGGGAGGGGTAGCGGGGCGGACGCTCACGAAGGGGAGAGGGGAAGATCATTTCCTAAAAATGTAATGCATTACTTTTTTGCCCCAAGTTGGAGCCTCCAAAAACCCCACCCCTACCCCGCAATTAAATAACCACAACACACCGATTTCTATCTATCTATATATGCATCCATCCATCCATCCATCCACCCACCCATCCTCCATCCACCTACCCACCGAAACTATACCTACCCCATGGACAGATATGTATTGCTGCTCCATCGACATGTCATGTGGGGATGGAGGGCAGCACTACAGAGACCTTGTAGAGATAAAGTTTCTAAAATTTGACCGTCAAACCTTGGCTTGCAACCTTAACAATATATAGGACTATCCTATCGCGTCTCTGCAATACACACAAGGTGCGCATTTTGTTAAACACACAGTCCAATCAGAATGGCCAACCAGTAGTATAAATTAGTCGTGAGCTATGGGCCACTTTGAAATACCAGTTAAGTCCTTTGAGTTATACAATTCTCTCTCTCTCTCTACCTCTCTCCCCCCCCCCCCCCATGGCGTAATGCAGTGAGCAATAAATGTAAGGGGAAGAAGGGAGGGGGGTGTCATATCTCTAGTGGTCACGGAACTTAACTTACGTAATCCGACTAAAAGTCGGCCAGTGTCGTGTGTAGCTTTCACGACATGACCTTGACCCTGACAGACGGTTCCGCCGTCTCACACCCTCCCTCCCACACATCTCCTAATACTTTCATCTTTAATCCGGATTTTTATTTATTTTTATTTTTAAAGATAACGAGTCGTGTGACCTGTGTACGTCCATATCAGGTCATCAATTTGAGAGATATGTGTGTTGTGTGTGTGTGTGTTGTGTGTGTGTTGTGTGTGTGTGTTGTGTGTGTTGTGCGTGTGTGTTGTGTATGTGTGTTTGTGTGTGTGTGTTGTTGTGTGTGTGTGTGTGTGTGTGTGTGTGTTGTGTATGTGTGTTGTGCATGTGTGTTGTGTGTGTGTTGTGCATGTGTGTGTTGTGCATGTGTGTTGTGTGTGTTGTGGATGTCCGTTA
This sequence comes from Bulinus truncatus, assembly GCA_021962125.1. Taxonomy (NCBI): domain Eukaryota; kingdom Metazoa; phylum Mollusca; class Gastropoda; family Planorbidae; genus Bulinus; species Bulinus truncatus. The sequence continues at coordinate 3,016,761 of JAGDYQ010000062.1, forward strand.
ACGAGAAACCGTCTTTTTAACCAAACTGAAAGTATATCACCTTAACAACCAAAATAAATAAATAAATAAAACAACATTAATTACTGTGTAAAATAAAGTATTTCTATGATGTCCACTCAATGATATCATCCCTTGATCTCATTACGAGTCCCTGACCATAACTGATCCAGTTTAAGAATCCCTGGTCATAACTGATCCAGTTTAAGAATCCCTGGTCATAACTGATCCAGTTTAAGAATCCCTGGTCATAACTGATTCAGTTTGAGAATCCCTGGTCATAACTGATCCAGTTTAAGAATCCCTGGTCATAACTGATCCAGTTTAGGAATCCCTGGTCATAACTGATCCAGTTTAAGAATCCCTGGTCATAACTGATTCAGTTTGAGAATCCCTGGTCATAACTGATCCAGTTTAAGAATCCCAGGTCATAACTGATCCAGTGTAAGAATCCCTGGTCATAACTGATCCAGTTTAAGAATCCCTGGTCATAACTGATCCAGTTTAAGAATTCCTGGTCATAACTGATCCCGTTTAAGTCGATCCTGATTATTTTTTTTTGCAATGCTCTCTCTACATCCACACCACGTTGGAAGGTGCTAAGGCCTGTTGTTTACTAATCTGGAACGCAGACATTTGGGCTGCATAATTATAAACACCCACACACAAGTAGTCTCACTCAGTGGTAGCGCACTGGGCCCCGACCTATGAAGGGACCCTGACTTGTAAGGATGACAACAGGGCCCAACTTTAAACCATTTTACATGGGTCTTTTATTTATAAAATGGAGGTCCAGTATTTTCTTCTTCGTCCGAGGCCCCAAATGACCCATGCTTACCTCTGCTCTCAACCACACATTGCATAAAACATGTGCTAAGGTGGCTTATATGCAGTGGCGTCGCAAAGAACTTGTGCAACATTGGGGTTTTGTGAAGCCCTTCAGATGCTATGGTACGCGCCCGCAGTTCAATCCGCCTCTGCCCCCCCCCACCACTATAAAACATAGCCCGGTGCACTGGTACTCTCTATTTTCGCTCATCAAGAATGCATTTTCAAACTACTCAACTTAATCCAATCTGGTAGTCAAACTGGATACATCTAAAGCGTTTTGTCATCTGCACTTTTATATGTTTAATATGTTGTACAGCAATGGTGTACCTCACACACCAAGTGCACGGATCTAACGCCCTAAAACCGTGCTTCGTGTGTTCGCTGGGAGGTGGTGCGCACATACAACAGACGACAATATATGCAATAATCCTCAAAACTAGATTCATACGATCATTGCATTGTTTCATTGTTAAAAGTCCGAGGTGTAACCTCGACCCGCTTGTGTCCGCAACTACACACACACACACACACACACACGCAACACACATGTAATAATACATACATCATACTTTCCCTCTCACACACATACTGGAGGGGGCGAGAGAGGGAAAGGTAAAAGTACAAACTCTATTTGCCTCATTTGTTACCTGGCGGGAATTAAAAAAAAATAATACGGCAGACATACAAAGTGCGCTATTTAGGCCTGCCCTATATATGATTAGCCACACTACATGATAATATAGGTAGGTGCCAATGTCTAGCTGCACTGAAATCTACACGATTCATCTATTTACACAATAGTTTTGTGAAGTTGTGAGGAGAAACGGAACAAAGTAGTGGTTTGATTAAAAAAAAATAGAGTACTAAGTGACTGCTGTAGTCCAATGCATTATTGACAGCTGTTAATTTCCTAGCTATTTAAAGAATGTGCGAGGCTTTTCAATTTAACTTCATTTCTTTTAAAATAAATAGAGAGCCATTTTGTTGAAACATTACGACCAATGACTGAACTATTAACAAAACTGAATGTCCCCTTCTTACTCAAACAATGCATAGTTGTCTATCTCTTAAGAATATTTTCCTAATAATTGCATCGACAGAAATAACTCACACTTCCTCTATGTTACTTTCTATGAACCTATACACAAGGAATGCAGTGTACTTGTTTTATGCTTTCGACTAGGCACTAATTAATGATAATTTTCATTTCTACCCCCCCCTTTCCCCCTCCCCCCTTCATTCTCACCTTTTTTGTTGTCTAATACTTCAAGCAGACCACAATGATCAGACCATTTGGTCACAGGTTTCCCCCCTTTCCCCCCTTTTCACATAACCCCTTCACATCCTCCATCATCTCAGCCCACCCAACCCCAGGAGAACAGATGTTTCGTTTATTCCTCTCCCCAGTGTGGCGGAGGTCATTCTGACAACAGTGTTCAGCCATCTGTGTCGTCGACGGCCTGAACCGTTACACGAGTGACGCGGAGAGTCTGTACCCGCTACATTCCAAGGTTAAAAACTGTTTGTAACACGGATACTGTACCGGCCTGGACTTGTTGCGCAGTGATGACAGGAAGAGGGGCGGCGGGGTGAGGGTAAGGCGGAGGCCCGGGGGGGGGGGAAAGAGTCATTCACGGTCACGGTCCGTCCTCGGGTTGAAACCTGGCAGTGGTGGCAGAGACAGGTAGATACACTGATGGAAACTGCCGTTACAGGTAAGTGTCGCACGAGTGGATTATGTCCGCACATGCACAACAGTAGGGGGTGGGGGTGGGGCGAAGGGAGGGGCACCTGCAACCATAGCCCCGTCTAATGGACAGATGTCAATGACACACCCCCCCATCCCCCCAACTCCGTCAAGTACAAATTCATACTGAAACTATTGCTACCAGGGCGCCGACCGACACAAGTTACCTTCACCCACCTTTACACTGGACTGGACCTTAGATGCAGGTTGGTTGGTTAGGACCATCTTAATGCATGGGTCCGTCCTTGCAACAATTTTAAGCCGCAGACTGAAAATCTAGGGCAAACTTTGACAATTGGGGGCCGTCTCCCTTACACCCAAAAGGGGCCCAGGTTCGTTGTTGCTGCGAAATAAAAAGGAGAAAATACAATTCGTAAGCCTTTAGGGGGGCCATCACTCGATTAAAAGGGTCCTTTGATAATCGGTTGGCCCTATTATACTCTTTTAGAGACCCCGCACGTTGGTAGTCGTCGCCCCCTCCTCCCCCCGCACCGAAGAGGGGTTGTGGGGGGGGGGAGGCTTTCTTCGAACAGGTCGTCTCTGAGACCAGAGACCTCTAAAATGTGCTGACATGTAGTACAACATGCATCCATACGTAACTAATGTCTGTGAGACAGAGAGCTAGTGTGACATTAAAGCCCAAACTTCTTTCACAATAGTTGTGCACAAACATGTATTTTTTTTTTGTAAACAGCGCATTTGTAAACAACATATGTGCAAAAAATAATTGCACGTGTGAATAGTACATGTGCAAAATGTTTGTGGCCGTGTAAATAATAATGATTGTGTCAGTGCATGTACCATTAGAATTTATGGTACATTTCGGAAAGAATCGAAAACATGTCACATTACACCTTAAAACATCATACGGCATACAAACACACACACACATACACACAATCTAATAAACATCATTGTTTGAATCCTCATTGTTACACGTGCATTTAACGTACAGTCCGTTATTGCTGAACAATGTGTGTGTGTGTGTGGGGGGGGTGCTACAGTGTTTCCCCAAAGTGTTTCCCCCGGGGGGGTGGGGTACAACTAAGAGTCAGACGTGGTGGGTACGCACTGCACCGGTTGAGAATATGCGTGGTCAAAACGAAAACAATTAAATGAGAGGAAACCAGGATCATAACAAAAAATGTATGCAAGTTAGTTCGTTTTTACCATGGGTCCTCAGTATTACAATAATTAAAAAAACAGGGTGTACACAGATGTCGAATGTTTGGGGAAACACTGCTGTAGAGAATCAATATACTCTTTACAAATAGTGCAGTCGAGAGGGGGAAATATATATATATATATATATATATATATATATATACATGTACAGCATGTGTATTGGTATTATCTAGTCCAGTGTACTTTACATATCTGTTCCGAACTACATTTTAAACGAGTGAACTCTTGCATTTCAATTTAAGAAAAAAAAATCGGGGGGGGGGGGGAGTTGATCTGTATCCCGGGGATATATGTGAAAGATTAGCCAGCGACACGAGCACGTGATCAGCAATATTTTTGGATGCAATAGATATTCCCAATGATCAATGAAATAAGTAGAAATCACACATACTCAGGAAATTTACAATAAAATAATCGGGAATACCCTTTCGATCCGAATATTGATATTAAGAAAAGGTGTGTTTGTGTGTGTGTGTGGGAATGGGGGGTTGGGTCTTCCTAGATTGTATGTATATGCTGGTTTTATCCTTCACAGACTTCAACTTTCAGCGGTATGTGCAGTTATTCCTATTTAAATTGTTGGGCTCAATTCCTGACCTTCACACGAGTGACAGACGACAGCCAGTGTTTTTTTTTTCCTTTTTATTATTTCTGAATGAAGTTTTTTTTTTCGTCTTGAGTGTAGAGATTGGGATGCAGTGACAAGTCGGATAGTGTATGGGGGGTGGGGTTGGGGAGGTGGGAGGTACAAGGCGCAAGGCCGATAACAGTTAAATTATGCTGGATATTGTCGTTTAGGTAAATAGTATCTCAATACATATCGAATGTGTCTTTTGCATATTTGTTTTACATTGGTGGCAGCGGAGTCATGGATAACAAACAATAGTCGACACACACACACACACACACACACTCACTCCCACTTCACTGCCGATATAGGCCCATTCCTGGACCACTTCATATCAAATTTAATGCTATCAGGGCTCCGATATGTAATTTTGCATATGCCCAGAAAATATCTCTCATGCGTTTCAGACTAGGACCACAAAAGACCTTAACACTGGTCTGATTGCCACATTACACAGGAAAGTGAAGACATTTCAGACAAAATATTATATTTCATTTGACAATAAGAGTATCAATGACTGATATTTACCTGACATAATAGTGAATTATATACATATATATATATATATATATATATATATATATATATATATATATAGTGAGCTATTTGTACGTGCCACGGTTCCGATGTGTCAAGTCAGAATTTCAATTGTTATACAGACAGCAAACGATAGACTAATGCTCCTCTATTGACAGATATTATTGGACATTTTTAATGTACAGTTCAATGAACGCTTTCTATAAATTAGTACAAAACTTCATATGAAATCAAATAATAATAACTTCCGGGTGATTAGTTGGAAAAAGGTCACAGACCTGTGGTAATGAGTCAGGCTACGTTAGTGGAGGTATGTACATGTACCGTGAAAGGAAAAAAAAAATTAGGGGGGGGGAGGTTGTTAGGGGAATGGGCAGGAAGTGGGGGTCACAGGTCAGCTGAATATATTAGATAACTAGTAACACTGGAGTAGCGAAGAAGTTCACGTCAGAAGCAGTGCCGAACCTAGGGATTTGGGGGCCCGGTCTCTTTGGGGGCCTCTGCATTTTGACATTCGACACCATTACATGAGATAATAAACTTAATATTTAATGTAAAAAAAAAATTTGGGGCCCCCGTCAAGCTGGGGCTCGGGGGGAACTTTCGAATTTGGACTCCCCTTCCCCCCACCCTAGGTACGCCTCTGGTCAGAAGGCAAGTTCTCATTTGTCGACCTATTGTCTGTGTTCCTATAAGTAAACTATGTTCCCGTTTACCCCACCACCCCCCCCCCCTTCTTAATCTGTTTCCCCCTCTCCTCCGTCTCCCCGGATATTTTATCCATCTCAAAGCTCCCCCATGGTCGTCACGCCTCTGTTGAAATATTAGAGTGCACCTCAATGGTCAGTGGACTGGTGGTTCACTCCACGGCGACCCTCGTGGACAACAGGTTGGGCACCCTCAATGGTCAGTGGACTGGTGGTTCACTCCACGGTGACCCTCGTGGACAACAGGTTGGGCACCCTCAATGGTCAGTGGACTGGTGGTTCACTCCACGGTGACCCACGTCACACCCAAAAATAATTACTAGTTTCGTACACAAATATTTACAGAAAAAAAAATATTGACTAAAAGTAATGAAGATAAAAATATATTTTTTTTATTAAAATACCCTTTCATTAAAATTAGTTTAAAATAAAACACAAATATATAAATAATGTGATTTTTTAATACAAGTGATTTCTTTTGCCCCCTCCCCCCCCGAAAGTTTGGTCTAGTTGCGCCTCTGATCACCTGTACCTACCAACCAGGCTCTATCACCTGCACCTACCAACCAGACTCTCTCACCTGTACCTACCAACCAGACTCTCTCGCCTGTACCTACCAACCAGACTCCCTCACCTGTACCTACCAACCAGACTCTCTCTCACCTGTACCTACCAACCAGACTCTCTCTCACCTGTACCTACCAACCAGACTCTCTCTCACCTGTACCTACCAACCAGACTCTCTCTCACCTGTACCTACCAACCAGACTCTATCACCTGTACCTACCAACCAGACTCTATCACCTGTACCTACCAACCAGACTCTCACCTGTACCTACCAACCAGACTCTCTCACCTGTACCTACCAACCAGACTCTCACCTGTACCTACCAACCAGACTCCCTCACCTGTACCTACCAACCAGACTCTCTCACCTGTACCTACCAACCAGACTCCCTCACCTGTACCTACCAACCAGACTCCCTCACCTGTACCTACCAACCAGACTCTCTCACCTGTTGATTATAAAAGTGAAAACAACGACGACATCGCTAGCCCACGTCAGTAGTGGAAGAAACCGTTGACCTCAACTTTTGTTTGTCCCAATGTCACCGAGTACTCAGCTAACACTGACCTGAATGGAGGGTGGTGGTTGTGGTTTCCCTCCTGTGACCTGTCAATCCCGCCCACACTTCGTCAGGGTCATATACTTACTCCCCCCTCCCTCTCCACCCCTCCCCCGGTGTGTCTCCACTTGGTTTATGTCGGTCAATGGGTGGTTATAAAATCTTTGTGGCATTCTGTTTCTTTTACTCTCAGAATGGAGAGAATGTGTTTATTTGTTGTTATTTTCATTTTTTTTTTTACAAAATATTATAAAGTTACCCATACTGTATGTTTCTTCTCATTACATAACTCCCCCCCCCACACACACACACAATCAAAACACAAACGCACATATAATCAGGATACACACGTGAAAAATATACATGCACACACACAGATACAAAAAATTACCACACGCACACATACACACAAAACACACATACACTTATGAACATAAACACACATGCAACACATTCATAAACCCCCGACGCAAACACACCAATACTCACATAGACATTTACTTGAACACATGCACAAAACAATCACATACATACACACACACACATTCACATACACACAAAAACACACATACACACACATACAAAGCACGTACACACGCACAACACAGACTCAAACACACAAACACACACACACACACTAACTCAACAGACACGCATGGGTAATAAAAACCAAAAAAATAAGAAGCAATCAAAGAAATTTCTACCACGTTCACTAATTTACCTCCCCTTTCTGGATGATATCCGCCAGCACTTCACATGCCGTTCATTCTAAATGTTGTGGAGTATTATGGAATATTCCGTAGCAGACAGTAAACAAAACAACACGAGGAGGAAACAACATTATAACCGATAGGGGGAAAAAAAATACACACACAAGGGCCAACAGCTTTGTACTTCCTTTTGTTTACTAACAGGGGAAGCTACTAGGAAAGTTTAAAGAAAACATATTTTTATAGGTCAAACATTTCTTGTTATTTTAGTCTCACTTGACTCTTGAATGGTTAAAAATGACGTCTAAAGAAATATAATAAAAATAAATTAATAAATATTCTCGATAGTGTTACGATATGCGAACTTAGTACGTCATTGATCTGAAATCATCCACACAAACACACTCACACACACACACACACACACACACACACATATTAGAGTTGACAAACACGATAATTAGTGAGTAGCATTTAAATGACATTAAACAGCTATAAGACTAACAACCAGGTTGTCGGAGCAATTGGGACACAGTTGGACACACTTAAACACAATTGTCCTTAATAACAGGCTAACTAGGTGACCATTTTGCCCTACACCCCCCCCCCGCTTACTTTAACCTGATTACGGGCCTGTCCCCACCTCATCACTGGCAAAAAAGAGCCATTTAAAGTGATAATTCTTATTAAATCTATTAAATTGGGGTCTAAAACATCTATGGGCGTCTCTGCATATAGGACTCCCAAATACCTAAGAACAGACCTAAACTAAAAAAAAAACATTAAAAAGAACAAGCGCAAGTTTTTAAAAAATGTTTATAAAGTAGCGAATGGAAGTCTATGAGATGAACGCACACATTTATCTCGCAACTTGTTGTCCTGCTCTCAAAATACGCATTGCACTATCTTGTTGTCTTTGTCTCTAATTATATGCAGGTCAAAGGTTCACAGGTACGTCACTCGTACGCTCATAATTATATACAGCTAGTATATAGTATAACTCCGTTACTGCTTTGTACAAAGAGACAAATCGATTGTTTACAACAATTGTTACGGCCTTTTTCGTTTTATTGCTGAGTGACGTTTTCAAGTTTTATCTTTTACTTCCTTAAATTTTTAATAGCGGAGTTAGGTTTTCTTGAGGACTGTATTATTGAGGTCTGTATTATTGAGGACTGTATTATTAAATCATAAAAAAATTATGTCTGTGTTGGTGTTGGCTCCATAATTACGCAGCTTAACTTTTTTTCCGTATTAAATAATTTTTTTTTTAAATTATATAAATTTTGTTATTCTTGAATCAAAAAAAAAAAAAATTATTCCATATCTGGTGTTATCTGCCCCATTCAAAGACTCTGGTACTTGTTTAAAAAAACAAATATTAAAAGCCATTCTGGAATAAAAAAAAATACATACATACATACACACAGACTTCGGTAAACAGATGTCATCAAAACTCATGATAAAAAGAAATAAAGCTATAAAGTTATCAACAGAAAACAGTTATCAACAGCTGACAAATTCTAAAAATAAAATAAATCGTACGACAGGATTAATCACATAAAAAAAAACGAAAAAGAAATTTACATATAAAAAAAAAACATTTAAGTTCAAATAAACTTGAGCCAAACATCAGAACTTTAAAAAAAAGTTTTCTGCATAAAATTTAATTTTTACATTAAGAACCGGATTCTCTGCGAATGTATGGTGTTGTGTTGTGCCATTTTTGTATTAAACACAACTATAACACATCCGTTTAAAGTTAAACTTGGTGTTAAACTCAAATACTGAATATCTATTAAGGTCACATGATTGTTAAACCTTGATTGGTTTTAAACTCAACCCGAGGTATGTTAAACCTGTTTTAATGTTATACTCTCTCCAGAGGCGTATTTACCAAAACTGTGGCCCTAGGCGCATGACCAATTTGGGGACCCCCTCGCCTATAAGGCATTTAAAAATGATCAGAATACAACAATAGTCAGAACACTCATGTATTATTTAACATGCATACTACATAGTTATGCATACTAGCTAGAACTTACTATTGTCAGTTTATTACAGTTAAATAACTTTTTTCTGCTCTTCATTTTCGCGAACGTGTCAATGTGCGCATTGAAATCGTATTCTAATGTCTCCTTTGATTCAATGCATAAAATAGACAAATCTCCCAGCCTACATTGGCTGATGGAATTCCGCAAGTAATTCTTGATCCTTTTCAACACAGAAAATGACCGTTCTCCAATTGCGTTTGATATAGGAATGGTGAGAAAGATTCTTAGAAGGGTTTCCACATTGGGAAATGTACATTGTAGTCCACCCACTGCTTTAAGCTGGTACATCTCTACCGCAGTTTTAGCGCCTTCTATAGCGAAATGCAAAAACTGTTTGATTTCATCGGCAGTGGTATCAGAATTAACATCGTCTTTGTATTCTTCGATCAAGGCCGAGATCTTTGTGTTCAAGTGATCTACCTTGTCCTTGAAAAATAGGCTGAACAAATTATGTATACCTTTGTATGCTTCGATTCTGTGATCAAGTTCCGTGATCAATTTATCAAAAATGGCGTTTACTGTGTTAACAATAAGATTATCACGACCAGTTAAAATAACTTTAGGTTCATTGCTTTCATCAGAAAACGGTTTTCGCTTCTTCTTGCGGCTCACTTCATCTTGACATTTACAGTCTTTGAGATCATAAGCAATGATGCTTGCTCTTCACTACGAGTGAAATCGTTTCGGACTTCGTTGTTAATAAATAGCTTCAGTGATTCTTGAAGATTTACACCAGCATCAAGATATAAATTTGAATTTTGCAGGGATTTGCTGGCTGCATTCATCCGCTGTAAAATTGTATCCCAAAGAACAGTCATCAATGCAGTTTCAAAAAGATCCATTTTATTAGCAAGAGCGTTAGCCTCATTTCTTACAGCTGCCTTCTGATCACGATCTTCGGCTGCTTGAAGAAGAGCTTCCTGAATACCAATGTAGTTCTGATGCAATGCAAACACTGCATCCGCTCTAGCTGACCATCTTGTGTCCGAAACTTTCTTTATGGTGCATCCATTTTTGACTAGATGACTTTTAAGGATGTTCCACCTGTGTGTGGATGCTGAGAACCAAACATAAACAAGTTGAATAAAGTCAAAGTATGATACTGCTGAAAGCGACGATTCTGCAGCCGCATTACCAACTGGATTCAAGCTATGGCTGGGGCAGGGAATGTAAACTGCATTGGGACTGTGTGCCTTGATTCGAGCCTGCAAGCCCGAGTATCTGCCAGACATGTTAGAAGCATTGTCGTAGCTCTGTCCCCTGCATTTTGTGATATTTAATCCCCATTTCTTCAAAACGTCTAGTATCACATGCTCCAGATTTTCAGCGATATGAGCATAGATGTCAACAAAAGTTAAAAATCGTTCTTTAATTTCACCATTAATGAGAACATATCTGAGTACCACAGTAAGCTGGTCCACGTGGCTAACATCAGCTGTTGAATCAACAATCAAAGAGAAATATATCGATTTCTTTACTTCTGGTATAAACTGATCTCTGACAGCATTGCCCATTATTTTAATAAATTCGTCACAAGTAGCATGTGACAAATAACTGACATAACCACTTCCCTTGTTACCGTACCGTGCAATATGATTTGCTAAGAAAGGGTCAAATTTCGACAAGTAATTCAAGCAACTGGTAAAATTACCGTCATTGTTGGCATGACCACGAAAGGCCAAGCCTTCAGAGGAAAGAAACTGTACAGTGTCAGTTGCTACAATCCTTCGTAGAACTTCTCTCCAGTATTGCCTTTCATCATCTAACTGTTTGGCCATCTGTTTGTCAATACGCCCTTTTACGTTCAAGCGTTTAGCGAAAGTGCACATTGCTTGAATGTGGCCATACGAATTCTCATGATCAGAAATTTTGGCGGCAATATTTTTCCAATCAGAACACCTGTTTGTTGAAAATTGACTAGCTTTATTTGGAAACAGTTTACATACATAACAATGCACGCTTCCACTAGTTTCACTGAACACTAACCATTCACGTCTTTCTTTTTGACCATTCGCCTTGGTTAAGTAAAAGTTATGTTCAGACAAATGACGAAAATATTTTCTGCCACGATCTGTCATCAACATGCGAGCGCGTGAATGGTCGCCAACATTTTTTGGTTTGAAATCCAAAACATAATTACACATGGTTTCTGTCAAATTATCTGGCCACATAGCATTATCTGTCAAAATTTCACCACAGTTGTTATCATCAAGTTTCACTACTCACGACCTCTGGTATAGGACCTTCAGCCGGCTGTTCAGGTTCTGGCAAGTCTGTTGGCTCGGGCTCAGAATCCATACTGGCTGTTGCCGAGACGACTGGACGTGGATCATTAGCTGTTATTTCTGTTTGAGTAGTTTCTGATGGTGGGATTGCCGGTCGTTTTGCTAAAAATGTCAACAAGGCGCCTTCGTTTTTCGCATCTTCTGCTTTTCTTTTCTTTTGGATATCACCCTTTTTTGCACCTGAGAGATATTGTCTCATAGACATAGTTTTAATGAAACGATTGTGTCGCAATCAGCTTCAACAGTAAAGGAAAATGATCAATGATCATTCATCACCACAAAGCGTAGTGGGTAGCAAGAACAAAATTTTCAAAATAGTGTAATAAACTGGCAATTAACAATTAGTTATTGCAATTTGCAAAAAATTAAAATTTGAATTAGAATTATTAATTAAAATCTGTGACGTAAGGTGCGCCAACTACTGGTACGTACCGTACGTTACTAGTCACTTTGAACACTAGCGCCAACTTTATTAATACGTCACAGCAAGCAAGACACAGTCAACCACGTTCAACAACTCGCATTGTTTACCAGTTTGAAAGACTATTTATAGATTTGTGGAATTCCCAAAACCCTCACAGCAACCGGATTTTTTATTTCTTTTATAAAACCAGGTTTTTGGGGCCCCTAAATTATCTGGGGCCCTAGGCGCGTGCCTAGTGCGCCTAGGCCTAAATTCGCCACTGACTCTCTCTCTCTCTCTCTGTCTCTTATAACTCTCTCAGTGAAACTGCGGGCTGAGACTTAGTCTCTTAGAGCCCGTGAGATCAGACTTGCTGTGTCTCTCAACATCTGGAGACTGTCATAGAGCCCAATGGCCAGCAAGCTTCCGGACTGGTCCACCCTGTGGTCCGCCAGCCCGGGGAACCCGAAAAGTACACGATCCACGGTTTCCTCCATCTCCCTGCAGTGTCTGCAAAGGGTATCGACATTGGGCCTCAACCTCCAAAGTACGCGCCAATAGGACAATACCCATTGCGGAACAGGACAATTAGCGCCTGCTCGACCCTCCTAAGCTTCCACCACGGGTCATTTTTGGACGGCCGCTCCATCTGACAATGTTATACTCGGACAGAGTGATTTTAAACGTGTCGTTTTCTGTAAAACTCAACAGTCACTCATCATCTGCTGATGTTACGATACCAAAATATTTAACAATTCCGACACAATAAAAAAAAAAAAAGCCAGATTCCGATACTATTCTTGAACTTTATAAAGAATTCGAAAAAAGTGCAAAACCTCGCAGATTAAATTAGGACACCATGATCTGAGGCCGACTCCAAAAATCCTCTCATTACTATGACAACAAGATTTAACTCGTTACTATGGTAGCAACGTTAAATTCATTACTAGGACATCAACATTGCCTGCATCAAATTCGTTACTATGACAGCGACATAACCAACATCAAACTCTTTACTATGACATCAAACTCGTTACTATGACAGCAGCATAAAAACTCCCCCCCCCCACTCACATTCTATGTATCAGTGTTATTGTACTATCTGTTGACGCCCACACACGCAGTGTTTAGTCTATCACCCCCCCCCCCACCCACCATCAGTCATTGAACTCCGTGTTAGTTCATTGTGAAATGTTTGTGTCACGTGGGAGAGGATATTGACAACAACAAAAAAAAAACATGTTTATCGTCTGGTCGAGAATCGAACCATGACCGATCAAGGCCGATAACCGACATGCCTTTCTGAGTTTCTTGGATCTCCCTCCATACACACATATATATATATATAAACATCTGTTACAACCATGAAAATTTCGGGGTCTTGAATGTGGTGCACTCACTTGTGCACAGTTTACTGAAGAAATTATGCACATTCTTTTCTTTAATCTATGCACGCTGTACAAACATACACTTCTTTGGCTGTGCTCTGACAATTGGGTTCTGGGTTTAGTCAACACTGCATTTAAGAGGTCAGTCTGTGTGCCCCATGTCATTAACTTCTTGCGTCCATGTCATCTTGGTCTTACCGCTGGTGTCATTCTTTATTTGTATCTGTCTTCAGCGACACAATAGAATGATAAATGGTTGGGTGGGGGGGGGGGAGAGAGAAGGGGGAGGGGAGAGAAAGATCTCGGTGAAGATTACACTATGGGCTGTGGCTTATGATACATTTTTTCATGATGTTCCTCTGAAGATTTTTTTGTTTTTATTGTTAATAATAACGTGAAAAAACCCGGATGTATAACAAATTTTGTGAGTGGAAAGTAGACGATGGGGTGGAGATGGGCAGTGGCGCCGAGAGCCAACACGGGCCCCAGGGCAGGACATCATTGCGGGCCCCTTAATAAACAATAAGTCGGGAAAAAATTGACATGGTCGGGGCGGCCGGGCCCCTTTACAGATGCGGGCCCCCTGGCAATGACCCCCCCCTGCCCCCCTCTCGGCGTGCCTGGGGGTGAGGGTAGGGGAGAGGGGACTTCATCAAGCAGGGGATGAAGATCAATGCTAAGAAAAGTGAACATTTCTCTTGAATTTTTTTTTTAAAGTTAAAATTCTGTCGGCAATAATTTGTAACGGTTTTCAACAGTGACGTAATCACTCCACGTGACAATCGGGCTAGAAGACTTTGAAGAATGCCGCCAACTCCATGTTCCATAAAAGTACTCAAGTACGACAGACTGCGCCCAGGGGCGGACCATCCTGCAGCAACCGTTCAGTTACGTCACTGGGTTTAAGGTCACATACGTTTTGTACTTAAGGTGGGCTAGGAGCTTGATTTGTACAGAGCCTGCCAGGGCCACAACAGAATTCAGGGGCGGCCTTAGTTAAAAGCTCTGGGCCTAGGGCCCAGTTTACGGACGAAGGGGGGGCCTGTAGACACATGTCGGCTGATCAAATCACTTTCATCACAGGCGAGGGCGGGGGGGGGGGGTGCTAGTTAATCGTGAGACTAGAGACGGTTAGTCAACCCCCTCTCCCCCCCCCCTCCTCTAGCGGCCGCTACTGGGTTAGAATGTCCTCTACCTGATGCCCTTTCATCAGCTGACATATAATTTTTAAGAAGACTTACAAAGGCTCCAAAAGTCTTGTGACCCCTGACTAAAGCTCGGGTAGGCCTAGCCCCCCCCCCTCCCAAATTCTCGCTGAGGTCTTGCGACGGTCTATTCTACTTTGGCACTACACTCGACCGGATACTGTATTTCTGTATATAGTGCACTTTACATTCCCCCCCCCCCACCCACCCACTCCATACCGAGAAGTCTCATGCCCCTAACCCTCACAGTTTCCTTGCCCGATTTCGTTCACCCCACACACGTATTTACTGAGATGTTCAACTGAACACAATGAGCCCAAATCGGGAAATCCTGGGGCCATTGCAGATGCCCACCATCTGCGATCCCTCGAATCACAACCTCGACCTTACATTAAACTATTATCCAATTAAAACGGCTGACAAATCATTATGTCATACTTCCGGCTATCATTAACATTGAATAAAAATAAATAAATAATGGAACTTAGCAGACGGCTTGGGCGGGCTGTGACGTCACTGGAAGCGTGGTGCCGCGAACTTATGTCTGTCAAGGACAACCACACACACACACAGAGTGCAACGCCCTTCCAGTACGAGAATGGTGTGGATCAAGCCGGTAGCAGACTTCAACTCGACAACATACATCACTAATGATTCCACTAGGCGAGCAGGCAACAACATTACAGCCCGCGGGCCGAATCTGGCCAACGTGACAAGCTCGTTAAACGTGCCAATGTGAATTGAATTCTTCACATAGAACGTATGGAAAAAAAATTGGTGTGATACACTTGAAATTTAAATTTTGTGTTTAGAATGTTATTCATATTTTTATTATGCGGCCTGCCCCCGTTTTCTTTTGACTATCCGGACCGTTCAGGTGATCCATGCACTATATTAAAAAGTAATTTTATTCACTGATCTGTATCATAGTATGACTGATTGTGTTCCTTTATTCTGTTTACATATATGTCTATTTATGGAATACATAGTTGTTTGTTTTAAAGTAATTAGGTCACCATCAAATGTAAGCTACGTATTTTTGCGACATTCTAAACATATGAAATACGTTTTTTAATTCAACACGATCTAAGATTTTGTTTTCATTAACTAGTTCATGTGTATTCGTTCAAGATAAATGGTAATGCAGTCAAACCTCGAAACACGACCGTCATTCGACCCTAAGAGTTGTTCGTCCAGCACTCGTACATCGAAGCAGATTTCCCCATATGACGTAATTAAAACTCTTATGATTGGTTCCGGAAAACTACTGTTATGTATACAAATGAATATATATATATATATATATATTATATTTAGTTTTTTTTTTTAATTATAAGAATTGATCAAATGTAACCATTGTGTAGGACGTCTTTCGTTGTTACACATATGATCGATGGTGTCTGTTCGCTCATCATAATCTGTTTCTTTTAATGTGGCGTTAACACGGAACATATCCAGCTTCACTTGATTTTGCCTTCTTCGTAAGAATTTCGCAGAGATTCGTCTTACTATTGAGCTCATTGAATTTATCGCTCACACTGCAGCGGTTTACCTACACATACAATGTTTCCAACATTTTACACACTTCCTTTTACCTTGTACTATGTACTACTTGTACTGAGTACTACTTGTATTGAGTACTACTTGTATTGAAGTACTACTTGTATTGACGTACTACTTGCAGGGCTCGATTTACCGCCGGGGATGCAGGGGTACGCAGCGACATATAACATTCGTTTAAACTAACAATAGTTTGAAGTACTTACTTGATAGGGGTACCGGCGGACATACTTTCGCGCCTTTTGGGTACCAGAGGCGTAGCTAGGGGGCGGGGGTACATATGTCCCCGGGCGCCGAGGTTCAGGGGCGCCAAATGGTATATTGCACATATAATATGATATGGTTTTCGAATGAGGGGGGGGCGCTAAAAAGGTATTAAAAAGGTAAAATGCCACGGGCGCAAGTTGCCTTGCCCCCCCTCGCTACGCCTCTGTTGGGTACAGTTGCACAACATGTTGAGAACCGTGGTTCTAAACGGTAGCGTACACCGGGAGACACCTGAGAACGGTACTACTTGGCACTTTTAACGAAATCAATGCTGGGTACTTTTAACGAAATCAATACTTGGCACTTTTAATGAAATCAATACTGGACACTTTTAACGAAATCAATACTTGGCACTTTTAACGAAATCAATACTTGGCACTTTTAACGAAATCAGTACTTGGCACTTTTAACGACGCAATGTCGGCTTGCAATCAGTTTTCTTTTATCATTGTTATTTTTTATTATCATTCTTTACAAAACCAACCCCGACATGTGGGAGATGAGACACATATTCAGGTTAATGAGCTCGGGATCAATCACGTGGGACAGAATGAGGTGAGCGGACGGTCAGACCGCACCTTGAGACATTCAATATTGAGACACTAGTACTCACGCCTGACCTTGTCTGTAAAGTGTTCCTGTCTTGTTTGGCTGACACTCTGTTTACTGGACGGAGCGGTCACGACCAGAAAACGAAAAAAGAAATGTTTCAGATCATGAGGTGGGCAGATCAAATGAGGACCGGACCAAGATGAGATGGGTGGGCACATCAAATGAGGACCGGACCAAGATGAGATGGGTGGGCACATCAAATGAGGACCGGACCAAGATGAGATGGGTGGGCACATTAAATGAGGACCGGACCAAGATGTGGATGGGCACATCAAATGAGGACCGGACCAAGATGAGATGGGTGGGCACATCAAATGAGGACCGGACCAAGATGAGATGGGTGGGCACATCAAATGAGGACCGGACCAAGATGAGATGGGTGGGCACATCAAATGAGGACCGGACCAAGATGAGATGGGTGGGCACATCAAATGAGGACCGGACCAAAATGAGATGGGTGGAGCTTTGATATGAACAAATATTATTTAAATGTAAACGTTGCATTGTGAACGAGATGATGAGAGCAGCGTACAGGCCTGTCACGTGGGCCCGTATTTCGCACATGTTTGTTAAAGAGTTTTTAAAGAAACGGAATACAAAAATAAATAACAAATATGTATATGGGACGGATGGCCGAGTGGTGTAGTTACTCGACTGTCGACCTGAGAGTCCTGCGTTCGATCTCTCTGTGAGAACCATTGGAATTTTTCCAGATGAAATTTGTTTCAAAGTCGTCCCACAAGTCCACCCAGCTTTAAATGGGTTCCTGACTTAAGTTGGGGAAGTAAAGGCGTCTGGGCGTTGTGCTAACCACACAATCCCTTTATATGCCGAGGTTATAGAAACAGATGAATTCTACACTTCATCTGCCCCGATGGCCCCTTTAGGGTTAAGGGAACTATACTATATGTATATGCCCAGTTTTAAGTCCTACACTTCATCTGCCCCGATGACCCCCCCCACTAGGGCTGACCAACAGGGGTGACCACACAATCCCTTTATATGCCCAGGTTAAAGAAACAGTTGAGTCCTAAACTTCTTCTGCCCCGATGACCACTAAATGCCCATGCTACACAACCTATAAGTTTCATCCTCATTGTTATTTCATGTTATGTTGGACGCTGTTTGTACCAGGTATCAGTTATGGTTAGGTAAAGGCTGCTGGACATTGTACTTAATGTTGGATGTTGTTTGTACCAGGTATCAGGGTTAGGTAAAGGCTGCCGGACATTGTACTAGCCACACAAAACCCATAGAAACGGATGAACTTTTTATCCCCTGTTATTTGAATATCTCATCAACATGTTCAAACTCTAAGGCTAAAAATAGATAAAATAAACTAGGCAGGAACTTTTATTTTGTCCATTAGAAAAAAGATCTACATTTAGAGTGTCCAGCTCAATGTCACATTTCAAATAAAACCCTGCAACTGACTCTACGTCACATTTCAAATAAACCCTGCAACTGACTCTACGTGACATTTCAAATAAACCCTGCAACTGACTCTACGTGACATTTCAAATTAACCCTGCAACTGACTCTACGTGACATTTCAAATTAACCCTGCAACTGACTCTTACGTCACATTTCAAATTAACCCTGCAACTGTCCACGCATATGATATCACAACCCAGAGCCCCTGAATTAATCAAGACCGTCGGACAGCAAGCAAGCCATGTTCACCTTAGAACACTCTTCACAATATACGGCGCTCTGTCTTTCCGTCGTAAGATAATAATAATAAATGCATGTATTAGCTCTGACAGGTGGCCGTAACTCTTGTGGGATACACGATCATAATACATTAGCTGAGATATCTGTCCGGTAGTTCTCTCCCTTGTTTTGATTGATATCATAAACATGGATCGCCACCAAAGGACGTCCTGTCAACTCGTAGAAACCAAACAGAAGAAAACAGATTTGTTTACATCTGTTTTGTTTACCTCTTTTTTTTTTGTAAGAGAAGATTTATTGACACGGTAATTAGTTGGACGGACATGAAGTATATTGTCCGTCCGACAAGACTTGGGCAAGGCATTCATGTCCGGCGTTATGAAAGGGGTGGTGGTGGAGGTGTGTGTGTGAAAAGGTTCTTTATCATATCCTGGAATTGATTTAGAAAGTCCGAGACTGGGGCGATTCTTTTAAGTAAACACTGACTTCTTGGAAGGAACATGAATTAGTTAAGAAATATGAATTTCATTATTTATTTCCCGAAGCACAGTTTCAAGTGATTCCATGACTGATGATAAATAGTTGCAAGGGATTCCATGACTGATGATAAATAGTTTCTTGGGATTCCATGACTGATGATAAATAGTTTCTTGGGATTCCATGACTGATGATAAATAGTTTCTTGGGATTCCATGACTGATGATAAATAGTTTCTTGGGATTCCATGACTGATGATAAATAGTTTCTTGGGATTCCGTGACTGATGATAAATAGTTTCTTGGGATTCCATGACTGATGATAAATAGTTTCTTGGGATTCCATGACTGATGATAAATAGTTTCTTGGGATTCCATGACTGATGATAAATAGTTTCTTGGGATTCCGTGACTGATGATAAATAGTTTCTTGGGATTCCATGACTGATGATAAATAGTTTCAAGGGATTCCATGACTGATGATAACAAATTTAAGTGATGCCCTGTTTATTTTCAAAAAATGTCAAGTTATTTGGTGCTGTGTATTAAACAATGTTAATTTATTATCTGATTAATATGAAACAATTATATGATACATACTTAGGTGATTTCTTTTTAAAAAAAAGTCATAAGAGGTAGCATTAAGCATGGAGCATTTCCTCCATCTTAAATAATGTCCGAAATTATACTCGGCATTTAGGCACTTCGAGAGTCTAACCCCGGAAATCGGCAAACTATCATCCGCCGTGGTCAGTTATGTTTTGAGGTTTACCTTTGTATATTAGTTCATGTCAACTCTCCAGCCATCTGCCCTTGGTCCGGCCCGTCAGTCTAGTACATGAACCCAATGTGGCCCACCGCGACCCCAAAAGTTTGCCCCATCCCTGGTTTAAACCGTTATCGTGCATACCCGAGCGTCTGGTGCTGTTGAGCTCTGAGCACAACACGTTGTTGAAGCCACTCACCCTTTCAACTCTGTAGTGGTCATAACAGTCAATTATCGACTCACGGCTAATGTGGTTAATCTGTTAACGTGTCACAGCCGTCGTCAACGAGACATTTTAACTTACGGCTTATGTCACTAACGTGTGAATGGCATGCTACCATCTTAACTCTTTACGGACATGACCACACAAAGTCCATTCATTTCCCTTGACGAAAGTTGGCACCATATACAAAAACAACAACAAATATTTACAATAAATGTTGACTCGTTCAAGCTCCAGTGAATTGACAGTTGCGTTATTTTTACCTTAGCAAAGCCCCCTAACCCCGCCCCCCCCTCTTCTACTTAAACGAAACGGTTATTGGCCTCCAGAGAAAGGTTTGTACGCCCAAAATCGCACTGGGAGAAAGTGCTGCGAACAAGAAATGAAACAATGCAACCTGACATGGGGGAGTTGAAAAAGACCACCCTAAACCGGGTGGACGATGTAGAGTTGTCTCAGATAATATTTCCCCCGCAACGAGTTAAAGGAATTAGGTAAATAAACAAGCGAGTATAAAATGTAGCATACAATTTTGATCTTATAGGAAGCATTTTGAATATCTATATTATTCTATATATCATAAAATAAATGACTCCTAAATAATGTAGAAATATTTGCATAACCAGCGAAGAAAGTTCAATACCAGAAAAAAAAACAGTTCCATGATCAGAGGCTGAGCTTGTAACTTTAACAGCATTGAGTGTGTGTGCGT
>JAGDYQ010000062.1:3038354-3049707 GCA_021962125.1 Bulinus truncatus
CTTCATTTACTGTTCATGCAGAAGGGGTAAGGCGTCCTAAAAGATGACTGTCTAAGGGCGCCAAATTGCCTGGGTACGGCTCTTATTGATCGTAACAATGACGTAGAAATGGAGAAAAAGGGTCTTTTGTCTATATTTTTTTTTAGCCTGTATAATCAGAAAAAAAATAGTTAATCGATCTTTTGTTATGTTTACTTTCGGTAAAAATTACATTAAAATTATATATCAAATAAATTATTACAAAATCCATATAAAGACAATTGTAATATAGTGATATAGCTGAACAACTTACATTCGAAGAAGTTTACTTTGGAAATAGAAATAATTCCTCCGAGGAACTGTACACACCACGTCACACGTTCAGTTTGAATGATTTCTGCAATAATCCGTTCTTTTGTTTTTTTTAGTTTCGAACATACACGCGCAGTGCAATTCACCAATGTTTTGATGAGGTCCATTATCCTTGGCTGGTACACTTACTTCTGTGTCAGAATTTAAAGATCACATAAAGATGGGACCAATTCAGAAGAAGAAAAAAAATCCTCCTAGTAAAGGTTGGACGTGGAGATCCCTCCCCCCACCCCCATTCCCCGGGGCTACAACTGATAATGTGTCCTTCATGTCTTCTGTACAGCCATGATTTATATAGCTTAGGATTTTAATGTCATGGCTTAATGTCAATAGATGATCATCTCTGAACAAACAACAGAAAACATCTTTTTTTTTTTTTTTTAAATAACTATTTTAAACATTCCATCTATTACGAGGGTGAAATAATCTCCAACACACATTGTTATTCCTCATATATTTCTTAAGTAAACTAACATTTAAAGACGATGTGTTTGTTAGGTAATAAGATAATCTACTCTAATTGACTGGATTTTTAAAAAATCTCACATTTATACGTAGATATGTTTCACAAATGTGCCGCATAAATTAAATACGCGTAATACATTCCGCATAAGATGGGACCACAGTATGTCACAAATTCGGTGATTATTTGAACAACAAGCAGCATAATTATTGAATTACTTGAAATTGAAACATTTTTTTCTGTTTAGAAGTAAATCTTGACAAATTAAAGTTACCCATCTTATTCTTATTGGGTGACTTGGTCATTTGATTATGAGCCCGAATAGTATTCTGTAGGTCACGGGTTCAAATCTTGTGACCTTCTTATTTATTTTATAGCTATTGTACACCCGGGATGTAATAAGGTCGCTATAAAAGCAATGCCCATTAACCGGATGAAGAGGTAAAATCTTCTTCTGACACGGAATTTGATTATAATGGTGAGTTAGTGCTCATTCTAATTTCATGTTGACTGTGAGCGACAAAAGACATTAGTATATCTATGTTAGTATATCTATGTTAGTATATCTATGTTAGTATATCTATGTTAGTGTATCTATGTTAGTATATCTATGTTAGTATATCTATGTTAGTATATCTATATTAGTATATCTATGCTAGTATATCTATGCTAGTATATCTATGCTAGTATATCTATGTTAGTGTATCTATGTTAGTGTATCTATGTTAGCGTATCTATGCTAGTATATCTATGCTAGTAAATCTATGCTAGTATATCTATGCTAGTATATCTATGTTAGTATATTTATGTTAGTATATCTATGTTAGTGTATCTATGTTAGTATATCTTTGTTAGTATATCTATGTTAGTATATCTATGTTAGTATATCTATGTTAGTATATCTATGTTAGTGTATCTATGTTAGTGTATCTATGTTAGTATATCTATGTTAGTGTATCTATGTTAGTGTATCTATGTTAGTATATCTATGTTAGTATATCTATGTTAGTATATCTATGTTAGTGTATCTATGTTAGTGTATCTATGTTAGTATATCTATGTTAGTATATCTATGTTAGTATATCTATATTAGTATATCTATGCTAGTATATCTATGTTAGTATATCTATGTTAGTGTATCTATGTTAGTGTATCTATGTTAGCGTATCTATGCTAGTATATCTATGCTAGTAAATCTATGCTAGTATATCTATGCTAGTATATCTATGTTAGTATATTTATGTTAGTATATCTATGTTAGTGTATCTATGTTAGTATATCTATGTTAGTATATCTACGTTAGTATGTCTATGTTAATATATCTATGTTAGTGCATCTATGTTAGTATATCTATGTTAGTATATCTATGTTAGTATATCTATGTTAGCATATCTATGTTAGTATATCTATGTTAGTGTATCTATGTTAGTGTATCTATGTTAGTATATCTATGTTCTCCTTTAGTATATCTATGTTAGTGTATCTATGTTAGTGTATCTATGTTAGCGTATCTATGCTAGTATATCTATGCTAGTAAATCTATGCTAGTATATCTATGCTAGTATATCTATGTTAGTATATTTATGTTAGTATATCTATGTTAGTGTATCTATGTTAGTATATCTATGTTAGTATATCTATGTTAGTATGTCTATGTTAATATATCTATGTTAGTGTATCTATGTTAGTATATCTATGTTAGTATATCTATGTTAGTGTATCGATGTTAGTGTATCTATGTTAGCGTATTTATGCTAGTATATCTATGCTAGTAAATCTATGCTAGTATATCTATGCTAGTATATCTATGTTAGTATATTTATGTTAGTATATCTATGTTAGTATATCTATGTTAGTGTATCTATGTTAGTATATCTATGTTAGTATATCTATGTTAGTATGTCTATGTTAATATATCTATGTTAGTGTATCTATGTTAGTATATCTATGTTAGTATATCTATGTTAGTATATCTATGTTAGTATATCTATGTTAGTGTATCAATGTTAGTGTATCTATGTTAGTATATCTATGCTAGTATATCTATGTTAGTAAATCTATGCTAGTATATCTATGCTAGTATATCTATGTTAGTGTATCTATGTTAGTATTATATGTAAGTATATATATGGTAGCAAATATATGTTAGTAAATATAGCTGTACGCATCTTTGGAAGGAAATTAAATTATGTTTGCACAACAACATATGGGCATATCACGTGGGTTATATCACGTGGGGCATATCACGTGGGGCATATCACGTGGTGTATATAGGTCTGCTAAACTGAAACATGCACTTTAGATGCAATGTGTCTTTACACAGGTTGATAATATAGACAAAAATAGTATCAAATAATTGATATATTTAGATTAGCACATACACTTATATATTAAGTAATGGAAATTGATGTACATATTAGTATGATCCAATGGGTTATTTTTATTTATTTTTGTAAACACGTTTTTACAATAAATACGAACGATCAAAGAACAAATCTATCTTCAAATCCCGGACAGAAAGTATGGGTCAGGGTCATGTCAGGGTCAGGTCAGGTCAGGGTCAGGGTCTACATTTTTTTAAAAATTATTTTAGCTGGTACGGTGTATACCATCTATACCCTACATACCATCTATACCCTATATACCACCTATACCCTATATACCATCTATACCCTATATACCATATATGACCTATGTACCATCTATACCATATATACCATCTATACCCTATATACCATCTATACACCTATATGCCATCTATACATATATACCATCTATGCCCTATATACCATCTATAACATATATACCATATATACCCTATAAACCATCTGTACCATATATGCCATATATACCCTATACACCATCAATACCCTATATACCTATATATACCATACACCATCAATACCCTATATACCTTATATACCCTAAATACTTACAGCTATCGGAGTCGATATGGACGGATGGTCATGCGGTAAGCTTGCGCTCGACTGTCGACCTGAAGGAATACCTGGTTCAGATCTCCGGTGAGGACCAAGGAAATTTTCAGGTCTTGGCTCAAGTTCCCGATATATCTCCCGTGGTGCCTCCATGGCCATTACTCTATCGGCTGGTGGGGATGAAGAAGGGCACCATAAAACCGTTCATTAGTGGTTTATAGGATCCTAAGGATTTCATCTCATCCTTACAGGGACTTTACACATCAGGAGTCGATCATGGCACTCGAACGAGACCAGTAGCGTAACTAGATTACGTGGCGCCAGGGGCAGAACTCTTGAAATTTCGCTCCTGCCATTACCGCCCCACCATTACCGCCCCGCCATTACCGCCCCGCCATTACCGCCCACCATTACCCACCATTACCGGGTACACCATTGCCGTCCCACCATAAATCCGCCCCGCCATTACCGCCCCACCATTGCCGTACCCCCACCGGCCATTGCCGTCCCAGTTCATAACCGCCCCGCCATTACCGCCCCACTCATTGGCGATCCTACCATTGCCGTCCCACCATTGCCGCCCCGCCACCGCCCCAGCCACATTACCGCCCCACCATTACCGACCAACCATTGCCGTCCCACATTGCCGCCCCGCCATTACCGCTCCACCCATTACCGCCCCCGCCATTGCGTCCCCACCATTACCGCCCCACCATTGCCGTCCCACCATTACCGGGCCAAAAAGAACTTAAGTACGTCAGATGCTGAGAGCGCTGGATGGTGGAAAGTCTCGCGTTATATACGCCTCTGAGCTTGACCCACGCAGCGACGTTTGCCTGTTGTCGCATCTCAGTCTGAACAAATTTTTTTATATGGGCAGAAAAGAACCGTAAGAAAAATAATATAAGAATATTTCTTGTGTATATGTAAAAAAAAAAATAATTAGCAATGCCCTCCAGGTAAATTAAACCGTGATTGGATTACAAACATAAACTTTGACCGCAGACATCACGTGACCTGAAAACTTGTGGATACGTATTAACTGGGCTGGCGACTATATTTACCATGTATATATATATATATATATATATATATATATATATAAAGAACCGTTTTTCAACTGCCATTTGAATAGCTGACTGGTCGCATTGATAGCCCAATGAAAGTTTCACAGGTAACAAGGGTTTGTTTGATTTAACTGGTAAAAAAGCATCGTGGTGATAGACAAATTAAAGGATAGAAAAACCTATAGAGTGATATATAGATGTAAATATAAACAGATAGTAACTACACATTGTTTAGTAGTGGTTGCCACGTACGACGTAATTGAGAGGTGTTTTTCGAATTTCTCTACTTTGTCTCGTAGTAGAAAAACAAATATTTCAGAGACTCGTAAAAGTGAATGATTTAATAAGATTTAGAAAAAAAAAATAACGTAATAATGTAATAATATAAAATGTAATAAAGTAATAATATATTCATGGTAATTGTAATAATATAGAGGGAAGACCACTTATTCAATGGAGCCGCACTTATGTTTAAGGGCCGCAGTTCTTGTACAGATATACAGCAATGAATAATTCATCATCACGTGATCAAAGTGTAACATTCGGTCGCTGAACATTTTCTATAATAGCATAGGGATTCATTACTAAATAAATTGTAGTTTCATTACAGTTACATTTTTATTACTAAGTTGTAATATTACAGACACGAAAAATTCATTTTTTTTTTCAGCAAATTTCTTTTTAAAGGGATTTGATAGCTGGGACGGGTCCAATAT
Source organism: Bulinus truncatus (assembly GCA_021962125.1). Lineage (NCBI taxonomy): Eukaryota > Metazoa > Mollusca > Gastropoda > Planorbidae > Bulinus > Bulinus truncatus. The sequence goes on from JAGDYQ010000062.1 coordinate 3,043,888, forward strand.
TACTGGCAACTTTCAAACTCTTACACGGAGTACCAAAAGGACTATAATCTACGTTTGTTTGGTTTATCATGGGTGCCACCTTTTAAACAATATCTCGGGGTATTTGAGTGGTTCAGGAGGTAAACAACTGCACTACTGGTAGGTTTGAACGAATATTGGATTGATATAGAATTGTTTTATCCAAACTTCTTGTTGTGGTGTTATTGTAACTTTGTAAAAACTAAAGCGCGTAGTCATTTTGAAAATATACCTGACGCCATACAATATCTTCCTGTATATGAATATGCCTTATATGAACATTAAAAAAAAGTTACTAAATAATAAGCTTCGATGTCTACAAGATTTTATTTAATTAGCTCAAACAATTAAAAATAGTATGCATTGTCATCAAGTATTTGAAATTCTAAATCGATTCAGTCTGGAGAAGCTACTGATAATTGATTTTTTATTTCCAAAAACAACACACAACAAAAAAACGGCAAACGCGACACGACACAGCCAAAGCAGGCTGAATTAAAGGGGAATAAAATTATCAATCTTATGTATGACATTTATAGACTTCCGTCCAAGAGGCTTTGTTTGCTCTAAGTAACAGGAGTGATATAAAAATGTAACTTTCATATTAAGTAGATACTATTCAAAAAATGGGACTAATTCTATTTGGCGGAAACTGTCTCTTTTTATTAAATGTTTAGTTTTTGGCGTGCGGGTTAGAGTATTCAAGTGTGTGTGTGTGCGTGTGCGCGCGTGTGTGCGTGTGTGTGCGTGTGGGTGGGTGTAAAAAGCGTGTGTGCGTGTGTGCGTGCGTGCGTGTGTGTGTGTCAATAAATAAAAACTGCATTCGCAAAATAAACATCGTGTTTTACTTTTTTAATTTCAAATTCAAAAAAGCTGCAAAGTTATTATAGGTAGGAGGCGAGAGTACAGAATAAAGTGTGTGTGTGGGGGGGGGGTAAATATGGAGAGTGGGAGAAAGAATAGTAGAAACATAGTATGATGCAATCGATACATATATCACTGCTCACTAACTCGAGAGTATATAAGATAACCAGATACAAGTTTATCTTTACGTTTATTTTTATTTTTTGTTTAGCATTTAAGTTTGTTGAGTCATCGGACAATCCAGAGAATAATCCATTGATGTTGTGGATGAATGGAGGCCCAGGGGTGTAGCTCACTGGAGAAGGGTTCTTCTTCGAGCATGGCCCTTTCAAGGTTCGTTTCTATGTCATGACAACAATTGAAAAATAAGTGTGTGCCGCTTTTTATTTGAATAAATAAGACATAGGATTGGATAACATTTCTTTTATTCAAAGACTCATTATTTAGGTAATTGGCTAAGTTCTAGTGCTGGTGAGAATTTCAGAAACAGACTGCAGAGTCAACATGTCTCCCATCTCTTCACTCACTCGAGTAGTCGCCAGGGGGATCTGTACATGTTGGCCCACCTGTAGGATCTGGTACATGTTGGCCTGTCTGTAGGATCGGTACATGTTGGCCTGTCTGTGTAGGATCTGTACATGTTGGCCTGTCTGTAGACTCTGCTACATGTTAGCCTGGCCTGGTCAAGGATCTGTATATGTTGGCCTGTCTGTAGGATCTGTACATGTTGGCCTATCTGTAGGATCGGTACATGTTGGCTCTGTCTGAAGTGATCCAGTACATGCGTTGGCCTGTTCGTAGGATCGGCACATGTTGCCCTGTCTGTGAGGATCTGTACATGTTGGCCTGTCTGTAGGATCGGTACATGTTGGCCTGTTCTGTAGGATCTGTACATGTTGGCCTGTCTGTAGGATCTGTAAAGGCGTTGGTCTGTCTGTAGGATCTGTACATGTTGGCCTGTTGGTATGATCGGTACATGTTGGCCTGTCTGTAGGATCTGTACATGTTGGCCTGTCTGTAGGATCTGTACATGTTGGCCTGTCTGTAGGATCTGTACATGTTGGCCTGTCTGAGGATCTGTACATGTTGGCCTGTCTGAAGGATCGGTACATGTTGGCCTGTCTGTAGGATCTGTACATGTTGGCCTGTCTGTAGGATCGGTACATGTTGGCCTGTCGGTATGATCGGTACATGTTGGCCTGTCTGTAGGATCTGTACATGTTGGCCTGTCTGTAGGATCTGTACATGTTGGCCTGTCTGTAGGATCTGTACATGTTGGCCTGGCCTCTAGGATCTGTACATGTTGGCCTGTCTTGTAGGATCGGTACATGCGTTGGCCTGTCTCTACGGATCTGGTGCGATGTTAGCCTGTCTGTGGGATCGGTACAATGTTGGCCTGTCTGTAGGATCGGTACATGTTGGCCTGTCTGTAGGATCTGTACATGTTACCCTGTCTGTAGGATCTGTACATGTTGGCCTGTCGGTATGATCGGTACATGTTAAAGGGATGTCTGTTGGATCTGTATATGTTGGCCTGTCTGTAAGATCAGTACATGTTGGCCTGTCTGTAGGATCAGTACATGTTGGCCTGTCTGTGGTGTGGATCTGTACATGTTAGCCTTTCTTACTGTGCATCAGTAAATTGTAGCCAGTCTGAAGGATCTGTAACATGTTGGCCTGTCTGTAGGATCTGGGTATGATGGCCTGTCAGTAGAGGATATGGCGTACATGTTGGCCCTCTGTAGGATCTGTACATGGTGGCCTGTCTTGTCAGGATCTGTACATGGTGGCCTGCCTGCCAGGATCTGTGTACATGTTGGCCTGTCGGTATGATCGGTACATATTGGCCTGTCGGTATGATCGGTACATGTTGGCCTGTCTGTGGATCTGGGTACATGTTGGCCTGTCTGAAGGATCTGTACATGTTGGCCTGTCTGTAGCAGGATCAGTACATGTTGGCCTGTCTGTAGGATCAGTACATGTTGGCCTGTCGGTATGATCGGTACATGTTTGGCCTGTCTGTAGAATCTCAGTTACATGTTGGCCTCCTCCGTCTGAAGGATCTGTGGCATGTTGGCCTGGGTCTGTAGGGATCAGTACATAGTTGGCCTCCGTCTGTAGGATCAGTACATGTTGGCCAGATCTGTAGGATCAGTACATGTTGGCCTGTCTGTAGGATCGGTACATGTTGGCCTGTCTGTCAGATCGGTACATGTTGGCCTGTCTGTAGGATCGGGTACATGTTGGCATGTCTGTAGGATCTGTACATGTTAGCCTGTCTGTAGAGATCTGTACATGTTGGCCTGTCGGTGTGATCGGTGCATGTTGGCCTGTCTGTGGATCAGTACATGTCACCCGGTCTGTAGGATCTGTACGATGTTGGCCGAATCTGTAGGATCAGTACATGTTGGCCTGTCTGTAGGATCGAGTACAATATGTTAGCCTGTATGGTGGGATCGGTACATGTTCGGTCTGTCTGTAGGATCGGTACATGTTGGCCTGTCTGGTAGGATCTGTACATGTTGGCCTGTCTGTAGGATCGGTACATGTTTGCCTGTGCTGCAGGATCGGTACATGTTGGCCTGGTCTGTAGGATCGGTTTTATGTTGGCCTGTCTATAGGGATCGGTAATTGTTGGCCTGTCTGTAGGGATCTGGTACATGTTGGAGAACCATTCCTTACCTGTCTGGTCTATTCAAGCTCTATCTACAACTCGCTCTACTTCGCGATGCGTAAACTAAGCTTGGTAGTTTTGCAAACAGTATCATGACCGTAAAGCATGTAAATTTTCGCTTTTCACTGGGGCCAAGCGTTGTTCATAAGTGCTCACCGGGTCGTTAATGCTATGTATATGCTTTTAATTTACCATAAAATGTCATTTAAACAAGTGTTTATATTATGTTAATCAATAATAAAGTGCATAAGAACTCTTTCACGAACGCTTCTTTTGGATAAAGAACATTTAGTTTCACCACCAATTGTATTGTCTCGCAGATGGTGTTCTTCCGTTTCGGTTCACGGACATCTCTATAATAAATATTTGTTTTCGTAACAGCATGCCAAGTTTTTTTGTCTTGAATCACGTTCTATGTTTTGATATATGAATCAACGGGGCAGTCAAGGGATAGAACTAAATTATATAAAATCATCAATTAATTTCTAAAATTTTGATTCATGAAATTGTTTGTATTTGATTAAGTCTTGTAATCCGAGACGATGTTTATATGCTGCCAAATAAGTTTGATATATTAAATGGGTAAATACATATTTTGAAAATATGCCATTTTTAAATCACCAGGTTGATTCTGATGGCGAAATACTGCACCACGACTCCTTCGCTTGGAACAAGGTGAGTTCATAGATTCAGGTGAGTTCATAGATTCAGGTGAGTTCATAGATTCAGGTGTTATATATTATTTAAGTCGATTTCAGTTGGGATCATTTGTTTAAAATTATTAATATTTTATTTCATAGTTTAATAATATGATTTACCTGGAAGCACCAGCAGGTGTTGGATTCTCTTATTCTGAGGACAAGAACTACACAACCGATGATAATGAAGTAAATGAAATACTATTATATATATATATATATATATATATATATATATATATATATATATATATATTTATAGCCCACCGATATACATATGTTTTTTGATCGTTATAATTACTCTTTCAATTATTGATACTATTTTTTTTATTTGCATATTTCGCAGACTGGTCGAAAGTAATTATCTGGCTCTGCAAGATTTCTTTAGAAAGTTCCCAGAATTATTAAAACGACTTTTACATCACAGGCGAGAGTTATAGTGGATTTCATGTCCCAACTTTCGGTGTCACGTGTTTTAGATGATCCAACGATAAATTTGAAAAAGGGGGGTTGTTTTACTTCAAATATAAAAGATTTAGTTTCAGTTTTATTAAGGTTCTTTTCTCCTGTGTAGTCATGTTTTTGGGGGGAAAAGTGTTGTTACTATTAACTATTCATTATTTCTTATTGATGCAGACATTGATGGCCTGAATGGTCATTGGGTTTGGACCACCTGCATACGACTGAGAGTTGAAAAATGTTAATACAGCTCTGGTCGATCAACATGCCGCAACATAATTCTAGATCAGGGGGAGCTGCTTTAAAATCGCAGACTATTTCTGGTTCTTAAAATATGACAAAAGGGCCGGACCAAAGAGCAGGGTGATGGGTGTTTACATGAATTAAATGTATTTAAAATTAAATGAGTGGGCCACTTCAAAACCACCTAGCAGGTAACTTGGCCCAGCATAGTCATTGTTCTAATTTCTGGGTTTTAATGTCCTAGCAGCAACTTTAGGTCACCCTTCATCACCCACAGGCAAATACAGAAAAAGGCTATTGTGAGGATGTTGAAAGAGCCCAGCCAAAATTGTCCAAACATTGTTCACGTCTCAAGAAGAAATTTGAATCTTGAGTTTTATCTGTCGCTGTTTTTATGTAACACTTTCAACAGATTGCAAATGACTTGGTTAATGCAAAAATGGATATGAAATTATCGAAAAACCTTTCACAAATCAATATTTTTTGTTTAGGGTTTTGTCAAGTTGGAAATCCATTATCTGATATCAGATATGAATGATAATTCCATGATCTACTTCGCCTACTACCATGGCTTTCCTCTAGTTGCACAAGTGTAAGTGTGAATTTCTTTTTATTTGTATGTAACAGCTCAGTAAAGAATGGTAAACTCCCATGACTATTTTTAATGATTATTTCGTATTACTGGAAGCAATGATACAAACATATTCAGTCGACCATCAATCGTTGCGTCCACCAATTTTCCTTCTCCTGCCAAATGATAGGAAACAATCTATGCAATAATAATCCTCATAGATTTAAATACTGTTGATGATCAGAATATTTTTCATATTCTGTTTGATTTAAAAATAGAACATTGATAATAAC
>JAGDYQ010000062.1:3050207-3292656 GCA_021962125.1 Bulinus truncatus
GTACATTGTGACATCAAATACATTCCAGTCATGTACATTTTGACATCAAATACATTCGAGTCATGTACATTGTGACATCAAACACATTCCAGTCATGTACATTGTGACATCAAATACATTTCAGTCATGTACATAGTGACATCAAAAACATTCGAGTCCTGTACATTATGACATCAAACACATTCGAGTCATGTACATTATGACATCAAACACATTCCAGTCATGTACATTGTGACATCAAACACATTCCAGTCATGTACATTGTGACATCAAATACATTCCAGTCATGTACATAGTGACATCAAAAACATTCGAGTCATGTACATTATGACATCAAACACATTCGAGTCATGTACATTATGACATCAAACACATTACAGTCATGTACATTGTGACATCAAATACATTCCAGTCAAGTACATAGTGACATCAAACACATTCGAGTCATGTACATTATGACATCAAACACATTCCAGTCATGTACATTGTGACATCAAATACATTCCAGTCATGTACATAGTGACATCAAAAACATTCGAGTCATGTACATTATGACATCAAACACATTCCAGTCATGTACATAGTGACATCAAATACATTCCAGTCATGTACATAGTAACATCAAATACATTCCAGTTGTACATTGTCACATCACATACATTCCAGTCATGTACATTGTGACATCAAATACATTCCAGTCATGTAATTAGTGACATCAAATACATTCTAGTATGTACATAGTGACATCAAATACATTCTAGTCATGTACATAGTGACATCAAATACATTCCAGTCATGTTCATTGTGACATCAAATACATTCCAGTCATGTACATTGTGACATCAAATACATTCTAGTCATGTACATTGTGACATCAAATACATTCTAGTCTTGTACATAGTGACATCAAATACATTCCAGTCATGTACATTATGACATCAAACACATTCGAGTCATGTACATTGTGACATCAAACACATTCCAGTCATGTACATTGTGACATCAAATACATTCCAGTCATGTACATAGTGACATCAAAAACATTCGAGTCCTGTACATTATGACATCAAACACATTCGAGTCATGTACATTATGACATCAAACACATTCCAGTCATGTACATTGTGACATCAAACACATTCCAGTCATGTACATTGTGACATCAAATACATTCCAGTCATGTACATAGTGACATCAAAAACATTCGAGTCATGTACATTATGACATCAAACACATTCGAGTCATGTACATTATGACATCAAACACATTCCAGTCATGTACATTGTGACATCAAATACATTCCAGTCAAGTACATAGTGACATCAAATACATTCCAGTCATGTACATAGTGACATCAAATACATTCCAGTCATGTACATAGTAACATCAAATACATTCCAGTTGTACATTGTCACATCAAATACATTCCAGTCATGTACATTGTGACATCAAATACATTCCAGTCATGTAATTAGTGACATCAAATACATTCTAGTCATGTACATAGTGACATCAAATACATTCTAGTCATGTACATAGTGACATCAAATACATTCCAGTCATGTTCATTGTGACATCAAATACATTCCAGTCATGTACATTGTGACATCAAATACATTCTAGTCATGTACATTGTGACATCAAATACATTCTAGTCTTGTACATAGTGACATCAAATACATTCCAGTCATGTACATAGTAACATCAAATACATTCCAGTTGTACATTGTGACATCAAATACATTTGAGTCATGTACATTGTGACATCAAATACATTCCAGTCATGTACATTGTGACATCAAATACATTCTAGTCATGTACATAGTAACATCAAATACATTCCAGTTGTACATTGTGACATCAAATACATTTGAGTCATGTACATTGTGACATCAAATACATTCCAGTCATGTACATTGTGACATCAAATACATTCCAGTCATGTACATAGTAACATCAAATACATTCCAGTTGTACATTGTGACATCAAATACATTTGAGTCATGTACATTGTGACATCAAATACATTCCAGTCATGTACATTGTGACATCAAATACATTCTAGTCATGTACATTGTGACATCAAATACATTCTAGTCATGTACATAGTGACATCAAATACATTCTAGTCATGTACATTGTGACATCAAATACATTCGAGTCATGTACATTGTGACATCAAATACATTCTAGTCATGTACATTGTGACATCAAATACATTCCAGTCATGTACATTGTGACATCAAATACATTCCAGTCATGTACATTGTGACATCAAACACATTCGAGTCATGTACATTATGACATCAAACACATTCCAGTCATGTACATTGTGACATCAAACACATTCCAGTCATGTACATTGTGACATCAAATACATTCCAGTCATGTACATAGTGACATCAAAAACATTCGAGTCATGTACATTATGACATCAAACACATTCGAGTCATGTACATTATGACATCAAACACATTCCAGTCATGTACATTGTGACATCAAATACATTCCAGTCAAGTACATAGTGACATCAAATACATTCCAGTCATGTACATAGTGACATCAAATACATTCCAGTCATGTACATAGTAACATCAAATACATTCCAGTTGTACATTGTCACATCACATACATTCCAGTCATGTACATTGTGACATCAAATACATTCCAGTCATGTAATTAGTGACATCAAACACATTCCAGTCATGTACATAGTGACATCAAATACATTCTAGTCATGTACATAGTGACATCAAATACATTCCAGTCATGTTCATTGTGACATCAAATACATTTGCGTCATGTACATTGTGACATCAAATACATTCTAGTCATGTACATTGTGACATCAAATACATTCTAGTCTTGTACATAGTGACATCAAATACATTCCAGTCATGTACATTGTGACATCAAATACATTCCAGTCATGTACATTGTGACATCAAACACATTCCAGTCATGTTCATTGTGACATCAAATACATTCCAGTCATGTACATAGTGACATCAAAAACATTCGAGTCATGTACATTATGACATCAAACACATTCGAGTCATGTACATTATGACATCAAACACATTCCAGTCATGTACATTGTGACATCAAACACATTCCAGTCATGTACATTGTGACATCAAATACATTCCAGTCATGTACATAGTGACATCAAATACATTCCAGTCATGTACATAGTGACATCAAATACATTCCAGTCATGTACATAGTAACATCAAATACATTCCAGTTGTACATTGTGACATCAAATACATTCCAGTCATGCACATAGTGACATCAAATACATTCTAGTCATGTACATAGTGACATCAAATACATTCCAGTCATGTTCATTGTGACATCAAATACATTCCAGTCATGTACATTGTGACATCAAATACATTCTAGTCATGTACATTGTGACATCAAATACATTCTAGTCATGTACATTGTGACATCAAATACATTCCAGTCATGTACATTGTGACATCAAATACATTCCAGTCATGTACATTGTGACATCAAACACATTCGAGTCATGTACATTATGACATCAAACACATTCCAGTCATGTACATTGTGACATCAAACACATTCCAGTCATGTACATTGTGACATCAAATACATTCCAGTCATGTACATTGTGACATCAAAAACATTCCAGTCATGTACATAGTAACATCAAATACATTCCAGTTGTACATTGTCACATCACATACATTCCAGTCATGTACATTGTGACATCAAATACATTCCAGTCATGTAATTAGTGACATCAAATACATTCTAGTCATGTACATAGTGACATCAAATACATTCTAGTCATGTACATAGTGACATCAAATACATTCCAGTCATGTTCATTGTGACATCAAATACATTCCAGTCATGTACATTGTGACATCAAATACATTCTAGTCATGTACATTGTGACATCAAATACATTCTAGTCTTGTACATAGTGACATCAAATACATTCCAGTCATGTACATTGTGACATCAAATACATTCCAGTCATGTACATTGTGACATCAAACACATTCCAGTCATGTTCATTGTGACATCAAATACATTCCAGTCATGTACATAGTGACATCAAAAACATTCGAGTCATGTACATTATGACATCAAACACATTCGAGTCATGTACATTATGACATCAAACACATTCCAGTCATGTACATTGTGACATCAAATACATTCCAGTCATGTACATTGTGACATCAAATACATTCTAGTCATGTACATTGTGACATCAAATACATTCCAGTCATGTACATAGTGACATCAAATACATTCCAGTCATGTACATAGTGACATCAAATACATTCCAGTCATGTACATAGTAACATCAAATACATTCCAGTTGTACATTGTGACATCACATACATTTCAGTCATGTACATTGTGACATCAAATACATTCCAGTCATGTACATAGTGACATCAAATACATTCTAGTCATGTACATAGTGACATCAAATACATTCCAGTCATGTTCATTGTGACATCAAATACATTCCAGTCATGTACATTGTGACATCAAATACATTCTAGTCATGTACATTGTGACATCAAATACATTCTAGTCATGTACATAGTGACATCAAATACACTCCAGTCATGTACATTGTGACATCAAATACATTCCAGTCATGTACATTGTGACATCAAATACATTTGAGTCATGTACATTGTGACATCAAATACATTCCAGTCATGTACATTGTGACATCAAATACATTCTAGTCATGTACATTGTGACATCAAATACATTCTAGTCATGTACATAGTGACATCAAATACATTCTAGTCATGTACATTGTGACATCAAATACATTCTAGTCATGTACATTGTGACATCAAATACATTCTAGTCATGTACATTGTGACATCAAATACATTCCAGTCATGTACATTGTGACATCAAATACATTCCAGTCATGTACATTGTGACATCAAATACATTCTAGTCATGTACATTGTGACATCAAATATATTCCAGTCATGTACATTGTGACATCAAATACATTCTAGTCATGTACATTGTGACATCAAATACATTCCAGTTATGTACATTGTGACATCAAATACATTCTAGTCATGTACATTGTGACATCAAATACACAAAGGGCCGGCCTTACGAATTGCGGGGCCCATTTAAGCGGATGCTTGCGAGGCCCCCTCTTCTAATTTTTTTTACAAGAACAACTATTAATGCTAAACGTAAATTGTGGGCCCCTGCCAGGCGCGGGGCCCAATTAGTAGCGATCGATTACATCGGCCTAAGGCCAGCCCTGCCATTCTATTCATGTACATTTGTACACTAACAAAAGAAGATGGATACTTTGTCATTTATTTTGCTATCGCTCAGCATATAATTTACCCAGTTTAATTATATATATCTATTTTTTTTAAAATCTAATTCAGGAGTGGCCTTTAACGGCGTGAATCTGGTCAAAGATGATCTGTACCCTACCATTAGTTCCACCGCCGCCAAAACTCAGATGCGCCTGGGTTTGAGGCTGAGAACTTTTACAGACTTGCAGGACCGGTGCCGCGAAGTTATAGCCAAAAGCCTGCGGGGACCGACCTCATGTCATCATCAAGGGAAAGAAACTGGCCAAAAGATGGACGTGGTGTCCAGCCTGCCCCTGCCAGTTAAAGTGCACAATTTCATTAGATGGGGGCTAAATAGTTAACCGTAAGTTTTACTTAGACACCACTAGGGACATTTTTTTAATTGGTTGGAATGTTTTCGAATTTTTTTTTTTTTATATTTCCTGTTAACGTTTCATTTTTCATGGACATATAGGGGAAGTAGAGGACTAAACACCATTTTTTTTTTGTTGGTTTGTCAGCCCTTCGAACTTCAAGTAGTCCGATGCAGATTCTACTTCTAAAACGGAGCATCTTATTATTTAGTGTTAAACAAGTACAGTTAGATGTACAGTTATTTAATTCTTTTTTTTTTCTAGAATAGCCAAAAGGGACATTTTGGGATCCTATGACCTAATGAATTTATATGTTAGTGGGAACACTTTACATGAAAACAATGCCTAAGCTCTCTAAATCAAAATATTCTTCTAGTGTGTGGATACCTTAACAGATAACATGAAATCTCTTAGTTCCTAAAAAAACACTAATGGGACTGTTTATATGGTGCCCTTCGTTTATCCGCACTATAGCCGATAGTGCAACAACCATGGCGGCACCGCGGGATATCGAACCATGGACACTCATATCGACAGGCGAACGCTTTACCGCCCGTCCCTCCGGTAGTAGTTGCCAGTTAGTGCAATTGAATGTCACAGAGAGAAAATGTTAGTTGTTCATGATTCTTGAAGTAACTCACTTATTATTGACTCTGTGAGAGAGTCACATCTTGTCACCTAGTCATAGTCACCTTTGTCAATTTGTGTTTTCCTAGCAGCGTACATTGGCGTTAACTAGGAAGAGAGGTTTGCCCCACCCCCCCTGGCTACGATCACTTAGCCGCCAGCCACCGTTGCCTTAAAGTACTTTATTACTTTTTTGCCCAATATTGGAGGGCATTTTCCAGATTTCACCCCGTGGGGTGGGGGGTGGGGTGGGGAGGAACAAAGACTTGTTACGCCACTGGGTTTTGTCCAACTTCTCAGGGCGGGAGGCAGAGGTAGATCCCATCCTTGTAGTATTATTTTCCCCGCCTGAAAAAAAAATATTCTCATCTCGGGGCCTCAAATGACCCCCTGATCCGCCCCTGGATGACTGACTTTGGTCAGCCTGTATTAAACCGATGAGCGCTATAGGGAAAGTTGTGTAGTCACTGTTATGCACCCCCATCCCCTCCACATTAGCTGAGGGGCTGTAATTGCCATGGAGGCCAACTCGAAAATGGGGGAGGGGCTGTAGTTAAATGGTTGTCGCCAGAGAATGAGTTGAAAAGAAACCTGAAAGCCCAGACTGATTTTTATCTTTTATTCACAAGAGCTTGACCGGTAGTGTTAATGGCGGCGTAAAAAAGAAAAAAAAGTCCAAAAGAATAGAATGTAGCACGTGTCGCACGCACAACAACTAAGCTGTTGCACGTAGCAACAGTGTGTACATGATTTACACAGTGTGTACATGATATACGTGGTTACAACACAGTGTGTACATGGTATACGTGGTTAGCACAGTGTGTACATGGTATACGTGGTTAACACAGTGTGTACATGATTTACACAGTGTGTACATGATATACGTGGTTACAACACAGTGTGTACATGGTATACGTGGTTAGCACAGTGTGTACATGGTATACGTGGTTTACACAGTGTTTACATGATTCACACAGTGTTTACATAGTCAAAATAATTCACACAGTGCTGAAGGTTGACACATCTATTGTACAGTAATTGCAATCCACGTAAATTATGCCCCCCCCCATCCCCGGGCACACACACACTAAAATATTATTTTCCAGCTGTCGTGAGCAGCATTCGGTGAGCTGTTCTAATTTTAGATCGTGGTGTGCTTTCCACCCCCCACCTCCCACCTTAATAATCGTCTCAACCACGAAAAAACAGCATGTCCTAGCAGCATAGGGAGGCAGACTCACTGTGTTATATTGACTAAATTGCCTCATATGTTTGAATTACAACAAGACTGACATGGCAGACACCAGTGGATCTCTGTGAACATATCGACTCATATAGACAAAATAGGCCTAAATGTTGTTCACGTGCAATGCTATGTATTATTATTGCATTACTATATTAGCATCAGAAAGCAAAAGTGCAGTGCATGGGCGAGTCCTTAGTGCTCAGCGGATCACAGTTTGGCTAACACTGGCTTACATAACAAACACAACTCACTCATTCCCTTGAAGAATGATCACTCACTAAAGAGCTTCCGTTTAGTTACATACACCCCACTATTAGTCACACGTTTAAACACAAGTGTGCTATCTTCTTTTATTTATGTATTTTTATCTATCTCTTTCCATTGGGCTCTAGTGATTCATTTGTACGAATCATTTTCATTATGACTATGAATCACATGAATGTTAGGTTGTTTGAATGTCTATTTTCCCGAGGAAATTAAGATTCTGAAATTCACTTCTTTTGATACATTTATTTTTACATGTACACTTTGGACATTGACATTACTTCCTGTCAAATTCAAACTTACGTGGAAGGGGGGGGGGAAAGTGTCCCAACCCCCCCGGGGGGGGGGGGAAAGTACGATACATTAACATTAAATATTGTTTATAGATAATAATTTATTCAACTACAGGTCCACATGACCCCCAACATTAATTAATCAATGATCCCTATGAAAGAAAGATCGGAAGGGGACAGAACCGTTAGACTAGCGTCATGGACCACTGTGTGTTTGGTCACATACAAAAAATAACGCAAAAGTATGTAATGTGGGCTTTTTCAAAATAAAATAAAAAATAATAATAAGTGAACAGGTCCAAAATTGAGTTACAAGATTTGAGGACACACACACACAGCCGCCCAGAAAATGAAATTAATTAAAAGCTTATAAAAAAAATAGGGGGTACTAGCATAGAAGTATTAGTAAAGGTCGTGGAGGGAAGAAGGGAAGCGCGAGTCAAATGTATTGGAGGAAACAGTAGACCACTTGTTGTACGTGTGTACTCGTCTATCGGGAGTCCAGGTTGTATGGCTTTCTCCAGGAGCTGAGAGACACAGAAGGTTTTATTTCACCAAGTCTCGACTCGATTCCATAAGAGAGAGTTCAATTAGTAAAATGTATATTGTGCTAATATATAAAAGTGGTTAGTGCTTTGCATACGGATATGTACCATTCTGTGCGTTTCCTTGTACTGCATACATACTATATGTACCCTTTTTTTTTATCATTTTCATCTGAATTATTTTTGTATGTATGTGTTGTGTTCAAGCGCGTGCACGCTATTATAAAATGTTTTGTCTACTTCCCTCAACTTTTTCATTGTGCTATAATAATACATTACAACATGGATGAGCTCATCTAGTCAAATTTGTCTATAGTGTAAATAAACAGTGTTTGAAAACATTACAACATTTTTCATGCTATGACCTATTAAAAATATATTGGACAGGATTTTTTTTTAATTTTCTGGCGGCAAGTACGAAAGAAGAGAAAAAAAAAAAGGGTTCAACTTGTTTGTCGCAAATGTTGGTCTTCACTTGAGGGATTTCGCTGAGTAATTGAGACGTAGGCGTTTACTTTTTGTATGATTTCCTGTTTTGATCAATAGTTTATGTACTATGCTTTCTTAGAAAAAACATATTGATATTGGAAACGTGAGTGGGAATTTCCTATTAATTAAGAAGAAAATGAACATAATGTGAAATAACCCCCCCCCCCCCAAAAAAAAAAACAGACTTTAACATTTAAAGCATACGTGTTGGTACCACTATGTGTGTTATATATAACAAGAGAGATAGAGAGGGGTGGCGAGAGACCTATAATAGGCCCACATGTATATAAAGATCGAATTGTAGTTTTGCCCCTCATAACAAAAAAAAAATCCTGCCCACCTGTACATACTAAGCGGGAGGTGCCAAGGCCGGAAATGTGCAATATATCTTGAATCTGAAAAGATTTTATAGAATTGTATTTATTTTGTATTTGGTTTAAATGACACATTTTTTTTTCAGCCTATAACACTCTGTACCTGTTGCCAGATTAACCTTTGTCAGTAAATAATTCAAAATTCATAATTTTATGTTGTTAAAAATGTGTTATGTGTAATACTGATATTTCTTGGTTATGGTTGTAAGAACGATAGCTGGATAATGAAAGATGTTTAGTATTGTAGTTAAAATAGAAAGTACCTAATGAAATTAATGTAAAACATACTGTTGATTTTGTTTCCTCATTCTGATGTAGATGTATTTGATCAGTGATTAAAAAATTAAAAGATTTATAACAAACATTTATTTTATAATTTCGTCACCTGATTTTTAGAAGCAATTAAAAAAAAAAAAACTTTCTTAAGTTCAAAATTCTAGTAAAGAAATAAAAAAAATTAAATACAATCATTATAGGAACAAATGAAGAGTGAGAGAAAATTCTGTCTGAATTTAAAACATGTAATTTTTTTTTTCAAATGGCCGGAACAGTGCAATAATTAACTGTGGCATAATATTTGTAAATAATGTGTACTTTTAAATTATGATATTGCTGATGATTGATTTGTATGTTTTAATTTAATGAGTTAAACTGTCTATTGAACAACAGAATCTACCACATCAAATTATAAAGAAAAAGTCATTCCAAGTTAAAAAGAATATATTGGTTAAATATGAGAAATATTTCATTTATACCAATTAAAAAAAATTAAATTTGGAATGGTGCAGTACATATGTATATATATATGTTTATTGTCATATTTTTTTATGGGGGAAAGCAAATCTCAAATGTACAGAACACCATTTCTTTATTACATGAAAGTTTACATTTTGTGAGTGAAATTTTATTTTATACTTTGTTGATTTATTTATTTATGTTTTTTCATATATTCTATATTATGTTTTGTGAGCGGAAATTTTCTTTTTTTTGTTGGTTTTTTGAAAGTTTACTTTTTAAATTTTATTTATGTGCTTTACATATTGTGAGACTGGCTGTTTATATTTTTATCATAATTATTTATTTATCCTTGTTGTCTTTTAATTAATAACAAGGTACAATAGCGCTAAAATGGTTCATAATTATAAAATGTCAACACTAAAAAACTAAGGTTTCTCAAAACAATGGAATCTGAATGTATTTATAAATGAAATAGATTCTGAACTACTATGTTTTTATCACTGAACTCTATGAGTGTGGCAGGAGGGCAAGCTGAATTCTACAAAAGTTGAGTATGTCAGAGCTCTACAAATAATAATTTCTTGCCACATCGTTAGTAATTATGTTACATTTTTTATGAAAAAAAAAAGGCTCTAATTTTATTATGGATATACATGTATTACTTTTCAACATGGTCGAATATCACCAGTGAGATAGTTAAAGAGTCTACAGTAATAACAAATTATTTAATAATCTCTGCTTTTGTAGATGATATCTTCGAAAAAAGGCACATGCTTTTTTTTTTTTTTAAAGTGACAGAAATAAAAATTAAAGTAATCAAACAATAGTTTTTTTTTTATTTTCTAATAAGAAAAGTGTTGTTGTAGGTTTTTATATTTTTTTTTTTTAAGCTCAGATTTACATGAAAATATTTTTTTCAGGATGAAATTACCTGACATGTAAAATTAATTATATAAAAAAAAGAGAAGAAATTTGTATTGTGATTATAGTATACTTGTTTAAACCAATTGTTTTATGTATACCACACTTATTAACTCAAAAGATGTGGGAATTGTTTTCCAAAAAAAAAAAACAACCAACTACAATTTTTTTTCAGTGTAATATAAACATTTTATTGCACAGTCTAATTAATGGAAATATTTTTAATGATCGAAAAAAAAAAAAAAGTTCTTAAGATGATGAAAGTTTATATTGGTTCATTCAAGCTGAATGTAAAATGAGCTCTTCATCAATGCTAGACACAATGAAACTATTCCACAAAATAAATTACATTTAGTAGGATATGGAAATCACCACTGAAATAAAATAACAAATGAAAAATAGTGTTACATGTATATGGACAGAAAAATGTGTGACCCCTGACATAGTTATGACCAATATCATATTTCTACACTTTTTAGAATAGAAAAAAAAACACACCATTATGGGACATAATCGAGTCAATATTTATAAGAAAAAAACAATGACATTAAATGAAATTGTCAAAAATTAACAGTGAATCTAAAACCAAATTTCAAACAGACAAAATGTGTAACAGTAGAGGAATGTAATCACAGTAAATATTATTTGTTAAACAAAAATTACACATAAATATAATCAATCTCCTTCTCTTATGCCATTCTTCACACAAGATGTTTATTATGTAAAAACAATTTGTTCATGAAATATTAAAAAGAAAAAAACAAACAAATAACTGGGGTGATAAAAAATTGTAATATCCATTATATGTAGAAAAATAATCATTCAGAAACTATACTTCTAACAACAAAAATTCCTAGTAAGCTCTTTAAAAAAAAAAAAGATAGAAAGGTATAGTAAACCCCTAAATTACCTACACAGTGAGCAGTTACTTGACAGTAAGTAAGAAAAATGATGTTTTAGGTTAAAAAATTAAACTTACATTTAATAGACCATTAATAATAATTGCTAATTCTACAATCAGTTCCTCAAGTTTGAGCTGAGACCACAAAGACTTGTGATATTTCATCATGTTCATATGTTCTCTTCAAGAAGTTGTCAGTTAAACGCAAGCCTGATATTGTCTGATAATAGATTAGAAATTAAATGAACACATATGAACCAATGTTTTACTTCTAGAATATTATAGTATGGTATTGCTTTGTTCTTTTTATAAGCAGACTTTTTAAAAATATATTTATATAAAAATGAAACCAGTGATATATTTTCTGTTGTGCACCATTGTTACGTACACAATTCTCTAATATATATATATATCAACACCAACACTGGTATATAAACTCAAAGATCCAACTTTAATGGCTTCTAAACATAGGTGAATATATATATATATACAATATAAGTCCTTTGTCTAATGATGTCTACTTAAACAAATGTCACTACAAGTTTACAACTAACTCTTAAAATCTTAGAATTATCTACACTACTCTACGTCTAACTCGTATAACTGTCAGCACCTAACTCTCTCAACTACCGCTAAACAGTTCTTTTATAGGGTGGGGGGGGGGGGCGAATACGTTGGTGCAACGTTTGGGAGGGGGGGGGATGACGATGTCTGTCACCGAAACGATTGGGGGGTGGGGGGGGAAAGAACGTCAGTGAAACGATTGGGGGGGGGACTGGGGGGAAGGCGACGTCAATGAAATGAATCTACACAACATAGCGCCGAAAATATCAATGTGTCAATATATGTACCTGTACATAGATATAATAATGTTTAAAAACCAAAAAATTTTCAAAGAAATTCCTGGTGTTAACCTTTCAATTACTTATTTGTTTGTACGCAGCAACAATGTAATGAATATTGCTAGTAATTATCATAACCTGCAAGCCAGGAATAACAGCAATCAGTGACAGTGAAATGTCAAGACTTTCATTCTGAGGCAGTTTTCCAAGCTGACGACCAGACACACCACACCAAAGTAAGCCGCAGGACTGGCTTATGTTCTGTAGAACTAGTGTTAAATCCATAGTTCTCTCACTGTAAAGACATTAGAAACATTTGCTAATATAAACAAAATTACTAAAAATCCAGCTAAATAAGTGTTACTTACAAACAAGTTTCATTAACAACCAGCTAAAAAAGAATACAACTTATATTCTCCGTTGTGCTGCAGCAAATAATTCTCAAAACTTTTGTACCTGGATACAAAATTTAATTAGCTGTAAATGGGTAAGTAAGTGCATTGATTATAATGGTTGGAAAATGTAATAACCATGTATCACTTTGATATGTCATGGTTGATAGAAACATGTCAATTATACTTTACTTATATTGAGGGTTTTTACTTTCTACTATAGAGCAAGAATTTTATACAATTTCAGAAACAGGTGACTTTTCACTTCTAAGCATTTACACTTATTCTCAAAAAGATAATAATTTTTGTTTCAGTTGTTCCCTATAATGGACAGATGAGACTCTGACTGAAGGAAATACATTCTTTTGATTAGAAACATATTTATTATAATAATAAAATCAGCTGAAATAAAAATTATTCCACAAGTGAATGGCATTTAAAAAAATAATATACTGCCAAAATATTATTAAGAAATTAAATCAAATAAAACATCTCCAATAATGTGCTGGACAAAAGTTGTATGATTCAGCAGAAGAATTAAAAGATATGAAACATCACAATTTAAAACTTGAATATACAACAGCAGGGTTTGTTAAATATATCATAATGCATTTTGTCTAAACTGAAAGCTTATAGCCTGAGTAATACTTACCAACAGTTAGTAATTCTACAAACTATATCAAAGCTTGATTCTAAAGCCACAGTATCTGGCACACTTTCTACTGTAAGTCGAATGTCACCATAACCTGGGGCCTACAAAGTGTCACAATGAAAACTATAATAAACTAAAACAAAATAGTTTGTAAAATTCTTTTTTTAAATGTGTTATGCTGTAACCATGTCAGTTTACAGAAATTGTACAAAAAATGTCTAACCACTCTCTGTAACTGACTAGTTTGAAGTCGACCTCTTTCCCCCATGGTGGTCTTCCATACAATGTCCAGTTTACCAATGTTGGTCACACCTTTAAGGAGTCTAGTGTCTGTGTACAGCTCTGCCCTGGGAGTCAGGCAGTACAGATATTGTCTTGTGTCATTGGGACTCAGACAGTCCATCGTACCAAACACAGGATGACTGAAAATGTGAACAGATGTGGCGTAAAAAAAAGTTCATTTTCATAAATATAACAAAGAACTAAGCTGTGAGATTACAAATGTTTATTTATGTACTGTGGTACTCCCAGTGAATGACCTCCCTATTTAGAAAAACTCTTTCATTCTCAACTGTCGGGTCTATGTTGAATTTTTGTTTTCACTGATTACGTCACACCCCTGATTAACCATTATTCTTTTAAAGACTTAATTTTTCAAAGTCTTAATTGAGGAGTACCATTTTGTTGCTAAATGATATCTTTAATATTAAACATATATTCTTATGGTTAACATGGTATTTGAAGAGCTTTTGAAATAGCATCTACTCAACAAAAAAAAACTTCTCAATGTACAGATGCATGTATTGATCTGATTACATATTTTTAAATGGCGCACACTAGGGGGTAGGCAAACTTTTTTAACCTTAGGCCACAATGGACTCCTAAATTTGACAGAATGGCAGAGTCAAAAAGCAGTTGAATGGAGTATTTGTATGAACTAATACATGTATAAATTAGATGTAAATGTAATTGACAAGAACAAGTGGAGGAAAGTGGATCACATCAAATAGCCAGATGAACCATATTCAGCCTGTAAGTCAAAGTTTGTCCATGTCTCCACTAGATACTGCATTTAATTAAATAATTAAGTTTTAATTTGTTATTAATTTTAAAAAAGTACTTGTAATTAGTTTAAAAACAGAATTTTTATTTTTAGAAATGCAGGTATGTTTGGTCCCTTTGAAGATAAAATGGACCATTGAGAAGGCAAACTCTGATAATATGTAGTCCAAATGATGTAGATTCTGACATTTTTTCCCCACGGATAAGGTAAATTCTTATTACAAATGGCCCTTGGAGAAGGTAAGTTCTTAGATCATATTGAAAAGAAGATAAAATCATGAAACTAAACTGCAGCAATGGGAGGTAAAAGTGACCATAGCCAGTTGCATTCAAGGATGGAAACTCTATAATAGAATTCAAATCTCACTTTTTTAGCCCATCATCCCCCCCCCCCCCCCCCAAAGTATCAGCTGTTATCATAAAAATCCCTGCCAAAGACAATAAATGGTCCGAAGACTCACTTCTCTTTGTCATCTTTGGAGTTGAGCTCCACAGCTGAGTACTGCTGCGATGGGTCAAGGCTGACATGTTCCATGTAGATGGGGCCGGGAGTGATGTTCTGAATCTGAGCCTCAAGATACACTTCATCAGACTGCAAATAGGTCGACAAATGGATCAAAATGTTTTTTTTTTATAACTTTATTTTGATGGGGTAAAAAATATGAAGAAGAAAAAAAAAGTCAAGTAGATAAAATTAATAAACAGTTTCACTGATTGGTCAAAATTAGAACAGATACTTACAACAGTGCATAAAGCAATTATTTATTTTAGAAGAATTTTACACCATAAGTATGTTAGTTTATAGCTAAAAATAAAAAGTATATTATCTAAAAAATGGGAAGACTTATTAAGTGTTTTTGGCATTAAGCAAAACTAATTGAATAAATTAATATATTTTAAAATTAATTGAAAATCTGAATTTTTTTTTATTTAAGTATTTTTTACATAGTTATTATACAACTAAATTGTCAATGCTGTGCATTTGCTCAAATATATGAAAGGAAGAAGACAATAACCAAAATTAAGGATATAAAATTTTGACAATTATCAGAATTTGGTAGGTTATGTTTTACTAACATTGAATCTCGGCATTGGGATGAGGAAAAGGTGGACAGTCATGCGTCTTTTCTCTTTTTTTTAGCCAGTCAAGAAGTGAGGATTAGGAAGGACAGTGTGCAAGTTGAGGGTGAAAATATTGAATTATTTTATGATACCAAATAAAATGTATAACCTGTTTAAATCTTATACTGACTATATCTTTGAAATCCGAAGTATTAGAAGAAACAATAAGAATAAAATGTTCCCTGGTCCACAAATAGGTAAGTCCAAGTGAAAAACTAGTTTGAAAAATAAAGTATGATAAATAACAAGACTTTATACTAATTCATTTTAAGTCAAATGAAAATAATTGACATATTTGCTCATATTCTGATGGATAAGTAATGTATAAATAAACCAGGAAATGGCTTGTTGTCTTTATAACATTACATAGGTTTCAAAACAGAAAGCAGAACAATGGCAAGGAGTGATCTCATGCAAACAAGCTAACATTCAAACATGCCAGTCACCATGCAAGCAAATTAACAAAAAGTTAAATAAAATGTGAAAAAAAAAGTATTGAAATATTGTGTCATAATTTTTTTTTAAATAAAATAAAATAATAATATTTAGAGACTACAAAATTGTAATAATGTCCAGGATCATTTCTTAACAAATTTTCCTCAGTACAAAAACAGAAATAATAAATTAAGAGAGTGAAAGATAACAAAAAAAAAATACTAGTAATTTTTTTTTAAAAAATCTTTTTGGCAAGAAGACTGATTTCTCTTGCATTGAATTTTAACAAGCGCAATTATACACTTGTATATAGCATGCACATCATGCAATCTCAAACTCTGTAAACTAGCCAAAACACATGCATACACAATGCAAGGTTGATTTGGAAACAAAATTTCTTATTTTAAATTCAATAACAATATAATGAATAACTCAAAATGTGAAAAAAAAATACAACAGCTTTCCTTCCTTCTCTGTACAGTTGTTACAGTAAAGAAGCTTTAAAAAAAAAAGGACTGTAGCACAGAAAAATTTAAAGCCTAAATAATACAAGGAGGCCTGACTTACGACAAAATCCTGGCAAGGCAAAACAAATTGGGACACTTGGTATTACTGAATTTTAATAGCAAACTCATGTGATTATAAATAAGTAAAAATACAGAACGAATACTTCAAAAAGATACTTTAAAAAAAAGTCGAAACCTCTAAGTATCTTTGTCAGTGATTGAGATTAATAAAAAAATTCACAGCCAAATAAAAAGAAATTTGTTATCAGATTACACTAATATTTTAACTATTTGATTGTCAAATTTAGGACATCCACAATTTTAAGGAAACACATGTTAAAAATATACAAATAACCTTTTTTTATGCAAAATATTAAAAAAAAATCAATATTTTTATAAAAGGTTCATTTACTGGCTGTTACGTTTAGAAGTTACCCCCCCCCCCTTTTGCACACGCACCTCCCGCCAGTATCGAGTGACTCATCAGTTGACCATGGAACATAACCCAGGGTCATGGTCAGAAATGTTACGTCTAGAATTTACCCCCCTCCCCTTTTCCACATCCACTGCCAATTTAAATTTACCCCGCCAATACGGACCCTCTCGCTCCTCATCAGTTTACCATGGAATGTAACGCAAGGCCATGGATATGTTACGTCAAGAATTCACCGCACCTCACCCCCCCCCCAATGTAACGTGTCTAACTTAACCCCTTCAATGCTAGCCCCGCCACACACACACACCCCCCGCCACACACACACACCTCCCACCAATGATAGGGCGGAGGAATGTAAAACGCTACTGTTGAACTTAACCCCTTCCATGCTAGCCCAAGCCGGACCAGAAGATATACAGACAGAGAGAGAGTGGGGAGTCGGCCCGGCATACTTGGAGCAGTTGGTCCAGTAGATTTAGAGAAGTTTTATAGAATATTTAGAGTAGAGAGTCTGCGTGTAAAATATTAAGTTTTGTTCTAGTGTGCATTAAACTAAGTGTTGTAGTATATACTCCTGAGTTCTGTTGCTTGCATATTAGTACAGATAATAATTAGAGTTAAAGATCTGGTGGTTAAGTCTAAACCGCCTGGAAAGCCTGCCCTCAACAGATATTCATATTAGAATATATATATATATATATACTACTACAAGAAATTCGTACGTAACATTTGGCGAACATACTACGCCTTAAAAGTTCGTACGTAACACTGGCACTAAATTTCCATTCATGTCAGAATAAAAAAATAATAATTTTTTTTGGTTAGTCAACTATGGCAGTCTTTTTATAATTTTTTTCAATAGCTATTGGAACACCAAATAAAAATGGAGCTAGAAAAAAGCCCAATATAATCTAATTAGAGACCCATTTGGAAGTCTCCAGGAGACTCCAAGAGAAATGCAGGCCCCAGTTTGAAAACTAATGCTGTAGAAAATATAAAATAAAAAACATTTACTAAGCAAACGTTGAAAATTTAAGTTGATAAAGTTGAATATTTCTTTTCTTTCTTTCTTTTAAATATAAATTAAAAATATGTTTTTTCTCATCTCTCTAAAAAGATAATTCCTTTCTTATCAAAAATATTGCTAAGTTAAGTTTGTGAATTTTTCAAATTTAATATTCAAAAATTCAAAATTGAATCTTCCATCCATATTTCAGGCTCAGGCAGAGATTGATTAAAACAACAAAGCTGATGGATGCTACAGTATCACTTTTGATGAATGATTGGAAATTGTCTAATCATTCTGAGCTATAGGGTGAGTCAACAAAAACAAATTGGTGAGGTGATAACAGGTCAGTAAATAGGTGACTGCACTAAAATCAAATAACCTGCATTGTTAACAAAGGAACACCTTCCACATTCTAGTAAAGAAAAAAAATTTATAATTCTTATATCAATTTAGTTCACTTTGGGGGGGGGGGGAGTGTAAAAGTTGTTTAATATGAACACAAACAAAAACATCTAGCAATGTAAAAAAAAATAACATATGCATTAAAAATAAAATCTCTCCTAATAGTTATACATCCAGCTAATAAAACTGTTTACAGGGGGGGATGACAATGAATTTAATTACTTTTAAATCAGTAACATTCTCAAGTCATACATATTTAGAAACATTGACATGTTTACAACTACTGAGAGTAAAATATTTTAGGTGAGTTGTATGCTATTCTCATGACTTTTAAATACCAATTAGCAATAAGAAGACAAATAATTAATTTTAAGAAGGAAACCTTTAGTTTATCAGTTCAGTGACCAAAAATTATTTGTGTAAAAAAAAAAAAAAAAAAGAGTCTGAAATTTAAAAGTGATGTTAATTTTTTGCGACTTCAAAATGAAGACAAAATTTAAGAACTTAATTAAGTTACTATTAATAAATAATTGTACAGTCCATTTTATTTTATGTTGTCTAACTGGCTCTTGTTGTAATGAATGATATAAATAAGCAATGCCAGCTAAAATATACTGTGACAATACTGATATACTGAATGCAGTTAATGAAAAAAAGAAAAAAAAAACCCATTCAGTTAGAGAGTAATATATTCTATTTTAGATTTGCTAAATTTAGTTATATAATATACTGAGAAAAAGATAAAAAAAAAGGATTAGGAATGCCTTCTACTTTTAAGTCTAGATATTTTGGATAAATAAAAAATTAATTCTCAACATTTTTTTTAGATGTATTAATTGTGAAATTCTATCTTGTCTAAAGAAGAAGATTAATACTATCTTAACCTCCTGTTTTGTACAAATGTATTGCTGGGATTGCCAGAAAAATTTATAATGATTTTTTTTCAGATATACATGGATATATTTTTCTATCAGCATCTTTACAAATACTTAAAAAAAAAAAAAAATCACATGCTCTATCTAAATGTGTAAAACAGATCCATGAAAAAATCTGGCTAGTGTAGAACACAATGTAAACACCACAAGGATTAGACCGACGCATTGATAATAAATTAAGAATGGCAGCCAATAAAATCTGCTGAATAGAGCCCAAATTTTTAAAGCTACTACAAAGTAAATAGTTATAAATTATAAGCAATACAGGATAAATAAATCAAAAAGCTAAAAAAATATGTAATTTATCTGGCCAGTAAAAACTAGAAGATGTGCAAATATTTTTTTTTTTTAACTTTAAGCAAAGTCTGGAATTTAAACACAATAAGAAAGGCATAAACAGCAAGTACGCAGAAATACTGAACAGATGCAATTCCTTTTAGTCCATTGGTAAAGTTTAACTGGATCATGATTTCTTGTTAGTACAACTGTGTTACAGTACAGCTGTGTTGCATGCAACTTGTCCATCATCAATCAGGCCAGCCTTACATTTACAGAATGGCCAGAGACTAAGGACAAATCATTCTAAATATTCTGATTAAAAAAAAAATATATTTAAGCAGAAAGTGGGGAAGGATTAACTGACTGCTGTAAACATAAATACCTCAGCATTGTAGAACTTTGTCTTCACGTCAAGGGGTTTGAGAACCTGTGAAAGAGAAGTAATACAAAATCTAATTAGAGATTAATTCTCTATGAAAGAGAAATACTAAATCTAGATAGAGATTAATTCTCTATGAAAGAGAAATACTATGTCTAAATTGAGATTAATTCTCTATGAAAGAGAAAAAATATAAGATTTTATTTGAGCTAAAGTAACGTATGTGGAACGGATGGCCAAGTGGTGTAGATACTCGACTGTCGACCTGAGAGTCCTGGGTTCGATCCTCGGTGAGAACCATGGAGTTTTTCCAGGTGTTATTTGGTGCAAAGTCGTCCCACAAGTCCACCCAGCTTTAATTGGGTACCTGACAAGTTGGGGAAGTAAAGGCGGCTGGGCGTTGTGCTAACCACACAATCCCTTCATATGCCGAGGTTATAGAAACAGATGAATTCTACACTTCATCTGCCCTGATGGGCTAAGGGAACTTTACAAAGTAACGTAGGTATACATAGCTATTAAACAAACCTAGTCAGATGCTGTTAAAGGTCGGTGGAGCTATTAAACAAACCTAGTCAGATGCTGTTAAAGGTCGGTGGAGCTATTAAACAAACCTAGTCAGATGCTGTTAAAGGTCGGTGGAGCTATTAAAGGAACCTAGTCGGATACTGTTAAAGGTCGGTGGAGCTATTAAAATAACCTAGTCAGATGCTGTTAAAGGTCGGTGGACCTATTAAACAAACCTAGTCAGATGCTGTTAAAGGTCGGTGGAGCTATTAAAGGAACCTAGTTGGATACTGTTAAAGGTCGGTGGAGCTATTAAATGAACCTAGTCAGATGCTGTTAAAGGTCGGTGGAGCTATTAAAGGAACCTAGTCAGATGCTATTAAAGATCAATGCTGCCCTGGGTAAGGGTTTAATTTTGGACCTTTAACAAGCGTAGACATTAGTGTCTTGAAGAGCCTAACCCATTATAACACCTCCCTACAAGTGGTCATTGCACATGATAAATTGTGCACAAAATGAATTTTGACCAGTTGAGGTTTAGACATAAAATAAATTATAAATCCCAGTCTAGTGTTTTATTAAAAATTTGGGAAGTAGTTTTTTTCCACAGTAGTTTTTTTCCACAGACATTTAGATAAACTTGAACAATTTAGACCTTTTATATTTTTATAGTGATAATAATGTTTATCCATGAGGAGATAAAGTTATGAACACCATTCTGACATGATGAGCATGTTGATAAATATTAGGGGTGTGCAGGATCCGTTTTTTCCAACCGGATCCGGATTTTCTTATGCGAAATCCGCCGGATCCGGTACCGGATTATTATTCCGGATTTTGGTACTTTGCAGCAGGCTTGCGGAGCCGATGAGCCGGGAGCCGCTACTTTTTGCTGGAGCCGGAGCCGAAAAAATCTGGCGGCTCCACGGCTCCAAAATGCTTTTTTTTTTACAGCAGAATTTTTTTTTTAGCTTTAAAATTCCAAATTTGTTTGATTGTTTGCCTCATACAATTGGAAATGCTATTTTTACGAACGCCACAACAGTAACAGCGTTAAAATGATAGCGTGCACGCCCCCTCTGCTTATTTGCTCTACTCAGTAAAATGTATTACCTGCCCCCCCCCCTATTGTCTGGCTCCTGTTGTAGAATGCCTGGCCCTGCTGTTGAATTTTCACGCTACGAGGCTGCCGCGAATTTGTAATAGACTAAAAACAAAATGATCGCTTTCTGTATTTAACAATTTTATTATAAACAGAATATCTGAAATAGAGTAGATAAATTTATAAGGCTGTGGCTTTACGGACCCGGGTCCAAATAAAATCCGATCGTTATTCGGACCCGTGACAAATATGCACTAAGCTTAGCTATATTTAAACTTTATTAGACGGAACCCGAAAAAATAATAATACAGAGTCCGCTTAGTGGAACCCTCGACACTGAGTAACGATTAAATCATACAATTCAAACAATTATAAAAAAAACAATAATGAGGTTTATGTATAGCTAAGCTAAGTGCATATTTGCCACGGGTCCGAATAACAGTCAAACTTTATTGGGACGGGGTACGAATAAAAGTCGGAGTTTATTGGTACCCGGGTCCGAATTGTCACTTTGAATTTATAAATAATAAATACTGAAGTCTTTAAAATATTTTAAATAATATATCATTTTACTATTTGCTAATATGATCATTGAAATAACTTTTTATTACTTATGAAAATGGCGACTAGTGAAACCTCGGTCGAAATTAATGATATGAATCTGGATGCACTGAAATGGTTTGTTTTTAGTAAAACCGACATGCGTATATTTTTCAAGTTCCTGACTATGGGGCAGCCCAGTAGCGTGAAAATTCTACAGCAGGGGCCAGGCATTCTGCAGCAGGGGCCAGGCATTCTGCAGCAGGGGCCAGACAATAGCAGGGGGGCAGGTAATACATTTTACTAAGTAGAACAAATAAGCAGAGGGGGCCAGACAAAACGCAGTGGGGCCCCGGCCCCCCTCCCCCCCCGCACGCTACGGGCCTGCTATGGGGGTAAACGCGACAAAATTTGCATAACTTTTTATCAGCGGCATGTTTGCGTGGCGCAATTACAAAAATTTTTGTCTCGTGTGATACTATCTTAATAGGTAGCCGGAGCCGTCAAATTTGTGGGAGCCGGAGCCGGAAAAAATTGGCTGCTCCGCAAGCCTGCTTTGCAGATACCGGCAAATCTGAGGGTTTGGATGCCTTCTGAACAGATGGCCTAAATGGCTAAATGACATTGGCTGATTGGAAGTGAAGAACTTTGAAATAAATTAGAAAATAGAAATTATTTAGAAATCACTGAAATCAGAATATAACGCAGATTGATAATAAGTTATTATCCATGTGTAACTAAACTCGCTGTTAAGATCTAACTCGCTGCAAGGTCAAAGGAAAACAACTTTACTACTAGTCTATTACTTTCATTACTTTGGCACTTGCCACTTGGCAGTGTAATTTTTATTTAGTGCACTTAATTGTTTTGAATCTTAGGAGAAAGTCAGACTCATCATCTGAGTTCATCTCGTCTAGTCATTGGCTCATTGGATGATGGATGCTTATTGCTTATTGTTCAAATGTTCATAATTTATGATGTGTATTGAAATGGATAGTTAATTGGAAAAAACAAATAAGATTGAATTGAATTAAGAACAATAATTCTGTATTTCTGTACTTTACAAGTTTGAAAATTGAAATACACATGTACAAATTTTAATGAATTCAATTGGCATTTGACAAAGCCATTATTAAAGCCTAAAGAAGTAAGAATAAGATGTTGATAACTAACTAATGACTATTAGTTTGTTAACAGTGTTAAGTTACTCCAAGTCCACAG
The DNA here is from genome assembly GCA_021962125.1 of Bulinus truncatus. NCBI lineage: Eukaryota > Metazoa > Mollusca > Gastropoda > Planorbidae > Bulinus > Bulinus truncatus. The sequence continues at coordinate 3,074,137 of JAGDYQ010000062.1, forward strand.
CCAAATAATATAGACATTCCAGTGATGCCACACAATCACAGCTGAGCGCCGTGGGCCGCAGCTACGTCATACCGTGGTTTAAACCAAAGAACACAGATCATAGCGCAAGCGAGAATCGCCGAAGATGGCTTGGTGACATAGAGATCACCAAAGACCTTTAAATTTGACTTTTAATTCCTTGTTTAAATAGAATTATAATAACCTTTATTATAAAATAGAATTAAAAAATAAAAAAAAATTGGGAAGGAATTGCTTTTAATGGAAGACGTTACGTAAGGGTTAGGGTTAGATTACCAACTCAGTGAGTTGTTATATTAATTAGTGTTAGACAATTAGTGTTTCTTCACGGAAATTTCAGAATGGAAAAATATTATATTTTTCATTTTACAATATTTAATATTTATATTTGAACTATTTTTTCAACAGGAAATCTCGTGGGTGATGCATTTTAATTTAATAACAAAGAAGACATCTTTTCCATCTCTCAGAGAAATCTAAATAACTTAAATGTTGAATTTATCGAAAACCATTCATTTCTGTTATTTATTTTGTTATGAAGGTGGCGGGCTGGCGGCCAGGCGCTTGGGCAGTATAGTTGCTTATTATTTCTGTTACAACGTTATTGGTGATTGCGGTTAAGATGACGTCACGAATAATAATTACTCATCCTCGCACTATCATGTATGGGATTGGGCCGATTGGCCACTATTAGCGGTGCTGACTCTAGCCTCTGGTATGTTTAAAACTTTAAACAAGCTCAAAGCTCGAAACAATCGATTAATGTATCGTGATTGTGTGGAATTCGGGAAAGAGAATTACTTTTATTTCAGATTGTGATCTGGTGAATCACAAAAATCTGGAGAATTTAGAAATCCGGTATTTTCCGGATACATGTAAATCCGGCAGAACCGGATTTCACCAGATAGTGCAAAATCCGGCGGAACCGGATTCCAGACCTGATTCCGGCACACCCCAAATAAATATCATCAAATGTGATGAGATACTAAAGAAAGAAACAAATAAGCACAACTCTACCTGAAACTTAAAAAATTTTCTAAACTGCATTCTCTCCCCTGAAATAAGCATGTAGCTGACAGCACAAACCAAACTGTGACATAATAAATGAACTCATTATTAACAAATATATTTCATCTTCAATACAAATATTCAAAACTATGGTACAAACTTCAAAGAAATTAATTTAACTTCTTATTTACTATCAGTAGGTAAAAAAAAAATAATTGAGATGATAAAAATGTCCCATTAATAAAAAGGAATGAAAATTAAATGTTTTACATTATAAGAAGTCTTAACATGATTGCTGAAATCATAGACGGAGAAAAAAAATATAAAACAATTTCAAGTGTTTCTGATAATTTTTCTATCAGAGAAAAAGAAACTAAAAAAAAAAAAAAACAACAAATTTACATGTGGGTCCCCAGCTCCTTGACTTCATGGTGTATGACATCATCAATACTGTGATCTGGCTGGAGTTCTGGAATGGGTTGAGAACTGACAGAAGACAGAGATAGCCGCTGGGATCCCGTCTGAAGATCAGCCTGCGGAACAATGTTTTTTTTTTTTTTATTTGTTCAATTATAATGTTAAATGTTATGCTTCAAATTAAATGTTGTAAATAGAATAAATAAAACAAGGAATACAACATACATTAGTATATTAATATTATGAGAATCAGTAAAGCAATAAATAATTCCATTTTAATAATATAATCATAAGACTTCTTCAGCTAATTTAACAGAAATATTAAACGTAAAGAAATAAGTTAACATTTACAGTACCCAGACATGAGCTTAATATGACTAGAACAATCTCCACCAATACCTTCAATGTGATCTCTTTACAAAGTTGATTGCTGTCATTGTGGACACTGATGTAACTGGAGAAAGTTTCACCCAGGAAAATGTTGCTGAAATAATTAAAAAAAAAAACAGTGACATCGCATAAGACTTGGCAGGATCATTGTATGCCATTATAGCTGACATATCCATGGTAATTTTGTTTCTTTTTTATTAGTTAATATGGTAGGAATGAAACAAATGTCCATGAATTAAATAATGCAGAACATATATTTACTATATAAATAGGTGACATTTATGTCGCCCAGAGAAGAAAGTTTGTAAAATTCAAAATTCAGAAACTATGGACAAACAAGTTCTTATAATTAACATTTGCCTGACTCAAAATGCTCAGTACTCGTCAGATGGCATAACTGACTTTTACGCTGACTTCACCAATTAAATAATTAGTTTGAGAATGCAGTACAAACTAATTCAGACACTGGTTCATTTTATTTATAATTTCTTTGCTTGGTTTTAATAAAAATATATGAGTCAATTCTAAGAGAATACCTCTCCCCCCCCATTTAACTCATTATCATGATACAGTTCCTTCAATCATTAAATGACAAATCATTCTTCCTAATGAGAGTGGCATTTACTCTGCATAAGAAAGACATGATGAAAGTCCAGTCTGCTCTACTGGTTGCCATGGAAATGATAAATATTGCCGAGGAAATGATGATTTTTAAACCAACATAGCTTTTTTTTGTAATTGAGATTGTTCAAATTCTCTTTAAAATTCATAGCTATCCACAAATCACCAACCTTTCTACTAATTCTAATAAAATATAAATAATTACTATTCAGGAATAGTTTGTGTATTTTTTATAACTAAAGATGCAAAATGGTGAATTAATTTAATCATTTATTTTAAAATACAGTCAATAATGTCACACATACTGTATTTGGTGAAACCTTGGTTATTTAGCAGAATGTGACAATGCTAGCCTGAGATCAAGGGTTCAAAGCTCTGGCCAGTGTGATAGTTAAAGAACTCCCTAATATCAATACTGTATTGCAACATGAAAAAGAGGGTGAAAACCACTTTCCCTAAAGTTTGGCTTAAAAGAACTTTAAATTCCCTACGGCCCCAATAATCTGGGTTAAAAGAACTTTTAATTCTCTACGACACCAATAGTTTGGGTTAAAAGAACTTTAAATTCCCTATGGCCCTAATAGTTCAGGGTGAAAATCACTTCAACTGTCCTATAGCTCCAATGGCTCTAAGATGGATTCTGCAGTTTTTTTATTTCTTATACTACAGAAATGTGTGGTAAAGATATATGGTCAGTCTGTGTGCGCTTCATACTAGGTTTGTTCATGTGTCCCACCTGACATGTCTATCCATATAATTTACATGGAAACTATCCTGGCTTCTGGGTTACAAATGATAGTGTACTAGGATCAAGAGATTATGTCTCAATACACTATGACTACATTTTAGAAGGATGAATTCACTAGTGATGTAAATAAGAAATGTTTTATTATAAGGTACTTTGTCTAGTAAAACTGCACAAGAATGTACCTTTCAATAGCTGGCAAAAGTTGTTAATTAAGGTGCCAGAAATCTCATTGTAATGTATCAGAAATCCAAAATATTTTGTTGGAGTTAGAGCAATAATAATTTATTAACAGAAATGAGGTCCATACCCCCCTCCCACCACACTGATAGATAAGTCTACATATCCATGCATTCGATTCTGGGCATGGGGGAGAGTGGAGGGGCAAAGAAGGAAACACAGCATTGTTAATGTAGAATAGCCGGTCCGCCGCTGTCACGGGGTGTGCCCTTTGTAGACATGACCGGTTTTAGCATATTCTCAAAACTCCATATGAACTCTACCTATGTACATGTATCAGCGATCCTTGCTGAAGCCACCTAAATATATTACAAATAGCATGTGACTGTCAACCACAGGACACCAAAAAAACGTATTATGTACTTAGTGCACAGCAGCAAGGACAAATGCTATTTATAGTTTTTTAGTGCAATACATTAAAATTGACCACTCCGAGAAGCGGTTAGAAAACAACTGTACCGAAAAAAATCTTTTCATACAAATTTAAGACAAATTTTTTCTGTAACATATATAACAATCAAAATATTTTTTAAACGCACCTACACGTCCAACGATAAAAAAAAGAACAGTTACATTATCCATTAGCCTCTCTCACAGAATGTTTTACTTATTTAGTGCTCACCTACACAAAACACACACACATACGCCTTTTTTTTTTTTTACCTTAACTCTTATTTACTCATCATTTTATTCTGGTTAATTTTCTTTTTAACTAAGATGGATCTTTTCTGGAGGCTGTATAGTTGAGACTCTACTGTATATTTCATTTTTACTTTAATAGTAAAACAAATAAATCAAAAAGTTAAAAAAAAAAATAATTTTTAAACCATAAAACAAAAAAAAAAAATTGGCTAAATAATGGAATTTCAAAAATAAAAGGGTGAGCTCTTAAAAAAAATTGGCTGCTTGAGAAATGAGACAATTGAATAAAACCAATATTGGCCACAGTCCAGATCCCAGACAGGACAATAAATCTTCCTTTAGCACAAAGCAACTCACAAAATTTTAAAAGAAAAACAATGCATTTTTTTTTGAGCCAATTAAGATGTTAAGTAGAATATAATTAGCCACAGAGATTTTCTAATTTTAAAGCATTCTATAATTTTTTAAAGCTGAAGTATGAAGCATAAGAATATAAAATTAAATATTACGTTTATTTTTTATGTTTTTCAAACAAATCAGTACTCAAAAATTAATATTTGGTCTAAAATTAAAACCTTCACAGTACTGGAAAAAAAATAATTAAAATCGAACAAGTGAAGAAATAAGAATTGATAAATTAAACAGCAAACAGTGATAGTGACTAATGACAACAAATATAATTTGTGAGAATAATTATTAAGTAGAGTAAGATATTTTACTTTTATTAAATCTAATTTAATTGGAACTTGACATTTCTCTAATTATAAATAAAAGAAACTTACCCAAAATTCTGTGGCAGTGTCAGGAGGTTGCCTAAAGGAAAATTTCCCAGCCCTGGAGTACGAGCAATCTCAGCGTCGTTCAGTCGACTCAGAACATCTCCGCAAAGATCTCGTGACTCTGTTATCAGAGGCTGATGAGGCATAAGAGTTGGTTTAGTCAACCTCATGACTGAAATAAAATTAGACTCATATATATATGAATCAAACAGTTGATATATTGTTACAGAAAAATATTACTATAGCTTACATGGTCATAATGTATAGTAAATATATGTAAGCATAGGGGAATCATTCCAAGAATAGACAACTATACCAGGGGAGCCTGCTAAAAGCATAGGGCACTAAACATATTGCATCCCCTACCTATATGTATATACATATACAGTCGATTCCGCTTAATTGGGACACATCGGGACCGAGGCTTTTTGTCCCAATTAAGCGGCTGTCCCAATTAAACATACAAATTTACTATTGGCTTCTTGGTTTGGTTTCTTTGAGATTTGTCCCAAAATAAGCGGCTGTCCCAATTATGCGGTGTCCCAATTAAGCGGAATCCACGGTATATATATATATATATTAAACTGCTTTCTGCCTTTGAGAAGTGAGTAATGTTTATGTGTTTACATTCGAATGTCTTTAAATCAAATGTTTACTAATAATTTTAAAACTGTTCTTGTGAATGAAAAGACAATCTTTGGAAATCAGCAATTCAATCAATTTGATTCCCATTTTAGTATTATCTAAAAGACTTTATATCTTATCAAAAGTATATGACAAGCCTAAAGATAAAATATCTACAATAGAAATACACCAACAGAAAATATTTTCTTCTAAACCTAAAAATCAAAATGATAACAAAAAAACAAAAAAAAACAATTGGTTTAGATAATGTAAGTCATGTACAAGCTAATCCAGCTCCATATAAATCATCCGTTTATAATATTGTCTGAAACATCCCGAGCTCAAGAGAAGTACACAAGAGCACCAAGAAGACAATTATATAGCAAAACTGAGTAGTGGGAAATTGTGTTCAATTATTCAGACACTTCCCTGTGCCACGTATCCATTCAGCTGTAGTGTTAAAGGGGGATCTACAAGTGAATTATTCAAACAACCAAAGTATGTCTTCATACACTCTTGGTACCTTTGCTGGCCTTCCAGTTTTCTGAAGGTTTACAGTAGTAGAGAGTCATCACAAAGATTTTCAAAACTTTTAAGCCCCAATCTATGAATATTAATGCCTATTAACATTAACATAACTATCACAGCATTCATGTTGAAATGGATGATTCTAAGGTGAACCCCTTGCTGCCTACACAAAGAGATAATTATAACATGGTCGTTATGTATTATAGCCACACAAGAGATACATATAACATGTTGGCTATGTATTATAGCCAAACTAGAGATACATATAACATGTTGGCTATGTATTATAGCCAAACTGGAGATACATATAACATGGTGGCTATGTATTATAGCCAAACTAGAGATACATATAACATGTTGGCTATGTATTATAGCCAAACTGGAGATACATATAACATGTTGGCTATGTATTATAGCCAAACTAGAGATACATATAACATGTTGGCTATGTATTATAGCCAAACTAGAGATACATATAACATGTTGGCTATGTATTATAGCCAAACTGGAGATACATATAACATGTTGGCTATGTGTTATAGCCAAACTAGAGATACATTTAACATGTTGGCTATGTATTATAGCCAAACTGGAGATACATATAACATGTTGGCTATGTATTATGGCCAAACTAGAGATACATATAACATGTTGGCTATGTATTATAGCCAAATTAGAGATACATATAACATGTTGGCTATGTATTATAGCCAAACTTCCACCAGAACTGTTCTCAGGATGAGGCATGCAGGGATATTCAAGGGCCCTAGGTAACTTTTACTGTGGGAGTCCTGGTAGTACTAAGTTCCACAGGACAGCGATGGCCCCTTAGACAGTGGTAGCCCATGACAGTCGCCCAGTTTCCGTTTCATCACAACTGCTTGACTCCCAACCCTTAGATCAATATATCTCCAAATAATTAATGCCAATATTTAAACTACTTCAATATTAAAACAATCATTGTAATATAGAAAATTTATTTCGGTACATGCCTACATGTATCAATATCTGGTTTAATGTAACCAGAAGAGTAAGCCGGAAAAGTAAAAAAAAAAAGCCGGGTACAGAACGATGGTCAGAAAATATAGAGCCGGTCAGTCAAGTGTCTGTTGAGTCGGTCAGTCAAGTGTCTGATGAGTCGGTCAGTCAAGCGTCTGATGAGTCGATCAGTCAAGTGTCTGTTCAGTCGGTCAGTCAAGTGTCTGTTGAGCCGCAAAGTCAAGTGTCTGTGTGTGTGTGTAAAGTCCCTGTAAGGATGAGATGAAATCTCTTAGATCCTATAGTATAAACCACTAATGGGACGGGTTTTCTTTGGTGCCCTTCTTTCATCCCCACCATACCGATAGTGCAATGGCCATGGAAGCACCACAGGAGACATAGCCATGACCTGAAATAACCATTGGTCCTCCTGTAACTTTTGATATATCATCTTTACTGCACATTGTGACTCTCACAAGTTGTGGAAATGGTGGGGGGGGGGGGGGAGGAGGTCACAGTCACTTGTTTTCTCAGTTTTTTTTTTCACATCCTATTTCTCCTAGTTAAATAGTATTGAGTGTTTGTTCTATTTCTCCTAGTTAAATAGTATTGAGTGTTTGTTCTATTTCTCCTAGTTAAATAGTATTGAGTGTTTGTTCTATTTCTCCTAGTTAAATAGTATTGAGTGTTTGTTCTATTTCTCCTAGTTAAATAGTATTGAGTGTTTGTTCTATTTCTCCTAGTTAAATAGTATTGAGTGTTTGTTCTATTTCTCCTAGTTAAATAGTATTGAGTGTTTGTTCTATTTCTCCTAGTTAAATAGTATTGAGTGTTTGTTCTATTTCTCCTAGTTAAATAGTATTGAGTGTTTGTTCTATTTCTCCTAGTTAAATAGTATTGAGTGTTTGTTCTATTTCTCCTAGTTAAATAGTATTGAGTGTTTGTTCTATTTCTCCTAGTTAAATAGTATTGAGTGTTTGTTCTATTATATTTCTCCACGTTAAATAGTATTGAGTGTTTGTTCTATTTCTCCTAGTTAAATAGTATTGAGTGTTTGTTCTATTCTATTTCTCCTAGTTAAATAGTATTGAGTGTTTGTTCTATTCTATTTCTCCTAGTTAAATAGTATTGAGTGTTTGTTCTATTCTTTTTCTCTTAGTTAAATAGTATTGAGTGTTTGTTCTATTTCTCCTAGTTAAATAGTATTGAGTGTTTGTTCTATTTCTCCTAGTTAAATAGTATTGAGTGTTTGTTCTATTTCTCTTAGTTAAATAGTATTGAGTGTTTGTTCTATTTCTCCTAGTTAAATAGTATTGAGTGTTTGTTCTATTTCTCCTAGTTAAATAGTATTGAGTGTTTGTTCTATTATATTTCTCCTCGTTAAATAGTATTGAGTGTTTGTTCTATTTCTCCTAGTTAAATAGTATTGAGTGTTTGTTCTATGCTATTTCTCCTAGTTAAATAGTATTGAGTGTTTGTTCTATTTCTCTTAGTTAAATAGTATTGAGTGTTTGTTCTATTTCTCCTAGTTAAATAGTATTGAGTGTTTGTTCTATTTCTCCTAGTTAAATAGTATTGAGTGTTTGTTCTATTTCTCCTAGTTAAATAGTATTGAGTGTTTGTTCTATTTCTCCTAGTTAAATAGTATTGAGTGTTTGTTCTATTTCTCCTAGTTAAATAGTATTGAGTGTTTGTTCTATTTCTCCTAGTTAAATAGTATTGAGTGTTTGTTCTATTTCTCCTAGTTAAATAGTATTGAGTGTTTGTTCTATTTCTCCTAGTTAAATAGTATTGAGTGTTTGTTCTATTTCTCCTAGTTAAATAGTATTGAGTGTTTGTTCTATTTCTCCTAGTTAAATAGTATTGAGTGTTTGTTCTATTTCTCCTAGTTAAATAGTATTGAGTGTTTGTTCTATTTCTCCTAGTTAAATAGTATTGAGTGTTTGTTCTATTTCTCCTAGTTAAATAGTATTGAGTGTTTGTTCTATTTCTCCTAGTTAAATAGTATTGAGTGTTTGTTCTATTTCTCCTAGTTAAATAGTATTGAGTGTTTGTTCTATTTCTCCTAGTTAAATAGTATTGAGTGTTTGTTCTATTTCTCCTAGTTAAATAGTATTGAGTGTTTGTTCTATTTCTCCTAGTTAAATAGTATTGAGTGTTTGTTCTATTTCTCCTAGTTAAATAGTATTGAGTGTTTGTTCTATTTCTCCTAGTTAAATAGTATTGAGTGTTTGTTCTATTTCTCCTAGTTAAATAGTATTGAGTGTTTGTTCTATTGATATTTCTCCTAGTTAAATAGTATTGAGTGTTTGTTCTATTTCTCCTAGTTAAATAGTATTGAGTGTTTGTTCTATTTCTCCTAGTTAAATAGTATTGAGTGTTTGTTCTATTTCTCCTAGTTAAATAGTATTGAGTGTTTGTTCTATTTCTCCTAGTTAAATAGTATTGAGTGTTTGTTCTATTTCTCCTAGTTAAATAGTATTGAGTGTTTGTTCTATTTCTCCTAGTTAAATAGTATTGAGTGTTTGTTCTATTTCTCCTAGTTAAATAGTATTGAGTGTTTGTTCTATTTCTCCTAGTTAAATAGTATTGAGTGTTTGTTCTATTTCTCCTAGTTAAATAGTATTGAGTGTTTGTTCTATTTCTCCTAGTTAAATAGTATTGAGTGTTTGTTCTATTTCTCCTAGTTAAATAGTATTGAGTGTTTGTTCTATTTCTCCTAGTTAAATAGTATTGAGTGTTTGTTCTATTTCTCCTAGTTAAATAGTATTGAGTGTTTGTTCTATTTCTCCTAGTTAAATAGTATTGAGTGTTTGTTCTATTTCTCCTAGTTAAATAGTATTGAGTGTTTGTTCTATTTCTCCTAGTTAAATAGTATTGAGTGTTTGTTCTATTTCTCCTAGTTAAATAGTATTGAGTGTTTGTTCTATTTCTCCTAGTTAAATAGTATTGAGTGTTTGTTCTATTTCTCCTAGTTAAATAGTATTGAGTGTTTGTTCTATTTCTCCTAGTTAAATAGTATTGAGTGTTTGTTCTATTTCTCCTAGTTAAATAGTATTGAGTGTTTGTTCTATTTCTCCTAGTTAAATAGTATTGAGTGTTTGTTCTATTTCTCCTAGTTAAATAGGTATTGAGTGTTTGTTCTATTTCTCCTAGTTAAATAGTATTGAGTGTTTGTTCTATTTCTCCTAGTTAAATAGTATTGAGTGTTTGTTCTATTTCTCCTAGTTAAATAGTATTGAGTGTTTGTTCTATTTCTCCTAGTTAAATAGTATTGAGTGTTTGTTCTATTTCTCCTAGTTAAATAGTATTGAGTGTTTGTTCTATTTCTCCTAGTTAAATAGTATTGAGTGTTTGTTCTATTTCTCCTAGTTAAATAGTATTGAGTGTGTTTGTTCTATTTCTCCTAGTTAAATAGTATTGAGTGTTTGTTCTATTTCTCCTAGTTAAATAGTATTGAGTGTTTGTTCTATTTCTCCTAGTTAAATAGTATTGAGTGTTTGTTCTATTTCTCCTAGTTAAATAGTATTGAGTGTTTGTTCTATTTCTCCTAGTTAAATAGTATTGAGTGTTTGTTCTATTTCTCCTAGTTAAATAGTATTGAGTGTTTGTTCTATTTCTCCTAGTTAAATAGTATTGAGTGTTTGTTCTATTTCTCCTAGTTAAATAGTATTGAGTGTTTGTTCTATTTCTCCTAGTTAAATAGTATTGAGTGTTTGTTCTATTTCTCCTAGTTAAATAGTATTGAGTGTTTGTTCTATTTCTCCTAGTTAAATAGTATTGAGTGTTTGTTCTATTTCTCCTAGTTAAATAGTATTGAGTGTTTGTTCTATTTCTCCTAGTTAAATAGTATTGAGTGTTTGTTCTATTTCTCCTAGTTAAATAGTATTGAGTGTTTGTTCTATTTCTCCTAGTTAAATAGTATTCTGAGTGTTTGTTCTATTTCTCCTAGTTAAATAGTATTGAGTGTTTGTTCTATTTCTCCTAGTTAAATAGTATTGAGTGTTTGTTCTATTTCTCCTAGTTAAATAGTATTGAGTGTTTGTTCTATTTCTCCTAGTTAAATAGTATTGAGTGTTTGTTCTATTTCTCCTAGTTAAATAGTATTGAGTGTTTGTTCTATTTCTCCTAGTTAAATAGTATTGAGTGTTTGTTCTATTTCTCCTAGTTAAATAGTATTGAGTGTTTGTTCTATTTCTCCTAGTTAAATAGTATTGAGTGTTTGTTCTATTTCTCCTAGTTAAATAGTATTGAGTGTTTGTTCTATTTCTCCTAGTTAAATAGTATTGAGTGTTTGTTCTATTTCTCCTAGTTAAATAGTATTGAGTGTTTGTTCTATTTCTCCTAGTTAAATAGTATTGAGTGTTTGTTCTATTTCTCCTAGTTAAATAGTATTGAGTGTTTGTTCTATTTCTCCTAGTTAAATAGTATTGAGTGTTTGTTCTATTTCTCCTAGTTAAATAGTATTGAGTGTTTGTACCCTATTCTATTTCTCCTAGTTAAATAGTATTGAGTGTTTGTTCTATTTCTCCTAGTTAAATAGTATTGAGTGTTTGTTCTATTTCTCCTAGTTAAATAGTATTGAGTGTTTGTTCTATTTCTCCTAGTTAAATAGTATTGAGTGTTTGTTCTATTTCTCCTAGTTAAATAGTATTGAGTGTTTGTTCTATTTCTCCTAGTTAAATAGTATTGAGTGTTTGTTCTATTTCTCCTAGTTAAATAGTATTGAGTGTTTGTTCTATTTCTCCTAGTTAAATAGTATTGAGTGTTTGTTCTATTTCTTCAGTTAAAAGTATTGAGTGTTTGTTCTATTTCTCCTAGTTAAATAGTATTGAGTGTTTGTTCTATTCTATTTCTCCTAGTTAAATAATATTGAGTGTTTGTTCTATTTCTCTAGTTAAATAGTATTGAGTGTTTGTTATATTTCTCCTAGTTAAATAGTATTGAGTGTTTGTTCTATTTCTCCTAGTTAAATAGTATTGAGTGTTTGTTCTATTTCTCCTAGTTAAATAGTATTGAGTGTTTGTTCTATTATATTTCTCCTCGTTAAATAGTATTGAGTGTTTGTTCTATTTCTCCTAGTTAAATAGTATTGAGTGTTTGTTCTATTTCTCCTAGTTAAATAGTATTAGTGTTTGTTCTATTTCTCCTAGTTAAATAGTATTGAGTGTTTGTTCTATTTCTCTTAGTTAAATAGTATTGAGTGTTTGTTCTATTTCTCCTAGTTAAATAGTATTGAGTGTTTGTTCTATTTCTCCTAGTTAAATAGTATTGAGTGTTTGTTCTATTTCTCCTAGTTAAATAGTATTGAGTGTTTGTTCTATTATATTTCTCCTCGTTAAATAGTATTGAGTGTTTGTTCTATTCTATTTCTCCTAGTTAAATAATATTGAGTGTTTGTTCTATTTCTCTTAGTTAAATAGTATTGAGTGTTTGTTATATTTCTCCTAGTTAAATAGTATTGAGTGTTTGTTCTATTTCTCCTAGTTAAATAGTATTGAGTGTTTGTTCTATTTCTCCTAGTTAAATAGTATTGAGTGTTTGTTCTATTATATTTCTCCTCGTTAAATAGTATTGAGTGTTTGTTCTATTTCTCCTAGTTAAATAGTATTGAGTGTTTGTTCTATTCTATTTCTCTTAGTTAAATAGTATTGAGTGTTTGTTCTATTTCTCCTAGTTAAATAGTATTGAGTGTTTGTTCTATTTCTCCTAGTTAAATAGTATTGAGTGTTTGTTCTATTTCTCCTAGTTAAATAGTATTGAGTGTTTGTTCTATTTCTCCTAGTTAAATAGTATTGAGTGTTTGTTCTATTTCTCCTAGTTAAATAGTATTGAGTGTTTGTTCTATTATATTTCTCCTAGTTAAATAGTATTGAGTGTTTGTTCTATTCTATTTCTCCTAGTTAAATAGTATTGAGTGTTTGTTCTATTTCTCTTAGTTAAATAGTATTGAGTGTTTGTTCTATTTCTCCTAGTTAAATAGTATTGAGTGTTTGTTCTATTTCTCCTAGTTAAATAGTATTGAGTGTTTGTTCTATTTCTCCTAGTTAAATAGTATTGAGTGTTTGTTCTATTTCTCCTAGTTAAATAGTATTGAGTGTTTGTTCTATTTCTCCTAGTTAAATAATATTGAGTGTTTGTTCTATTTCTCTTAGTTAAATAGTATTGAGTGTTTGTTCTATTTCTCCTAGTTAAATAGTATTGAGTGTTTGTTCTATTTCTCCTAGTTAAATAGTATTGAGTGTTTGTTCTATTCTATTTCTCCTAGTTAAATAGTATTGAGTGTTTGTTCTATTTCTCCTAGTTAAATAGTATTGAGTGTTTGTTCTATTTCTCCTAGTTAAATAGTATTGAGTGTTTGTTCTATTTCTCCTAGTTAAATAGTATTGAGTGTTTGTTCTATTTCTCCTAGTTAAATAGTATTGAGTGTTTGTTCTATTTCTCCTAGTTAAATAGTATTGAGTGTTTGTTCTATTTCTCCTAGTTAAATAATATTGAGTGTTTGTTCTATTTCTCCTAGTTAAATAGTATTGAGTGTTTGTTCTATTTCTCCTAGTTAAATAGTATTGAGTGTTTGTTCTATTTCTCCTAGTTAAATAGTATTGAGTGTTTGTTCTATTTCTCCTAGTTAAATAGTATTGAGTGTTTGTTCTATTTCTCCTAGTTAAATAGTATTGAGTGTTTGTTCTATTTCTCTTAGTTAAATAGTATTGAGTGTTTGTTCTATTTCTCCTAGTTAAATAGTATTGAGTGTTTGTTCTATTTCTCCTAGTTAAATAGTATTGAGTGTTTGTTCTATTTCTCCTAGTTAAATAGTATTGAGTGTTTGTTCTATTTCTCCTAGTTAAATAGTATTGAGTGTTTGTTCTATTATATTTCTCCTCGTTAAATAGTATTGAGTGTTTGTTCTATTTCTCCTAGTTAAATAGTATTGAGTGTTTGTTCTATGCTATTTCTCCTAGTTAAATAGTATTGAGTGTTTGTTCTATTTCTCTTAGTTAAATAGTATTGAGTGTTTGTTCTATTTCTCTTAGTTAAATAGTATTGAGTGTTTGTTCTATTTCTCCTAGTTAAATAATATTGAGTGTTTGTTCTATTTCTCTTAGTTAAATAGTATTGAGTGTTTGTTATATTTCTCCTAGTTAAATAGTATTGAGTGTTTGTTCTATTTCTCCTAGTTAAATAGTATTGAGTGTTTGTTCTATTTCTCCTAGTTAAATAGTATTGAGTGTTTGTTCTATTATATTTCTCCTCGTTAAATAGTATTGAGTGTTTGTTCTATTTCTCCTAGTTAAATAGTATTGAGTGTTTGTTCTATTCTATTTCTCTTAGTTAAATAGTATTGAGTGTTTGTTCTATTTCTCCTAGTTAAATAGTATTGAGTGTTTGTTCTATTTCTCCTAGTTAAATAGTATTGAGTGTTTGTTCTATTTCTCCTAGTTAAATAGTATTGAGTGTTTGTTCTATTTCTCCTCGTTAAATAGTATTGAGTGTTTGTTCTATTTCTCCTAGTTAAATAGTATTGAGTGTTTGTTCTATTTCTCCTAGTTAAATAGTATTGAGTGTTTGTTCTATTTCTCCTAGTTAAATAGTATTGAGTGTTTGTTCTATTTCTCCTAGTTAAATAGTATTGAGTGTTTGTTCTATTTCTCCTAGTTAAATAGTATTGAGTGTTTGTTCTATTTCTCCTAGTTAAATAGTATTGAGTGTTTGTTCTATTTCTCCTAGTTAAATAGTATTGAGTGTTTGTTCTATTTCTCCTAGTTAAATAGTATTGAGTGTTTGTTCTATTTCTCCTAGTTAAATAGTATTGAGTGTTTGTTCTATTTCTCCTAGTTAAATAGTATTGAGTGTTTGTTCTATTTCTCCTAGTTAAATAGTATTGAGTGTTTGTTCTATTTCTCCTAGTTAAATAGTATTGAGTGTTTGTTCTATTTCTCCTAGTTAAATAATATTGAGTGTTTGTTCTATTTCTCCTAGTTAAATAGTATTGAGTGTTTGTTCTATTTCTCCTAGTTAAATAGTATTGAGTGTTTGTTCTATTTCTCCTAGTTAAATAGTATTGAGTGTTTGTTCTATTTCTCCTAGTTAAATAGTATTGAGTGTTTGTTCTATTTCTCCTAGTTAAATAGTATTGAGTGTTTGTTCTATTTCTCTTAGTTAAATAGTATTGAGTGTTTGTTCTATTTCTCCTAGTTAAATAGTATTGAGTGTTTGTTCTATTTCTCCTAGTTAAATAGTATTGAGTGTTTGTTCTATTTCTCCTAGTTAAATAGTATTGAGTGTTTGTTCTATTTCTCCTAGTTAAATAGTATTGAGTGTTTGTTCTATTATATTTCTCCTCGTTAAATAGTATTGAGTGTTTGTTCTATTTCTCCTAGTTAAATAGTATTGAGTGTTTGTTCTATGCTATTTCTCCTAGTTAAATAGTATTGAGTGTTTGTTCTATTTCTCTTAGTTAAATAGTATTCAGTGTTTGTTCTATTTCTCTTAGTTAAATAGTATTGAGTGTTTGTTCTATTTCTCCTAGTTAAATAATATTGAGTGTTTGTTCTATTTCTCTTAGTTAAATAGTATTGAGTGTTTGTTATATTTCTCCTAGTTAAATAGTATTGAGTGTTTGTTCTATTTCTCCTAGTTAAATAGTATTGAGTGTTTGTTCTATTTCTCCTAGTTAAATAGTATTGAGTGTTTGTTCTATTATATTTCTCCTCGTTAAATAGTATTGAGTGTTTGTTCTATTTCTCCTAGTTAAATAGTATTGAGTGTTTGTTCTATTCTATTTCTCTTAGTTAAATAGTATTGAGTGTTTGTTCTATTTCTCCTAGTTAAATAGTATTGAGTGTTTGTTCTATTTCTCCTAGTTAAATAGTATTGAGTGTTTGTTCTATTTCTCCTAGTTAAATAGTATTGAGTGTTTGTTCTATTTCTCCTCGTTAAATAGTATTGAGTGTTTGTTCTATTTCTCCTAGTTAAATAGTATTGAGTGTTTGTTCTATTTCTCCTAGTTAAATAGTATTGAGTGTTTGTTCTATTTCTCCTAGTTAAATAGTATTGAGTGTTTGTTCTATTTCTCCTAGTTAAATAGTATTGAGTGTTTGTTCTATTTCTCCTAGTTAAATAATATTGAGTGTTTGTTCTATTTCTCCTAGTTAAATAGTATTGAGTGTTTGTTCTATTTCTCCTAGTTAAATAGTATTGAGTGTTTGTTCTATTTCTCCTAGTTAAATAGTATTGAGTGTTTGTTCTATTTCTCCTAGTTAAATAGTATTGAGTGTTTGTTCTATTTCTCCTAGTTAAATAGTATTGAGTGTTTGTTCTATTTCTCTTAGTTAAATAGTATTGAGTGTTTGTTCTATTTCTCCTAGTTAAATAGTATTGAGTGTTTGTTCTATTTCTCCTAGTTAAATAGTATTGAGTGTTTGTTCTATTTCTCCTAGTTAAATAGTATTGAGTGTTTGTTCTATTTCTCCTAGTTAAATAGTATTGAGTGTTTGTTCTATTATATTTCTCCTCGTTAAATAGTATTGAGTGTTTGTTCTATTTCTCCTAGTTAAATAGTATTGAGTGTTTGTTCTATGCTATTTCTCCTAGTTAAATAGTATTGAGTGTTTGTTCTATTTCTCTTAGTTAAATAGTATTCAGTGTTTGTTCTATTTCTCTTAGTTAAATAGTATTGAGTGTTTGTTCTATTTCTCCTAGTTAAATAATATTGAGTGTTTGTTCTATTTCTCTTAGTTAAATAGTATTGAGTGTTTGTTATATTTCTCCTAGTTAAATAGTATTGAGTGTTTGTTCTATTTCTCCTAGTTAAATAGTATTGAGTGTTTGTTCTATTTCTCCTAGTTAAATAGTATTGAGTGTTTGTTCTATTATATTTCTCCTCGTTAAATAGTATTGAGTGTTTGTTCTATTTCTCCTAGTTAAATAGTATTGAGTGTTTGTTCTATTCTATTTCTCTTAGTTAAATAGTATTGAGTGTTTGTTCTATTTCTCCTAGTTAAATAGTATTGAGTGTTTGTTCTATTTCTCCTAGTTAAATAGTATTGAGTGTTTGTTCTATTTCTCCTAGTTAAATAGTATTGAGTGTTTGTTCTATTTCTCCTCGTTAAATAGTATTGAGTGTTTGTTCTATTTCTCCTAGTTAAATAGTATTGAGTGTTTGTTCTATTTCTCCTAGTTAAATAGTATTGAGTGTTTGTTCTATTTCTCCTAGTTAAATAGTATTGAGTGTTTGTTCTATTTCTCCTAGTTAAATAGTATTGAGTGTTTGTTCTATTTCTCCTAGTTAAATAGTATTGAGTGTTTGTTCTATTTCTCCTAGTTAAATAGTATTGAGTGTTTGTTCTATTTCTCCTAGTTAAATAGTATTGAGTGTTTGTTCTATTTCTCCTCGTTAAATAGTATTGAGTGTTTGTTCTATTTCTCCTAGTTAAATAGTATTGAGTGTTTGTTCTATTTCTCCTAGTTAAATAGTATTGAGTGTTTGTTCTATTTCTCCTAGTTAAATAGTATTGAGTGTTTGTTCTATTTCTCCTAGTTAAATAGTATTGAGTGTTTGTTCTATTTCTCCTAGTTAAATAGTATTGAGTGTTTGTTCTATTTCTCCTAGTTAAATAGTATTGAGTGTTTGTTTTATTTCTCTCTAGTTAAATAGTATTGAGTGTTTGTTCTATTTCTCCTAGTTAAATAGTATTGAGTGTTTGTTCTATTTCTCCTAGTTAAATAGTATTGAGTGTTTGTTCTATTTCTCCTAGTTAATTAGTATTGAGTGTTTGTTCTATTTCTCCTAGTTAAATAGTATTGAGTGTTTGTTCTATTTCTCCTAGTTAAATAGTATTGAGTGTTTGTTCTATTTCTCCTAGTTAAATAGTATTGAGTGTTTGTTCTATTTCTCCTAGTTAAATAGTATTGAGTGTTTGTTCTATTTCTCCTAGTTAAATAATATTGAGTGTTTGTTCTATTTTCCTAGTTAAATAGTATTGAGTGTTTGTTCTATTTCTCCTAGTTAAATAGTATTGAGTGTTTGTTCTATTTCTCCTAGTTAAATAGTATTGAGTGTTTGTTCTATTATATTTCTCCTAGTTAAATAGTATTGAGTGTTTGTTCTATTCTATTTCTCCTAGTTAAATAGTATTGAGTGTTTGTTCTATTTCTCTTAGTTAAATAGTATTGAGTGTTTGTTCTATTTCTCCTAGTTAAATAGTATTGAGTGTTTGTTCTATTTCTCCTAGTTAAATAGTATTGAGTGTTTGTTCTATTTCTCCTAGTTAAATAGTATTGAGTGTTTGTTCTATTTCTCCTAGTTAAATAGTATTGAGTGTTTGTTCTATTTCTCCTAGTTAAATAATATTGAGTGTTTGTTCTATTTTCTCCTAGTTAAATAGTATTGAGTGTTTGTTCTATTTCTCCTAGTTAAATAGTATTGAGTGTTTGTTCTATTTCTCCTAGTTAAATAGTATTGAGTGTTTGTTCTATTTCTCCTAGTTAAATAGTATTGAGTGTTTGTTCTATTTCTCCTAGTTAAATAGTATTGAGTGTTTGTTCTATTTCTCCTAGTTAAATAGTATTGAGTGTTTGTTCTATTTCTCTTAGTTAAATAGTATTGAGTGTTTGTTCTATTTCTCCTAGTTAAATAGTATTGAGTGTTTGTTCTATTTCTCCTAGTTAAATAGTATTGAGTGTTTGTTCTATTTCTCCTAGTTAAATAGTATTGAGTGTTTGTTCTATTTCCTCCTAGTTAAATAGTATTGAGTGTTTGTTCTATTATATTTCTCCTCGTTAAATAGTATTGAGTGTTTGTTCTATTTCTCCTAGTTAAATAGTATTGAGTGTTTGTTCTATGCTATTTCTCCTAGTTAAATAGTATTGAGTGTTTGTTCTATTTCTCTTAGTTAAATAGTATTGAGTGTTTGTTCTATTTCTCCTAGTTAAATAGTATTGAGTGTTTGTTCTATTTCTCCTAGTTAAATAGTATTGAGTGTTTGTTCTATTTCTCCTAGTTAAATAGTATTGAGTGTTTGTTCTATTTCTCCTAGTTAAATAGTATTGAGTGTTTGTTCTATTATATTTCTCCTCGTTAAATAGTATTGAGTGTTTGTTCTATTTCTCCTAGTTAAATAGTATTGAGTGTTTGTTCTATTCTATTTCTCCTAGTTAAATAATATTGAGTGTTTGTTCTATTTCTCTTAGTTAAATAGTATTGAGTGTTTGTTCTATTTCTCCTAGTTAAATAGTATTGAGTGTTTGTTCTATTCTATTTCTCCTAGTTAAATAATATTGAGTGTTTGTTCTATTTTTCTTAGTTAAATAGTATTGAGTGTTTGTTCTATTTCTCCTAGTTAAATAGTATTGAGTGTTTGTTCTATTTCTCCTAGTTAAATAGTATTGAGTGTTTGTTCTATTTCTCCTAGTTAAATAGTATTGAGTGTTTGTTCTATTATATTTCTCCTCGTTAAATAGTATTGAGTGTTTGTTCTATTTCTCCTAGTTAAATAGTATTGAGTGTTTGTTCTATTCTATTTCTCCTAGTTAAATAGTATTGAGTGTTTGTTCTATTTCTCCTAGTTAAATAGTATTGAGTGTTTGTTCTATTTCTCCTAGTTAAATAGTATTGAGTGTTTGTTCTATTTCTCCTAGTTAAATAGTATTGAGTGTTTGTTCTATTTCTCCTAGTTAAATAGTATTGAGTGTTTGTTCTATTATATTTCTCCTCGTTAAATAGTATTGAGTGTTTGTTCTATTTCTCCTAGTTAAATAGTATTGAGTGTTTACACAAGAAATGTGAACAAAAACGTATCTTTTTAAATATGGCATTGGAATGCACATTAGTATAGATCATGGTCCACCCGTTGTCTCAATCTTAAACTATTTATTTACATGTTGCTTCATGATTGTTAATATTGGAAATGTATTTATTTTAAAAGTGTTCATCTGTTTTCACCATTTGGTAAGATATCATCATGTCGCGCCATGTATGACGGCAAGAGAGGAAATGCTTAAGGAAGTTCATCTGTTGTCCCCCACTCGGTAAGAAGATTGTATCCAGCATCCAGAAAACTACAGTTGACGAAGTCCATCTCTTTGATTGACGTGTCTCAGCCACATGGGCGATCGTTTGAACTCGTTACTTGAGGTTTTTGTCGACAATTTTCTTTTGTTTATTGTGTGTGTGTGTGTGTTTGTGTGTGTGAGTGTGTGTGAACTCGTTACTTGAGGTTTTTGTCGACAATTTTCTTTTGTCTATTGTGTTAACAATATTAACAATCAAGAAGCAACATGTAAATAAATAGTACAAGATGAGACAACGTGTGAAATATGATTATTACTGATGTGCATTACAATGCCATATTTCACACGATATTTTTTTTTGTTCACATTTCATGTGTAAACAAACACTCAATACTATCAAACTAGGAGAAATAGGATGTAAAAAAAACTGAGAAAACAAAAGTCACAACGCCACCCCCCTCCCCCCCAAACTGTTGTGAGAATCACAATATGCAGTAATTATGATATAACAAAAGTAACAGGAGCCCCACACAACTATTGTGTGAATTACAATGTACAGTAACACATCAAAAGTTAAGGTTGCTCAAAACCTCTGGCCTATCTGATAAAGGGGGAGGGTGTGGGTGGGGGAGAAAGACTAGTAGACAGCATTATTCCAATCAACATTGTATTGTATCCAGATCGATATGAACATGTTAGAGTTTGGAATGAGATCAGAGGAAGATATCACGCCCACACACACACACACACACGTCGTAATTTTTCATTTCAAGACTGTTGAACTATAAAATTGTATATATATATATATATATATATATATATATATATATATATATAATGGAAACAATTTGCCCCATCCATTCAAAGAAAGTGGACCGTTGTACAGTGACGTCAATGGACTTAGGAAGTAGTCGCTTCACACACGTTGAAATGTTCAAGGGAGGAAACTTGCAACTGTCTTGAGATAATCAGAACTAATGGTTGCTTTTTAAAGTAATGAACCCTATAAGGAGGAGATGGGAGGAGAGTGTGTAATCAAATCTGTACCTACGTGTCTCCAAGACAAAACTGATCAAAGTTGTATAACTGTGTACCATGGTCAGTGTTTGCTTTTATATTAAGTACTTTTCTTCCGTGAGAACTACACCAAAATGCGTGTAGAAAACAATTAACACAGAAAATCAAAAAGTTAAAAACACAGACCAAAGTCAGCATGGCCCAAAGAGTATATACAGTCAATACATACCCCCCTCCCCACCTCAGTGACTCACCGTCAAGTGTGCCTGTCGTGCACAGAAATAAAACGCCCACATTTTGAGGCATCTCGAGGGGGGGGGCTTATTTAATGTTTGTATCATTTTAAAATAGCCGACTCTGGCCATCACTTGCTCGCTGCTGTCCCCCCCCCCCATCAAAATCGACCGCAATGTTATGCTCATAGAAAAGTTTAGATTAATGTCAGACCGAACAATGAAAAGTAATGTTTAAGTGGTTTCTTATGTGCACACACACTGAGGTATATAAAACACACCCATTAAATAGTAAGTTCGAGTTGGCATTAGTTTATTAATTTGAGTCCTTGACATTGGCTGAAATCCGAGAGTCTTGACCCTTTTTTTTTGTTTTAATTAAGGCGGAGAAATTAATATAATAAGCTGAAACTGGGAGACGAAAATAATGGAAGATTCGGATTAAACAGTAAACTATGTCAATTCAAGTCTGGCTTCACAGTTGAGAAACATGAATCAGAAAAAATGGTTTCACCCAACCAGCCGTTAGTAGCTGTCCTTCAACTGAGACTTTCTAGAGAAATTCTCACCCTCTCTATCCCAGTCAGGTCGAAGCGCCTCTGAATTTAATAAACAGAAAGATCTCGAGGAGTGAATTGTGTGTATGTGAGAGAGAGAGAGAGAGAGAGAGAGAGAGAGAGAGAGAGAGACAGAGCGGGGAATTTAGCAGACGTGACGTGAGGCGTTAGTTTTTTCAATACAAATTTTACTCTTCCGGCACCAATGTGTCTGTATCAGCAATTGATTGGATTCAACATTACAACTAAGCAACAGATTTGACACGAAACACTTTCCTATACAGTGTACACAATGTAATAACTAGTAATCGAGTGTGCACAGAGTACAGTGAAAAATACTAGTATATGTGCAGAGTATAGGGAAGAAAGCTAGTATATGAACACTAAGTATAGACTACGCAACTAGTGTGTGAGCACAAAGTAAAGACTACGCAACTAGTGTGTGAGCACAAAGTAAAGACTACGCAACTAGTGTGTGAGCACAAAGTAAAGGTTACGCAACTAGTGTGTGTGCACAAAGTAAAGACTACGCAACTTGTGTGTGAACCCAAAGTGGTGGGCCGCGGCTCCCTAGGGCAGAGGTTTTCAACCTTTTTTACCCTGCGGACCCCACAGACATACCAAACTCGGGTGGCGGACCCCCAGAGCCCAAGGCGCCCTGACCTTATCTTTTCGTACCTCAGGTTGGGCCCTAATATGTCTTATTAAGTTTACGGATGCAATCTACTTAAATTCTGACAAACGGTAGGCCTAGCCTAAGTTCCGCGCACATCATGTAAAAGTCATTTTACATACGGGAATAGCTATCTATCCAAATAATGAAACACTCACCGAGTATTTATTCCACTGGTATATTCGTTACATAGTTTTCTGTTCAGTGGGATGGCTGTGCCTGTTTTGCACTACAGAGTTTGTGGTGGTATGCGTGATAAACAGATGCGACAATATGCGTATTTCATATTCAATATCCAGTCTGGACCTGTACTTGGTCTTCATCGCAGTAACAGCAGAGAATGCAGTTTCGCATAAGTACGTCGTGGAAAATGGTAGCAGGACATTGATGGCTTTGTCTGACAGCAGCGAGTACTCCTGGAAACATGCTAGCCAGAACGACAACAGTGGCAGTCTGCTGATCTGCAAGCGCAGTGTTCTTGTTCGCGACCATTTAAATCGGTTAGCCAGCATTCAAAGGGATTTCGAATCCAATCAAATGCGCTGACATCGTCGCCACCAAAATACTGATGAAAGTAATACGACATCTGCTGTAGGTGGTTCAAAATGGTGCCTGCAATGAGCCTGTCGAAATATTGTTCACTGTAAGAAAGTCAGCCAACAACGGAAACATATCATATGTGCTTTCTTCGCATCTTCCAATCCATATGCGAAATTTCATTGCATCGCTCGATAATGTTTGCAAGCACACGACACAAAGAGGTTGGTAAGCATCGGTCTCCCCCCCCCCCCACCCCTTGCGGTGAAGCCGAACGATATATATTCTGGATTATATTTGCGCCGTTTTCTTTTTCGTTCGTCTTTGGCTGCTTGATCATCAGAATCTTCCAAGTTCTGGTCAGTTTTCCTCTTTAGAAATGTATCCATGCTACTAGGTGTCATAACTTTTCGTATTATTAGTTATACATTGTGCGTTATTGTGATGATAAGTGTCTGTCTTCACTTCTCTGGTAGCGATTGACACTTTATCTAAGCGTGTACTTATTCGCAGACTACACAAATAAATGATTTAAACTGCCAAGTCCTATTCAT
This sequence comes from Bulinus truncatus, assembly GCA_021962125.1. Lineage (NCBI taxonomy): Eukaryota > Metazoa > Mollusca > Gastropoda > Planorbidae > Bulinus > Bulinus truncatus. The sequence goes on from JAGDYQ010000062.1 coordinate 3,097,709, forward strand.
GTACTTTATGTGACGATTACACAAAATATAATTTCAAAATATAAGTAGCATGAAACTATACACTCAAAGATACATATTCACTGAAACATCACTACTCTATCCTGTGGGCTGCCTATTTTTGCCGAACTGTGTGTCTGTATCTCTCTGTTCTCCTCCCTCTCTTTCTCTCTTCCAATCTCTATACATATCAAAAGTTCTGCTAACTTCTTTTATAAGACCCTAATTACTGCGTCTTCTCACCTATGTTGTTGTCTCTGATTGGTCCGTCCCTCATTGGGGATATTCTGTTATTTCAGTCAAAACAGTAGTAACCCTGAACCTTTGTAATTTGACAAGCTAATTAATTAACTCTCATCCCTGACCCAATGATACATATTCTTGAAAATACAATGTTTGACCTATATTCTTGTAAATACAATTCTCAACCTAGAAACTTTGGGACACTGATTCTTTGTAATATTAATCAAGCCCATGTGGAAGTTCGGCGTCATACATATGATACCAGACAGTAGATAATTAGCTTATCACAACATTTATCTCTTGAAAACACACGGGCGCTAAGCCTTGCTTTTAATTCCAGCCTAACCAGGTCATCATTTTCCCAGGTATGTGTCACCTAAAAATACAAAGTCTCTCTAAACATGACCGACATTGTAATCTCATAGTACCCATGGCGCATTTCCGCCCTTCCAAAGTATGTTATAAAAACATTACAGAATGATCAACCAGACTATTTATCAACAATACACACGATGTCACACTTGCGGATGTTTTAACAGTGACGCCAGAGCTCCGCAAGTAAGAAATATTGCCAAGATGATATGACTCAAAACTCACTACACAAGTAAATGTAGTATGCACTCTAGTTCATATGTCAGACTAGCAGAAGCAAGTTTTAAATTCTGCACATTGTTGCCTGTTCCTGAAACATTTGTATAGCTTGTATTTTTTTTTGTTTTGTTAACAACCAATCAACCAAACCAAGCATTACTTTATAAGAGAAAATCCCTAATTTCAATAACTTGCCCACGGACCCCTTTGAAGCTCCCCGCGGACCACAGGTTGAAAACCTCTGCCCTAGGGGTCCGTGGACTGTCCGGAGGGGGGCCGTGGAATTTCGAAAAATGGGACACATAAAATATATTTAACCTAATGCATCGTATGTAAATAGTATTAATATATGTTTAAAATAAAATCTAGTTTATTTTATATGTTGCATCCTTTCACTCTTTCATTGTTAACATTAGAAAAATGCATGTATTGACTAGTAAAAGTTTGCATATAGAAGTTTAAAATTATAAATTTAAGCAATCTAAACCAATAAAAAAAAACAATAGGGGGGGGGGCGACATATTGATTGGCGTTCCAAGGAGGTCGTGACTTCAAAATGTTTGAGAAGCACTGGTCTAGAACAGTATTTCCCCAAAGTGTGGTACGCGAAGAGATTGCCCGGGTTACGGGATGTACCCATGCTGAGAAAATGCAAGGCTAAAGCGAAAACAGTAAGATGAGGGGAAATCATGACCGTAAAAACAATATGCAAGTAAGTTGGGAAAATAGTATCGCCAGAAATTGGTCGCTAACTTATTAACGCGTTTTTTTTCCTCTTAATTTTACCCCCTTTCTCCACCCAGTTACATTTCAGACAAACTTCGCAGCATCTCTCCCCACATGTGACTTATGGTTAACCCAACCACCATACCTCATGTCCCAAAAAACATTGACACGAAGTTCTTTCAAACCAATGGTACCTGTCAATCAAATTGGAGCGCGCATCTGCAGATGTTCACAAATTGTATCATATTCAGGGTCATAAATCAGAATTAAGCAATGACAATTCTATTGTTTCAAGGTCATGCTATCGTTTATGTAAGCGTGACAGTTCCCCAATATTTTTTAAAAATCTTTTTCTGATTTCTTGATCTTTATAGAATTGGGTTATTTACTGGTTTTTGCCCCCGCTACTCTGAAATAACAGCGTCTGGGTAGAAATCAGCGAACTTAGTTGTTAGCGTTACAAAATGTAATCACATAATTTTTTTAACGCATTAATCACACGTTAATCGCCTTAATCGTCAGCCCTAATATATATATATATATATATATATATATATATATATATATATATATATATATTCTATAATAAGTACGGCTTGGTGTTTGCTGTTTACACAACACAATGGTAACTGTGTGAAGATCGAAATTACTGACGCCCTTAACCCCCTCCTCCCCTGCCGCTTATGCCATGGATATCCTCCCGACCGATGACGTAATACTCGAGGCTTGAGTCTAGTGACCACAGGCTTTACTTAAGGCATGCTTTCTTTTTTTCTGAACACAAAATGCACCTCAAACCGAATTATTCCAGTGACCAAAAAAAAAATAATAACAACTGTTGTACACATTCAACCACCAGAGTGTACTGTGTGTGTACAACCAACAATGAAGAGCTCACGACAATGAAAACTCGATGCCTGTGTGAGAATGATTTTTATTTTTAAATGTATCAGCTTGGAACTAAGGAAACGAGTTTTAAAAAGAGATACAACAATAAAAAAAAAATATAAAAAAAATCAATAAAAAAAAAAACAACAACTGACTTTCGCTATTTTCGTTCATGCCTAATCGATTTCAGAATCAACCCCCCCCCAACCCACCCCCGAGCTAGTGCAATTCAAATATTTGACGAATAGGGGGGGGAATAGAGTGGAAGAAATCAATGAAGCTCTATTGATATACATGATGGTAAATAGTGTCATAGATGAGTGGCGGATTTGAATCTTACAACTCGTACAACGGCTGAACGCAGGGGTGATAATGTGATATGTTTCTAATGGTACAAATACGATTTATAAAGCTGCTGAATACGGAGAAGATGATGCGACAGATTTCTACCATGCATGTGCAAATGAGTGCAACTGCCGCTCACGTAGTGGCGACCTCAATCATTTCAGCACAACACTGCACAGCTCCGGAGCATGAAAGCTTATAGCGTGGCAGTTTTCAATCATTCAAATGCAACCTGCATAATTGCTGAACACAGTTATAGGCTGCTGTGACAAATTTCAATCATTACCGATAAGACGTATTTAACAGCTGAATCAATCCAAAAAGAGCTATTGTGACAGTCATACGAATACCACTGAGGAACGTAGAGTGGATGATTTCAATCACAAAACAACAACAACTGTGAATGTAGCAGTTCACCATCTTACACAGACAACAACGTTGAATTGATTCAATACTAGCTGTGCACAGGAAAAAACTTTGCATTGAGATATGCCATAGATCAACTTTGAAATGATCGCAGATAGGCCAATAAGGGCCTATTTATTTTATGCTATGGGAATAAAAAAACAACAACAACATAACTTTTATCGAATAGAGACGTATTTAAGCGGCCATTAAAATTTAAACAGGAAACAGTATTCTTACTTACGATCTACAGCGGACAGAAGTGTGACAGAAAATATTTATAAAATAAGTAGCATTTAAATTATTACTTGACGTTGTTTCACAAACCAGTCGGGTAATTTCTAACTAGATGGATATTATGACGACTTAATTTGAACATAAGACCTAATAATTTGGCGTGGTTCTCTAAATGCCACGTTAAAAGTTTCAGGATTTCACTTAGGAATGTTGGTAGTCGCTATATTTTTTTTTTTACAAAATCCAATTCACTGGCAGACTTTTCTTCAGGCGATATGGTCAGTCCACATGGTCAGACGTCAGCGTCCAGATATAATCAGAGGAACACGCTCTAAGGTAATGACCACTGCCTGGCTCCACACGGAACTTGTAATTACAGACCTTCAATCATTATTTCCTAATGTTAAACTCTTAACATTCCAGTTAATGGCAACGTTTTTCTCGGTGACAGACAGACTCACCCCCCCCCAACCGGGAAGAGTTTCCTAGGAAAACAGCACTATGTTTGTACATACATGAGATATCAAATAATGTAAATTATTTGAAAATATCTAATGAAATATTGTGGACGAAAATTGGGCACAAATATAAATAGGCCTCTAATAAATTCATCTACCTATATTCTCTATACTTATAAGACGCATTGGTTTTACTGCATTTTTGTTTCTAAAGCAAAAGATGTGTAACTTCCGGAAACTCAAATTGTAAACATGGTCTGGTGAAATCAATAGTGGTAAAAACAATTCTCGGCTAAATTATTTTACTGCATTTTTGTTTCTAAAGCAAGAAACAAGAAACTCTTATTGTCGAAGTGGGAATGGCAAATTGCATATCTATTTACCTATCGTTTTATGTATTCAGAAGATTAAAATTAAAGGTACACATTAATAAACCGAAATACGTTAATTAAAATATTTCTGTGACATTATTAACATTATTAATACAATCTCAATGGGCAGTTTAATTGTAATTAATTATTTTACTATACTAAAGTATTCACGGTATGGTAAATCCATAGATATACAAGACTAGTTACAAGTACCCGGCTTTGCCCGGGTTTAAAATAAGGTTTTCTGTTTCGCAGTGGCTACGGTTCGGTCCGACCGAACGCGTATTTCTTTTTTTCGGGTACCAGCCTTACTTATTATTGCATAGCGGCCGAGTCGCTGCACTGAACTATATAACAACAAAATTTTTTTTTTTTTCAGAATTTTTTTTTTTCAGGATTAGGGTTAGGGATAGGGTTAGGGATAGGGTTAGAGATAGGGTTAGAGATAGGGTTAGGGTGTGGAGCAATATTATCTATGGCTGGTACCCGAAGTAAAAAAATACGGGTTCGGTCGGACCGAACCGTAGCCACTGCCTTTCTGTTTACCTTTTGTTTTCTCCCTCCTCCCTCCCCCTCCCTCTTCACCCCTCTCTCTCTCTCTCCCTTTCCCTCCCTTTCTCCCTCCCTCCCTCTCTCTCTCCCTCCCATCTCCCTCTCTCCCCCTCCTTCTCTTCCCCTGTCCATCCCCCTCCCTCCCTCTCTCCCCCTTCCTCCTTCCCTCTCTCTCCCTCCCTGCCCCCTCTCTTTCTTTATCTCTTCCTCCCTCTCTCCCACCCTCTTTCCCTTCGTTCCTTTCTCTTTCCTTCCCTCCCTTTCTCTCTCCCTCCCTCTCCCATCTCCCTCTCCCCCCCTGTCCATCCCCCTCCCTCCCTCCCTCCTTTCCTCTCTCTCCCCACCTGCCCCCCCTCTGTCTCTTTTTCTCTCTCTCCCTCCCTCTCTCTCTCTGGGAACAGACAGACAGACAGACAACAAATGCGTCTTATAAGTATAGAGATTATTCTGAAAAAAAAAAAAAAAATTTCACTGTCGGGATTTGAACCCGCACATAGTCGGCCAAAATTGAGTCACGGCCAAGCGAGTAACCGACTGTGCTAGCGAGCAACACAAACATAATCTCAATTTTTAATAGGTTATGCGCGCAAGTTCTATTCGGGAAATGACGTCACAGAGGAATTTTATTTATCGTGCCGTCGAGATTACTTTAATATAGTAAAATACTAAATTAAAAAAAATTAATTACAATTAAACTACACATCGAGATGAAACGAAACCTGTCCTATAACCTTCCTCATGTAATTATGTGTATGTGTAACAAATTTCACATTATTTGGTTATCTGGATCTTGAGTTATAAGGGAACAGACAGACAGACAGACAACAAATGCCTCTTATAAGTATAGAGACTAGATCGCTTATGCTTATTTAATAGAAACCGAAAAAGTGTTGTATTCGAGACCCCAACTTTAAAAAGAGAAGAGTACAATTCTGTACAGTTCTTTATTTTTTACCGAAAAAGATTTCCTTCCTTTTAATTAAAAAAAAATCCCCATTCATGATAGAGGTTGGCGCTTTTAAAATCTACTGATGTGTCCGAAAAAAATAAATTTGACGGTTAGTAATAATATAATCAAACAACTGGGTACACAACACGAAGGCATTTTATTAAATGCGTACTACGTCACCAGGTTATACTGAATTGTACTCTTCTCTTTTTAAAGTTATGGTCCGCACAATATATGTCTATGCATAGCTCATAAGCGACCTAGTCTTATATATCTATGGGTAAATCCTCTGTGACGTCATTTCCCGATGACACATGAACTTGCGAGCGGGTGCTTCAAATGTTATTGTATTCAAATTGTATCATGCACAGGGCATTGATACTGTATTCGCGAACCAAGTGAATGAGTCATTGAACGGACGAAGAAGAAAGTGTTAGGGACGGAAAAAGAAATAAAGATTTGTTGTAGTTTTTTTTTTCATGCTGCAAGTACCTGGCTTTGCCCGGGTTTATTGAACGGACGAAGAAGAAAGTGTTAGGGACGGAAAAAGAAATAAAGATTTGTTGTAGTTTTTTTTTTCATGCTGCAAGTACCTGGCTTTGCCCGGGTTTAAAATAAGGTTTTCAGTTTATTTAAGAAGCATAATTTGAAGTTTAATTGTTCAGAGAGAGAGAGAGGGGGGGAGGGGGAAAGAGAGATAAAGAGAGAGGGGTCAGGGAGGGAGAGAGAGAGGGAAGGAGGGAGAAAGATGGGGAGAGAGAAAGAGGGAGGGAGAGGGAGGATGGGAGAGAGAGAGGGAGGGAGAGAGAAAGGGGGGAGGGAAAGAGAAAGGGGGGAGGAAGAGAGGGGGTAGGGAGAAAGGAGAGGGAGGGAAAGGGAAAGAGAAAGGGAGGGAGAGAGAGCGAAAGGCAGAGATAAAGTGAGGGGGGAGGGATGGAGGGAGAGAGAGAGGGGGTAGGGAGAAAACAAAAGGTAAACAGAAAACCTTATTTTAAACCCGGGCAAAGCCGGGTACTTGCAACTAATATATATATATATATATATATATATATATATATATATATATATATACACACGCACCGACACACACAGAGCGATAAAAAGATACATAGATGAAATGTAAAGAGATGCCATATTTTCAAGTGACTCAGTTAAGATGGCTTCACATATGTATACAAAAAAAAACATCGCTATCAGTGATAAATGGAAAAGACCGCTAATGGATTTCAATATCCTGTCACTATAGTCGAACTGCCAATCAGGACGTACGCATGAAATGTGCCAAACGCATACAAATAAAAACATTCTCAACTGATGTGATAAATAAGTGTTAAAGTTGCCAGCAAGGATGTCTAGCAGCTAAAAATAATAATAATAAAAAGGTTTAACCCATCTCAGTTCAGTGTTAAATACATTTCATTACAACAGTTTGGCCAGTCCAGCCGCGGACTAAATGCCAGACATGAAACTCACTGGACGTGAGACTAGCCCTGTCTGTACTGCTCAAAGAGTATCGAAACGGATGACATTTTTTTTTACGTCGTGTTTAGCTAATATGATTAACCGGCACAACCATGTCACTTACTGTTGGAATAGTACTGAGACAAATGACATTACACTCGTTGAGCTAATCTGATTAGCTTGTGCTAGTATGTCGCATGATGATGGATAAGATCTGGGACAAACAGGATTTACGAGATTTAGCTTATCTGGTCAGCCTGTACTAGACTGTCGCACACACTGCCTGGTCAGCCTGTACTAGAATGTCACACACACTGCCTGGTTAGCCTGTACTAGAATGTCACACACACTGCCTGGTCAGCCTGTACTAGAATGTCACACACACTGCCTGATCAGCCTGTACTAGAATGTCACACACACAGTTCGATTTTAATTAAAATAAATAACAGTCACACTAAATCGTTTGTTTAGCTAATCAGATTGTATTGTACCCAAATGTTGTATAAAACTGTTATGTATGCACAGTGAGTCAACATGTGTGCCTTGCGATTATGTTATAGATGGTAAAGGAAGTATGTTGTATGTTATAGATGGTAAAGGAAGTATGTTGTATGTTATAGATGGTAAAGGAAGTATGTTGTATGTTATAGATGGTAAAGGAAGTATGTTGTATGTTATAGATGGTAAAGGAAGTATGTTGTATGTTATAGATGGTAAAGGAAGTATGTTGTATGCTATAGATGGTAAAGGAAGTATGTTATACAATAAATACATCAACCTTTTTATATAAATGTAAGCCATTTCACTTCCTACATTATTAAATGTAATTAAATACACTACAGTCTAGCAAGTAAGAGAATACAGATACATGTATTGACTTCAGTATTAAAAGTGATTAAAGACAATACAGTCCAGCAAGTAAGAGAATACAGATATTGAGTCCAGTATTTCAGATCATAATATGTAACAGACATTTTGTTCCGGCAGTTAGATCATCTATACTGTAGTTCCCTATAGCAAAACTAATTTTTTCTACATAGAAATGAAAATGAATACGAGTTGAAATGGTTAATCAAGAAAGAGAAAAATATGTATATAAGGTAAAGTAGTTTACCAATAGAATTGTATCAATGGATTTACTATCGCATGTCTCAAAAAAAAATATTTCAATATGAATAAAAACAAAATGCCTTATAAAACAAAAAAGATTAGATATTTAAAAACAATTACAAGTAACAATTTGACTGAGAGCCAGTTTAAAAAAACAAACAAAAAAAAACAATCGTTGATCTGGCCATTTACCCCCCCCCCCCCCCCGCCCCAGTCCAACCCTAACCCTTAGAATGGACAGTTCGGCCGGCCCCCCTTCAGATGCCAGGACTATACTTTTATCTTCTGATGTTTGAGAGCGTAGATGTGTGTTTTGGAGTGTCTCGGCAAGGCGCAACAGACGTTCATTTCCAGGCCAATAGGCAAGGTGAAAAATAAACGACAGAAGGTTTTAACAATGATTAAACTATACTGACATTCTGTTTGAGAATTTAATAATAGATGTTATCATCGTGTCTCTTGTTGTTGTTTTTTTTTTTTGTTCAAAGGAAATATATTTGTTCTTGGATAGACAGGTGGTAAGATGGCATCTTTTTCAACTTTGTGTCCAAACAAAAAACCCGGAGATAATTTGAAGTGCCACATGCAAGTGGCCAAAAGCACATACATATAAGTACATATAAGTGTTATGTACTTTCACTGATCAGGCAATGATATGACGAAATAATTCGTAGACAATTAGAAGTGCCACATGCAAGTGACCAATAGCACATACATATAAGCAAAAATAAGTGTTATGTACTTTCACTGATCAGGCAATGATATAACGACATAATTCGTAGACAATTAGAAGTCTCAATAGCAAGTGGCCAAATAGCACTGACTGGTCTACAAGAGAGTGCTATGTACTTGTGATGCCACCATGAACACCACAGGAGTCATACTACAATTCAATGGCCGCACAGGTTCATCAATACGGTGAGGAAACCACGCGTGAGTCGGACCACATCCGCACCAGGTACTGACTAGAATTTTTTTTTTAGTCATTTCACTCCCTTACCAAGCCACCCGTCACAAGGGAGGGAAGATCGAAACCTTCCGCATGAGTTGTCTTCCTATCTCCGTACAGGCATGTAGCCGGCTCTCTAGCCACTGCTGAGTGGTATACATGCATATATAGACACATCTCCAGGGAACATGATAGGATTGTATCTCGTGGTTTATTTATTTACTCCTTGGATGTGACTCAACAGGTAAGAGCAAACTATACGCTTGTTGTGAACAAATAAGAAGTAGTGTTTGAAAATATACGTTGTTTTTCATGACATAGGCCTGACAGTAAAAAAAAATGTTTTAATTAAAGCGACCATTGGCAAGTGTCATCTGAGAATTGGAGATTTCATATCAACATTGGCCGAAACAACTTTAAAAAAAAAAAATCAGCTGTAATTCTCAAACCACTAAGAAAAATGTAAAGTTTTTTCGCGACCCACAATGTAAAGGGGAAAAAAAATGACAACAGAAAAAAAACTATATAAAAAAAAAAAGAAAAGCTAAAGTGAATTGTATACATTCTGGATTAAATAATAATTAAAAGAAAAAAATCTGGCTACCCACACTTTGGGGACCGCTGCAGTATATTAATGTATAACACATTATACAACTTCAGCCAAGATCTATTGAGAGCATCTAGGAAGCATTGCGTCAGGCGCCAGCTACTATGCACCGCTGCCTTGGTAATTGTCGATCCCCCTCCCCCCAACCCCACCTTACTCAACCGTTCCCCCCCCTCACCCCCATTGAACTTTTCTTGTGTATTCATACATCATGCCGGCTTATAAAATGTTGGTGCACGTGTATTGTTGTTCTGAATACACTCTGTGTGTTCCGAGATCTACTCCTTCCATCAAACTTCACTGGGACTCGGGAACGTGGGTCGATGACAGTCTCACGTGAATGGGAGTGGTGGTGGTTTTGGGGGGAGAGGGGTGGGTAATCAATGTGGTGAGTACATGATGGAGCGAGGGGTGGGGGGGGGAGCGGTCGGTTGAAAACTTACTATTGATTTACTTCGTACCTTGGGACCTGTGGCCGAAATGAAAAGTAGATTTTTTTTTTATACTCTGTGACCAAAACTGTCAACTAAAATAAGTGGCCTAGACCGAATGACTTAAAAAAAAACATTTTGAAAAAATCGGATAAATTGAGTTATAGGGACATCAAAAATAAATGGGATAAAACCTTCTATAGTGCGTAAAATAAATACAAAAAAAAAAAAAAATAATAAAAAAAATAAAATAAAACCAAATGATGACAGTATAAGACTTAAAAAAAAAAACACATGATGAAAAAAAACTGGATATGAAAGTGACTTAAAATTGTGACTGATTCATCTATCATTTCATAATCTAATAAAAAAAAATTGTGGCCGATTCATCTATTATTTCATAATCTAATCTAAAATTGCGATTTATTAGTGTGGATCTATCTGGCAATCAACATTTTATTCCGCAGTTGAAATAATCACACATGAGCTCACTTTGTAAAGTCTTTGGGCTAATGGGTTGACATCACGCGTGAGCATATCCTGATCTAAACACACACACACACACAAACTTAGGCACAAGTATTGAAATGCTACAAAGTACTAAAGTTTAAGTCTGCTCGGATCAATGCGAGTACATTATCAAGCTGTTGCCAGATTTGATTCTGGGGTGAAGCTCATTATTCACACTTCATTAGATGCCTATCTATTTGGGTTCTGCGTTAAATCTTAAGTAAAGAATTAATACAACAGTATTCCAGTTTAAAATACAATCATGAAAAAATCGGATCTGCCTAAAACCAAAAATAGTGGGACGGATGGCCGAGTGGTGTAGATACTCGACTGTCGACCTGAGAGTCCTGAGTCCTGGGTTCGATCCTCGGTGAGGCCCATGGAATTTTTCCAGGTGAAATTTGGTGAAAAGTCATCCCACAAGTCCACCCAGCTTCAAATGGCTACCTGAATTAAGTTGGGGAAGTAAAGGCGGATGGGCGTTGTGCTAACCACACAATCCCTGCCGAGGTTATAGAAACAGATGAATTCTCGACTGTCGACCTGAAGGTACCTGGTTCGATCTCCGGTAAGGACCTAGGAAATTTTTCAGGTCTTGGCTCAAGTTCCCGATATATCTCCCGTGGTGTCTCCATGGCCATTGCACTATCGGGTATGGTGGGGATGAAAGAAGGGCACCATAATAACCGTCCCATTAGTGGTTTATAGGATCTAAGAGATTTTATCTCAGCCTTACAGGGACTTCAAACATACTTCATCTGCCCCGATGGCCCGTTAGGGCTAAGGGAACTTTACTTTTTATAAAACCAAAAATATCCTAGCCTACCGATCAAGACTAAGGGGATATAACTATGCAAAGGTTTTGCAGGGTACAGCTAGTACAATAATAATTTTAAAAAGGCCAAAAGTATCTGTGTACTGTTATGTACCGATGGAGAGTGTGGAGGATCAGATACATGACTGGCTGCTGTTGAGTTGGTTATTATGAAGCCCGCAACTATCCGTTATGTGATAGGGTGACAACCAGTCCTACTATAAAATTCATTTATTGCTGTCAAATTCAGACAGGCGCTTGGTCAATCTAACTCCCTGGTCCATAGAAGACTTTATTACAGCGTTAACTTATATTTTATTTACACTCAGTGAATTTAGACCGAGGAAAAAAAAATAAATTGACATTTTCGTTTTCGAATCATGTGACACACTAGATTGAGAGTTTCCCCCGGAGACTGTCTGGCATACACGGTAATATATAGAACAGACCAAGCGCACACCGGGTACCGTACAGAGCCCATCGTATAAACAGCAAGTTATTACTTAAGTTCATCCGATTTTCGAAATATTTACAGCCAGTGGCTTAGAAGGAACTCCCATAAAATTATACAGGACCCTTCTAAATATAACTCCTCACTGTACGGTATCCTCTGAAGACCCCGTCCATCACGCGACATCATCCAAACGGTTTATCATCTATACAACATATTATATAAATATCATCAACCATATACATACTAACTACATATCATCGACCATGCAACATATCATCAACCATACAACATATTATTTACATATCATCAACCATACACCATATTATTTACATATCATCAACCATACAACATATTATTTACATATCATCAACCATACAACACATCATCTAAATATCATTCTCCAAGCAACATATCATCTACATATCATCAACCATACAACATACTATCTACAGCTAATAAAGTATTCTTTCTATTTATTCTATTGTATACCCACACAAAAAAATTAATGATAAATAATGATAGCATACATGCAGTAATTATTTCCAATCACGCTTGCCTGTCAGTTGTTTTTTTTTTTTAATGCAAAGCTTGTCCAAAGTATACAATGTTCGTTGCATAACTAAACTATTTAGAAAATCTAAATATCATGTATTATCGCGCCCAAACATGTTTATATCTAGCCCTAAAATTATATATATCTATATCTATATACAGAGATAGATAGATAGATATAGATATATATAAAGAACTGAAATGGGTCTAGATTTCCAGAGAGCTGCAGACCTCACGTTGAAGGACCATGTGAATGCTGTCACAGATGCCTGGTGTATATATAAATATATATATATCAGTATATATATTTACTGTCAATGATTCCAACTCTGTGGCCGCCATCCTTCAAGGAAGCCACCAGGATGATGGATGATTTAATGAAAGTTTCACCCACCCATTTAAATTTCACGGCCATCGAGTGACCAGCATCGGAGCACGTGTGTCCATCTAAGTGTAAAGCCGCACAGCTAATGAAATTGTTGGGTTTATGTGGTTAGATGTCTTTAACAATCCCCCCCCCCCTCCCCTCTTGTATCTACAGACGCACACATACACACACACACTTTCCGGAACTACAATAATCAACACAAGAAACTTGAAAACATAATTCGACGTATTGATTTATGTGTGGAGAAAAAAAGGGGAAAAGGGGGGGGGGGTGCGGGTTGCGGACAAATCGATCGGCCGAGGAAAACAACGATCAAGTTCAATTCACAGCGGCCATTTCTATATCAACACAACATTTGAAACGCTGCTCAATGGTAACATAACAGACTTCGACTCGAGTCATATTCATTACTGCCGGCGACGGCGCGGGGGATTTGTGGTGGGGGTTGGGGAAGAGGGGGTGGTTCACCGAACGCCTCGTGTTTCTCCTATTGTACATCATGTCATCGTGCTCTTTCACACTTTTATTTAACTATTTGCACCCATTCCGCCTCCCCTGTCTACAAGCGTTTCAGTTCTATAGTCAACCTTCCACCCCCCAACATTATATACAAAGTAATTGGCCACAGTATTTTATTTGCATGTTTAAATCAACAGTGCACTATTGTAGGGGCGGGCGTTTACCGAACGGATTCAAAGTCATCACTAAATTATGTCGAAATGTTTACAACCAATCGTTAAAAAAACAACGAAAAAACTTTTCTATAACAGACATGGCTGAATTCAGTTTTCGGTACTTTAAGTCAATGCTTCTCAAAGTGGTGGGCCGCGGCCCCCTAAGGTGGGGGGCGTGGAATTTCGAAAAATTATAAATTTAAGCAATCTAAACCAAAAAAAAAAAGGGGGCCGCGACATATTGATTGGCGTTCCAAGGGGGGCCGTGACTTCAAAAAGTTTGAGAAGCACTGCTTTAAGTCACTGGCATTCCTTTTGTTACAAGTCAATTTTACACAAACAAACACCCAACGTGATGAGATATTCAGAAACCAATCCACAATAGTGAATTACATTCTTTTATTTTTGTTTAACTCCCGTACATTTTTTTATTGTGTAGTGCATGTTTAGTACTATTGATAGGATTATACATCAGAAACGGAAAAATAGAGAGTTTTCTTAGATATCGAAATATGCGAAAGAATAGATACATATATAAAAATAAAATAGTTTAATGAAAGTAAGAATACTGCATCCTGATGCTTGCCGGCCTCTCGATTCAAAAAATGTTTAGAATAGTTATTATGTTTTTATATACAAGACATAAGTCTTGGACGTTAAAAGAATTAAAATATTACCATTCAAGTGAGTGTATCAACCCTTCACTTTTTACTAAGAACATTTAAATATAGACTTTAAATAAAAAACAACAACATGAAAAGAACATTCACAGATACTGTCTGATCCCGGTGCGTTATTCTGTATGTCTAATTACACTGACATCAAGTTGTGTGGGGTTCTCTCCAGAGGTGTGCGGATCTTGAAATTTTGCGTCCGCGTCCGTCCGCGGATTTCTATCAATGATACGCGTCCGCAGAATCTTACAACATTGGTCCGCAGTCAGTCCGCGCGCCCGCATTGCTGAAATTTAGCTGTTTAAATGACTTGAAATTTTTCATGGTAACGCTAAAGAAGATCCGCGTCAGTCCGCGAGTCCGCAACTTAACCATACGAAGCGTCCGCTGTCAGTCCGCGGATTCGGAAAAGTCTGCGGATCTGCGTCCGCTGTCCACTCATCTCTGGTTCTCTCCCATTTATGTCACCCACCATCTATGCCCAACAATCAAACTCTCGCGCCACTGTTACAATCAAACTCTCGCGCCACTGTTACAATCAAACTCTCACGCCACTGTTACAATCAAACTCTCGCGCCACTGTTACAATCAAACTCTCGCGCCACTGTTACAATCAAACTCTCGCGCCACTGTTACAATCAAACTCTCGCGCCACCGTTATTTCTATTGGCGTTTAAGATTATGTGGACAATTTATTGACCACAGCGGGTCGAGGAAGAGGGTGGCCATTTCAAAGATATATTCTCAATGATCTCCAGATCAGGCCGGTCGTTTATCTCCCGGTACGAAATGGGTGGACCGGGAAAAGAAAGAAAGAAAGATGTACAGAATGAGACAGAGAAAGACCAAGTCAGGAAAGGCAGAAGATAAAAATGATATTTATACTCAACCACTAATGGGACAGACTGGGCGGTGCCAATATTTTGGTGGCGCACTTGTTGCCAGCCCTATCCTCATGGTACAGGTTAAAGGTTCGTGCCCCAGTGACACTGTGACCTATGTCCTCTGACCTCCATGAATCCATGACGAAGGCAGTCTCAGCAATCGGGGTAGAGACTGTAGAATTAGCATTTCTCGGGAAAAAAAACTGTCCCAGTAATAGGACCAAATGACACTACATCTCTTCCAATGACACTACATCTCGTCCAATGACACTGCATCTCGTCCAATGACACTGCATCTCGTCCAAGGATAATATATCACGTCCAATGACACTACATCTCGTCCAATGACGCTGCATCTCATCCAATGACACTACATCTCGACCAATGACGCTGCATCTCGTCCAATGACGCTACATCTCGTCCAATGACGCTGCATCTCGTCCAATGACACTACATCTCGTCCAATGACACTACATCTCGTCCAATGACACTACATCTCATCCAATGACGCTGCATCTCGTCCAAGGATAATACATCTCGCCCTAACAGGGATATTGTAGGATATTTCTATTTATATGTGAAATACCAATCAATCTTTAAAAGAATAGAAAAAACCCCACAAATAAATAGCAAGACTGAGTCCAATAGAAATATTCTGAAGTCAATCTAGACTTAGATCAGTGATATTCAATCAGTCTACCCAGACTTAAGATCAGTGAGAGTCAATCAGCCAACCCAGACTTAGACCAGTGAGAGTCAATCAGCCAACCCAGACTTAGACCAGTGAGAGTCAATCAGCCAACCCAGACTTAGATCAGTGAGAGTCAATCAGCCAACCCAGACTTAGATCAGTGAGAGTCAATCAGCCAACCCAGACTTAGATCAGTGAGAGTCAATCAGCCAACCCGGACTTAGATCAGTGAGAGTCAATCAGCCAACCCGGACTTAGATCAGTGAGAGTCAATCAGCCAACCCGGACTTAGATCAGTGAGAGTCAATCAGCCAACCCGGACTTAGATCAGTGAGAGTCAATCAGCCAACCCAGACTTAGATCAGTGAGAGTCAATCAGCCAACCCGGACTTAGATCAGTGACAGCCAATCAGCCAACCCAGACTTAGATCAGTGAGAGTCAATCAGCCAACCCAGACTTAGATCAGTGAGAGTCAATCAGCCAACCCGGACTTAGATCAGTGAGAGTCAATCAGCCAACCCAGACTTAGATCAGTGAGAGTCAATCAGCCAACGCGGACATAGATCAGTGAGAGTCAATCAGCCAACCCAGACTTAGATCATTGAGAGTCAATCAGCCAACCCGGACTTAGATCAGTGAGAGTCAATCAGCCAACCCAGACTTAGATCAGTGAGAGTCAAGTAAGAAAACAACAACAACAAAAAAAAGTGACAATAAACAGAAAAAAAGAGTCTGCCTGGACACTGATGCAACCTACCGGATGTGACCTTCAGTCGGGACCTCCCAGAAAAGACGAAAATCATGTATTATTCACAAGTCAATGAGTTAACTTGAGCCAAAAGTCTGGGGGCCCGAAAACCACGAGGCAAACTGTGTGCGTGCGTGTGGGGGCGTAGGTGAATGAGGCGGGAGTGAAGGTGGAGGGGAGTATTCAGCCCTCCACCACCACCACCTTCCCCGGGGTCTCACACACCAATCATTATCTGGCTAATGCCGGGAGCTGTATATACACAAATTCTACTCCGCTGCTCAGCCCTAACACCGCCCGCCCCAGCCCCCCCCCACACACACACATCCCTGCTAAATATTTACAACATGAGCTGTCTGCAGCCTGCTGTTGTTACCGCTGCATCGGTGGAGAAGGGCTCGCCCCGGTGGAGTAACAAAATAAATTCAACAACCACTCCATAATGGATAAACTGGTGGTGGGTGTCACCAGGAGCCGCGTCTGGTTGGAACAGAAATAGAAAGTACGCCATTCAACAGATAGCTACATTGCACTATAACGGGGAGGTAGTCCACAAAAACAAAAACTATACCAGAGAAATGGTTCACACACCTTGTCCTACAAGTAATTTGCACACCTCTTCCTACAAGTAATTTGCACACCTCTTCCTACAAGTAATTCGCACACCTCTTCCTACAAGTAATTTGCACACCTCTTCCCTAACGTAATAAAACACACCTCACTCTAGGCGAAATTAATTCGCACTGCGCATTCCAAAAGTTGCTTAACAAGATGCACTATGTTACTCCATGGCCCATCACCTCACTCTAGGCGAAATTAATTCGCACAGCGCATTCCAAAAGTTGCTTAACAAGATGCACTATGTTACTCCATGGCCCATGTTACTAGATGTCCCATGTTATCCATGTTACTAGATGGTCCATGTTACTATATGTCTCATGTTACTCGATGGCCAATGTTACTCGATGGCCCATGTTACTAGATGTCCCATGTTACTATATGGTCCCTTTAACTAGATGTCCCATGTTACTATATGGTCCCTTTAACTAGATGTCCCATGTTACTATATCGTCCCTTTAACTAGATGTCACATGTTACTATATCGTCCCTTTAACTAGATGTCCCATGTTACTATATGGTCCCTTTA
This sequence comes from Bulinus truncatus, assembly GCA_021962125.1. Classification (NCBI taxonomy): domain Eukaryota; kingdom Metazoa; phylum Mollusca; class Gastropoda; family Planorbidae; genus Bulinus; species Bulinus truncatus. The sequence goes on from JAGDYQ010000062.1 coordinate 3,115,566, forward strand.
ACTAGATGTCCCATGTTACTATATGGTCCCTTTAACTAGATGTCCCATGTTACTAAATGTCCCAAGTTACTAGATGTCCCATGTTACTCGATGGCCCGTGTTACTAGATGGCCAATATTACTAACAAATTATGGGCTAAAGGCATCTGATCAAAGAGGTGAAGGAATAAGAACATAATCAAATTATTCCTCTCGTCGACAGGTTCATTAACTAGTTACTATAAATATTTTAAAAAATATATAGGCCTGCCTGACTCTCGCTTTCAAAACATTCATAAACTAATAATCGAAATGTTGCTCACATGCCAACAAATAATTGTCGAACAGTTGTGCAGCCTTAGGCAAAAAATAAAATACTATTAAGATTAACAACCAAAACTTTTGTGTCTTTTCTTGTATACCCCCCCCCCCACCAACCCCCATGAAAAGAAAAAAAAATCAACGCAGAAATTATCTGGCCGGTTTCTGCCTGTCCCCCACCCACCCCTCCTCCTGCCCCTCCGAGCCACACAATTATTGCCATTTGGGCACGTTCTGTGTAACGGACATAAACAGAAATGTATAGACTTGATTCAGTTCATATATACAGGGATCAATAAAAACAGAAAATGGTTTCCATGGTTAGTTTTCTCTCAGTGAGTAGAGTGAGACTGGGTGAATTCTTCAATTCAGGTCAATTGTGTTCGTATGTAGTCAACAACTACTGGGATCATTTGTTGTTTTTTTTCCCCAAAGAAGTGACTATCTTTAAAATAAAGCGGCAAAGTTTAAGCACAAACTAAACGCTCTAGTTCTCAGTCCCCCGTTTTCCCCCCTATGTCTCTTAGTACATCGGTTTATATTTCATTAGTAAATTAGAAAGTTGTAGCAATTTCATTTTTCATATATACCATCGTTACTTTATTCTGATTTATGGAAAAGTACACTTTTTTTTTGTTATTTAAAAACACACAAAGAACCACGATTTATAGTATTTTTAAAATCTTATTCAAACGGCCAATCTTAGAGAAGTTCATTTTAGATGTTATGATAAAGATCGAAACCAGCGCTGATCTATTATTGCAATTTTATAAACAATAAATAAATAAATAAAGGCCAACACTAACCCAGGATTATTTCAATGTTATGATAAGGACCAAAACTAGCACAGGTTTGTTTCAATGTTATGATAATGACCAAAAACAAGTACAGGCATATTTCAATGTTATGATAAGGACCAAAAACTAGCACAGGTTTATTTCAATGTTATGATAAGGACCAAAAAAAAGTACAGGCTTATTCCAGCGTTATGTAAAAAAAAGACATCTGTGAGGCAATCAGTGACTGTTATTGATGTAATACTTTAACTACAGGCTGTGAAATCTACCGAGTTGCACCGAGTTGAATACAGCAAGTTGATATCAAGAGGTTTTTTACTTCACTTCTCATCACACAGATTTAGATTACATGCTGGGGGGGGGGACCGGGGGGCGGGGGAGTCGATTTTCTCACACGGAAACAGGCAGGCACCATTAAAAATTAGACAGAAGGAAGAGGAAGACGGCTTTATTACCTTCCCGCTGCGCCCGGGGAGGGGGGGGGTGGTGGTGGTGGTGTAAAATTGTTGGAATTCTGGGAGAAAATTAGAGATGGGATTTCATACCTGACGGGGTTGGACTCAAACCGACACTCATTTATACTCGCTTTTAAATTTGAGCCGGATATACAGCACGGCTGATTAACGTTGCTTGACTAGTTAGAAGTGAGATATTGGTTGGTTGTATAGGACTCCCTACATGAATTGGTAAATATAACATTTAGCAGTTTAAATAAAGAAAACCGTTAATGTCTTCTGAACGAAATATAACTTCAACCCACCCCTACCCTCCCACTACCACCATCAGCACCCACATCAAGAACTAAAAATAGCAAACATATGAAGAAATATTAATTGATAAACTAAATATAATATGGGCTTCAAAATAATTTCATATGCAATTTTCAGTGCAGAGTTATCTGCAAAAGTAACACACAGACACACACACACACAACCCCTCTATGAGACCCAATGAAGATCTTATAATGTGTCCATGTTCCCGCTATACACAACCAAAGCCGATGCCCCAACGGTCACGGAGAACATAAGGAGACTCGAGCCTATGCCCTGCACCGAGCGCCAGTCGGGTTCACTACCATCGCTGCTACTCGTCCATTTTATTTCCTAACTTAAATCTATTATTCATCAGCCAATTCTGTTGTTGTTTTTAAACCTATACTAAAGGTGACATTTATTTCACAAAAATTTAGCAGGTGTGCACTGTTTGTAAGTAATATTTATTTGTGCGCAATTTTACAGAAGAAAAAAAAACACAACAACAACGAGATGTTTTGTGCTTTTGATTTTAATTAACAATTCTTGAAGAGTGCACTTAACAATCACTTGTATATAAAAAAAAAAGATTTCGGCCAATTTCTCATAATTAAAGTAAAGTTCAATGTTGTGTTAAAAGACACAGCAGTCAGTTTCTGAAATTTAAGCCACCTTCATTCTCCTCACAATTAACAGTTCCAACATTTTTTTTTTCATTACATTTCCCACCTCATAACATGCGCCAAGTAGATTACTAACAGAACCAAAAACATTAACATTCGACTTTTTAGCATAATAATGGTGGATTGGGGGAAGTTTCCTAGTATTAACTCCGTTTCCTTATACTGCATGCAAACTTGACTTGGTTAGACAAAGTTGTGGAGGACAGTCAAAAAATTAGTGTGTGTGTGTGTGTGACTGAAGAAAGAGAAAGCGGGAGAGAGAGAGAGAGAGAGGGGGGGGGAGAGGAATGGGAGGTATATAAGGAGAAATGACAGACCCATCCATCTGCTGTTTTGTCTATGATGGCTATGAATGTAGATTCAATTGGTTTTTCACCGGCGCACGTGCCATTCTGAGTCTGTGGCGTCCATGGAGATATTGTGTACACACACAATGAATGAAAGCGAATGGACAAGTTCAACAGCAAGTGGGATATTATTTATTTTTTTCGGACCAGCGATCGCCACTCCATGTCAGACTCAGCGAGATCGTATCTGTGGATTATATATTTTTGTAGACGTTTTGTTTTGTTTACCTTTACACCGGCACAGGAGATGTCTTTTTCAGTGAGTAATACATTCTAGCATACTTTGGTATATATCTAGGGTAAAATTACTTCATTTGCTTTTGGTAGTTAACAATACTTTTTTTTTTAAAATTGTACTTAACTCATATCGCAAATAATGTATGTTCTTACAGCTCTATACTTATAAGACACATTTGTTGTCTGTCTGTCTGTTCCCTTATAACTCAAGATCCAGAAAACCAAATAACGTGAAATTTGTTACACATACACATAATTACATGGGGAAGGTTATAGGACATGTTTCGTTTCATCTCGATGGGTAGTTTAATTGTAATTAATTATTTTAGTATTTTACTATATTAAAGTATAATCTCGACGGCGCCATAGATAAAATTCCTCTGTGACGTCATTTCCCTATGATACATTTTAAAAGAGGGGTAACTCCCGGAAACTCCAATTGTAAAACATGATGAAATCAATAGTCATATCTATTTACCTATCGTTTTATGTATTCGGAAGATTAAAATTAAAGGCGCACTTTAATAAACCGAAATACGTTAATTAAAATGTTTCTGTGACATTATTAACATTATTTATTATCTCAATGGGTAGTATAATTGTAATTAATTATTTTAGTATTTTGCGGGTGTTTTAAATGTTATTGCATTCAAATTGTATCAATGCACAGGGAATCCCCTGTATTCGCGCACCAAGTGACGGAGAAGAAAGGGTTAGGGACGGAAAACAAGCAATTAAGCCTGTTCCATTCTGGACACAGGACGTGTTAGCGCATTTTCTTGTTATGTATCAGTACTATGTTACTTTCAGTAAATATTTGTAAATTTTGGAAATGTTTATAAATTCAATTGTGTAATGCATATATCTGTAAAAAATATTATAAAGACGTTTCTTTATATTTGAAAAAAAATTATTTTCTCTTAAATCTAACTACAAGTGGTTTGTGGTTACTGAAATAGGACTCATAATTGAAAACATTCGAAATTATAGTCATTTAATCGTCCGAAAACTCCGTCAATTGTTGCATAGCTCTGATACTTTCAATTAAACTCAGAACACAAGCTTACTATTTCATTTGATGAGTTTCTTAATAAATCTTGGTGAAACTACGTGCTGCAGTATTTCGCACCAAATGAATGGGTTATTGAACGTACAAGGTGTATATATAATATATAAGCCCCTTAGGAGCCCTGAAGCCCGGCCCTCAGAGGTCCTATCGCGAAATGGACTTTTGATGTACACTTGGCAGGCCAAGACCTACAAAATGATATATACATCATGGGTCTAGGACTTATGGTTGTTGAGATATAGGCGCTCTTTATTAATATACTTATATAGCAAAAAACGGTACTAAGCCCCCTTTTACGGCCCTGGGAGGTCAGATCGCGAAATGGAAAAAAGTCATTTCTTGGCAGGCCAAGACCTACAAAATGATATATACATCATGGGTCTAGGACTTATGGTTGTTGAGATCTAGGGTGATGACGGACAGACAGACAAAACGGGGACAATAGAGCATTTTTTTTTCGAAAATGCTCTAAAAAAAATATATTGTTGTTTTTTTTCATGCTGCAATTACCCGGCTGTGGCCGGAATTAAAATAAGGCTTTCTGTTTATTTAAGAAGCGTAATTTGAGAGGGAGGGAGAGATAAAGAGTGAGGGTGGCAGGGAGAGAGAAATGAGGGAGGGAGGAAGGGGGAGGGAGAGAGAGGTGGAGAGGGGAGGGAGGGGGAAAGGAGGGAGGGAGAGAGGGGTTAGGGAGGGAGAGAGAGGAAGGGAAGGAGAGAGGGGATGGGAGAAATGTGAGAAAGAGATAAAGAAAGAGAGGGGGCAGGGAGGGAGAGAGAGGGAAGGAGGAAGGGGGAGAGAGGGAGGGAGGGGGATGGACAGGGGGAGAGAAGGAGGGGAGAGGGGAGAGAGGGAGATGGGAGAAAGAGGGAGGGAGAAAGGGAGGGAGGGAAAGGGAGAAAGAGAGGGGTAAAGAGGGAGAGGGAGGGAGAGAGAGGGGGGGGAGGGAGAAAACAAAAGGTAAACAGAAAACCTTATTTTAAACCCGGGCAAAGCCGGGTACTTGCAACTAGTAAATCTATAAATGTCTGAAATTATATGCCTCTCAATCAGTGTTTACTTACTGCACCAAATGTATACTTACACACTGAATATAAGTATAATATACCACCGACAAATTATGTCCATGTAGATCTGAGATCTATTCATCAGTACACAGCACGCAACGTTAAGTGTCATGTTTAAAGCAAATAATAAATCAACGAAGGAGGAACAAAGAGAACAATTTCTGACATTCTACAAACACAAGAAACATTATTATTATTTCTACAGTTTATAAGACGAAATGTTTTTATAAAGGTCTCGAGTGTCATTTATATTATCACATGCAGGCACGCCGAGAGGGGGAGTCAGGGGGGGGTCATTGCCAGGGGGCCCTTGTTGGCTCTCGGCGCCCCTGATCACATGTGGAATATCTAATTCAAAAAAAAAACCATGCACCACTTCTTTATCTCCACTTCCCGGGATGAGCCAGTCATTAAGCCAGTCACTGAGCCAGTCATGTTAATGATTTTAAGATTCAGAGTAAAGAACGATGAAGAAAAACAAAATAACTTCCCCTAAAGGTGCTTCGTTGAACTATCAAATTAATTTACATTCCGTTCATTGCACTGCATTTGTTCCATGACGAGTCGGAAAAAATCGCATCTGATCTTGTAAATTGAATACTAGTCACTCTAGCGTATATTGATATTCTTCTATAGATAAATGGCTTTGGTGTAGCTAGCACGATGCCGACGTTAATTCGATAACAAAGACATTACACAGCAGGTCAGCCATGCTGCACAGCAACATTTAGATGGCACACCAACCCCCCCCCCCACACACACACAATCAATGTATCAATGCATTTTGCAACATTATCTGTTGTTCCCACATAAAACAATGCCGCTCTCACATCACGGGTCGACGCCAACTGACACCATGAGACCTAGCATCATTCCAAGAGACCCAGTTTAAAATAAAAAAAACATAGATCACCTCGATATGCCACTCTGTCAATGTACGTAACATGGTATCAGGGCCGCCGAGAGGGGGGGCAGGGGTAGGGGGTCATTGCCAGGGGGCCCGCATCTGTAAGGGGACAAAGGGGGCCCGCAGCCCCGACCATGTCAATTTTTTCACGACTCATTGTTTATTAAGGGGCCCGCAATGATGTCCTGCCCTGGGGCCCGCGTCGGCTCTCGGTGCCACTGCATGGTATCAATGCAGCGAACCATCCAACTAATATTATGTACAGACTTCTGTACATTTCTAGTGAAAACAACATATTCACATCAGGTTTGGGGCTCTTTAACTCTTCTGATTTTTGGCAGCGATGAGATCAGTAGGGATTTCAATCAACAAGCTATCAGTAAAACACATCTTGTCAGAACCACGAGTATTTAAAAAAGCCACTGTGCATTCAAATAGGGCACATACAGATAGAATGGGAAACAACAGAGGTCCAAAGGCAATATATAAGACAACAACCAATGTGAAAAGACCTAAGGGTAGACCAAGAAGCAGATGGTTAGATGAGGTGAAGAAGAGTAGTATGACATGTCAGGGCTCTAAATGGGCTGTCGAGCCAAAGGTAGAAGAAGACTGTGCATTCAAGAAAATCAAATCATCAACGGTGATCATTACTTAGACTAGAGCCATTAAATTATCTATTTTTTTTAATGCAGATAAGATGCAAAGTATTCTGGTATTAAGTGAACTAAGTATCCTGGATTTATGTATACATTTTGTGCAAAGTATAATGGTACAATTGAACTAAAAAATTTGCATTTTAAGAATACACATTCAATACACTTTTTTTTTTTGCAATGTGAACAAAGTAACTTGGATTCAAGACTACATTTTGCAAAGCATGCTGGTACAAAGTGAACAAAGTAACTTGGATTCAAAACTACATTTTGCAAAGCATGCTGGTACAAAGTGAACAAAGTTACTTGGATTTAAGACTACATTTTTCAAAGCATGCTGGTACAAAGTGAACAAAGTTACTTGGATTTAAGAACACATTTTACAAAGTATACTGGTATAAAGTTATCAAAGTACCAAAAACATCTCTCCCATAGACTTGTCTCTTCGTAATCATCTTACCCGTGATTTACAGCATGACTTATGTTAACTATTGTATCTCAAAACGATACCAACCATAATATGAATGGTACCTGAAATAGTCAACCGTCATGACTTTTGTCTCACGATTTCTTTCACTGCCTTAGTAGCGGGTACAATGAAATTAAATATATATATATATATATATATATATATATATATATATATATATATATATATATATATACATTCATAACTTCTGTCTCCCTATTGTAATGTGAACCATCCGCAAATCTAGTTTAGACATCCTCCATCTTTCCAAACAAAAAAAAAAACAAAAGCTTCATCTTTAACATGGTCTGTAGGAAATCGACCAGGCTACTTATGAAATTATAGGCTTTAAGATTCGCGGCATCTACCGCAGTGGTACCAGCGGGAGCTGGGTGGAGTCTTCAATAATAGGAGTGGGTATATCGATCGGGCAAATCGAATGAACTTAGAAAAATGTTACACCCCAGAGACAAGCTCAAGAGCCACCAATGGAACAAAAAAAAAAGAAAAAGAAACGGGGGAAAAAAAAAGGAAAACGAAAAAAAAAAAAGAGTCCCAAGTTAAAAAGGTCACAATGGCGGTTGGGGTTAACATGGAGGAGAGAATCAACGCACAGAATCTTCGTATGGCGTCACACACATCGGTAAAACACACAGACACGTAATTAGAAGCTATCTCAATTCACGGTCACTTAGTTAAAATTGAAAGACTACAAACATTTAATATGCATTTACAAGTTGGCCGGACCCTGGTCTAGTCAACTGGAGGACAATTTGTAGCATGCACACATAAACAAGAATAAGGATACTCCAAGTCATTGTCTAGTCAGTTGGGAGACTATGTGTAGCATACACACATAGACAAGAATAAAGCTATTTCAAGTCATTGTCTAGTCAGTTGGGAATAGGGTTCGAAAATTACGCGTAAGTTACGCCAAAATTACGCGTACCTTTAATGCCCAATTTCTTGAAAATTTATGTTCCTTTTGTTGCTCACGCTCACTGATTGCTAGTAGGTGTATTTTTAATAATGTTTTCAAAGGTTTTTACTTGTAATTTACCGGTCATACTAATTTCCGTCGTCCACGTATTTCGTCGTGTACTGACTGCATCAGCGGCGGCCATCTTTGGCTGAGTAATACCGTCTAATACGGTCGACGCTGGACTGGTGCAATGCGCAGCGAAATACGCCGCGGGTGCCGAACTCAGCAAAAGACGGCACACGCGATGAACGCTGGGGCAATCCGCAGCGAAATACAGACGACGTGGGTGCAATACGCAGCGTAATACGGCCGACGCGATCGACGGAAGCACAATACACAGTAAAATGTTTTCTATACGTTTCATGACAAAGGTTCCAAAACATATATAGATAATCAAGGCCGTACCCAGGGTGGGGGAGTGGGAGGGCTGGGAGGCTGCAGCCCCCCCCCCCCAAAAAAAATGTTATTGCTGATAGTAACTCATAAAAAATTGTCAAAAATTTGCCTTTAAAAACTTGGAACAGGCCACCCCCCCCCCCAAAAAAAAAAAATCCTGGGTACGGTGCTGTAGATAATGTTTAAAAAAAAAACATTTTTTTGGATTTTTTTTATTTTATAACCTCCCCGTTTGGCTTGCGGCCGCTTTTATCTTATTTTTAACCAGACTTTGGCTTCCTTATTGAAAATATTTATTTTATTATGTTTACTGAAACGATTAAAAACAAACAATATACTTTGCGGTTTACGCTGTTTCACCAAACGAATACTTCCGGTTTAGGCTTGTGGCCGGATTAGATGGTACTGTATCACTGTAATTAATTAATCGCCACTGTTAACACAACGAATTGCGACAGAAACAATTAAAAATGGCCGTCAAATATGCATTTTTAAATTACCGTAATTTACGCGTAATTTTCAAAATTACGTTACCGTAAATTACGCGTAATTTACGGCAACTTACGCGTAACGTTACGCGACTTCGAACCCTAGTTGGGAGACTATGTGTAGCATACACACATAGACAAGAATAAGGCTATTCCAAGTCATTGTCTAGTCAGTTGGGAGACTATGTGTAACATACACACATAGACAAGAATAAGGCTACTCCAAGTCATTGTCTAGTCAGTTGGGAGACTATGTGTAACATACACACATAAACAAGAATAAAGCTACTCCAAGTCATTGTCTAGTCAGTTGAGAGACTATGTGTAACATACACACATAAGAATAAAGCTACTCCAAGTCATTGTCTAGTCAGTTGAGAGACTATGTGTAGCATACACACATAGACAAGAATAAAGCTACTCCAAGTCATTGTCTAGTCAGTTGAGAGACTATGTGTAGCATACACACATAGACAAGAATAAAGCTATTTCAAGCCATTGTCTAGTCAGTTGGGAGACTATGTGTAGCATACACACATAGACAAGAATAAAGCTATTTCAAGTCATTGTCTAGTCAGTTGGGAGACTATGTGTAGCATACACACATAGACAAGAATAAAGCTATTTCAAGTCATTGTCTAGTCAGTTGGGAGACTATGTGTAGCATACACACATAGACAAGAATAAAGCTACTCCAAGTCATTGTCTAGTCAGTTGGGAGACTATGTGTAGCATACACACATAGACAAGAATAAAGCTAATCCAAGTCATTGTCTAGTCAGTTGGGAGACTATGGGTAATGGGGGTGGGGCTGATAACATCCATTACTTTGTCAGCTCCGGTTATGTCTCGTCTCGATACACCTCTCTTCCTCAGGTCCCCGCGGTGGGGTAGACTAGGGTAGAGGATATCACCATCAGATCAAATGTGTGAGAACACATGGCACATACAACGCTATGCTTATTTGTATGCATTTTATACATGCGTAATTCATGCTAACAAACACACGCACAGAGAGAGAAAGAGAGAGAGAGAGAGAGAGAGAGAGAGAGAGAGAGAGAGAGATATGTGGATAGAAATGATATACATATGGATAGTAAGCTAGATACATGGACGGATATATGAACGACAGACAGACAAGGACAGACATACGGATCATACAGTGGATCTCATTGTGCGGGTCGCGGCAAGGTTGAAATTAAAAAACTAATGGATAGCTCGAGAACTGTTCGTGGTCCTGGTAGTACGTGAAGAGAGGTATCAATGTATTACATGGATGATTGTGTATGTGTTTTCATATCATGCCCGGGGCCTACTTATCTAATAGGCTCAGTAGGTACAATGTCGAAGGCCTACAAGCCTAAATGGACCTACGAAAGTTAATAAAATATTTTTTCCTCAAAAGGAATGTATCAATGTATTCTGTGTTCACTTAAACCACGAAAGGGTTACACACGCCAGCAAAATCTCCCGGCACTCGGAAGATTTTAAAAAATCGAACAAAGAAACACAATGAAATAAATATTATAAAAACAAAAAGGTATTGGCACGCGTTAAAGAAAATCAATTTATTTTCAATTCGATTTGTTTCTGCCACTTTGATGTAATCTTATTAGCCATCCCTGATTTTTGTCAATAAATTATGTCTGTGTTTACACAAAAACAAATTAGCTCTGTGTTCATTTAAACAATGCAATAATTCAATGTTCAATTAAAAGAAAAAAAAAACAACATCAGTTCTATGTTAAATTAAGCACAACATTAGTTCAACGTCTTCAAAACAACAACTACTTTACACGAGCGCAGATGTTGTGTTACACGAGCGCAGATCAAAGTTCTCTCGAGTAGACCTCGTACTACATGTTGAATACATATGATTCATATATATATATATATATATATATATATATATATATATATATATATATATATATAAGTGTCTGAAGTTCAATGTTTCACCCATTTCCATGTTTACGGGATGAAGGCCAGACTAGAAATCCAGCATTTTAATCAATCCCCACCTTTCTGTTTTGAACTACATAAACTTCCTGTTAAATAGGACTTTACACACACACAGATTATAATATAGAACAAAATATAAAAGATGTAAGCTTGTGTACAAGCTTGTGTTTATGTTATATTTGAACTTGTACTGGAAATCAAAAGCCATTTAACATCCTGTGGGTTGTTTTTTTTCTCTTTCCATTGGCAAGACATCTGGAAAAGCCCATTGGATCTTCTTTTATTATAAAATATAAAACAATAAAACAACTTTCAGTGGACGACCGAAACTTTATTTGGCAAAGTCAAAACATTAAAACAGATGAAGGAGGTTAGCGAATTTTTGAGGTGCGTAGGGAGGGGGTGGGATAGAGAGAGAGAGAGAGAGAGAGAGAGAGAGAGAGAGAGTAAACAGGTAGAGCTGTATTTTTCTCTAGAGACAAAATTGAAATCAACATATCCAGCCAATGAGCACAGCCGACCCACACTCAATGCGGTTCTTAAGTTGTAGATGTTTGTTTTTTTTCCCACCTTTTTGATTAATTTTTTTAATGGTTGGTTCCTCACGTTTTTATTTTAATGTGACTTCCAATTACTTACTAATAAAAATCTTAAAACATATTCGTGTGGTGTGCTCTTCCCATCCTCCCTCTATTTGTAACGTAAACATTGACTTTTACAAAAGTTTTCAATGTGTCTGCATGTACTCAACGTTCAATGTACCCTCCCTCTCTCCTTTTAGACTTGAACCATTCAGTTTCCAAGAATGAATCGACCAGTCATCTAATCTAATTATTTCAGAAAATGTTGAGATCAACTCACTACAGACAAACAAAAAAAAATAGTTGAAGGATCTCTTTATTTTTATTAATAAGCAAAGAAGAAGAAAATAGAATAAACTTCATAAGCAAACTTAAAAGAACAAACGTCATAGAACAAACTTCATAGTCCAAACTTCACAGAACAAACGTCGTAGTACAAACTTAATAGAACAAAACTTCAGAGTCAATAAACAATACAACCAAGAATTCGTTCTAATTTAAAATTTAGCTTTGAACACTTTGTTTCAGCCTGTTCCTTTTATTTTTTTTTTTATAAAACCATGTTATTATATATATATATATATATATATATATATATATATATATATATATATATTTATATATATATATATATCTTGAGTCACAAAAACAACAACAACCAATGCGTAGATATATGTCAACTACAATATTTTTTGCACACAATTGAATGTTTTTTGTTAAACCAATTAGGCTGATATTTAAATGATGGTAAGGTAATATAATATAGTGCTCTTTGGTGAAGTATTTTTTCAATTTATTTTTTTTTGTTTTATTTAAAAATAATGAATGAAACCAGACCACGGTGATTACACTGGTAAACAGTGAATTCATTGCCAGTGATATTTGAATCATTTTATACATAGTCAACTATGCTGATTTAGAATATGTAAGTGCTTTTGCAAGATTGGCTCTATTTTTCGAGATAATTAAAATTAATGAAATAATGTATGCACCGTGTTTGAAAATTGTCAAGAATTGCATGAAGTAAAATAGTATACTAACAAATAGTAGTGAAACTGTTAATGGTCATGCAGAAATTTGTTCAAAAATATGTGTAATAGTGTTATAGGGGAAAACATTTTCATTTGAAAAACTAATTATGTCTAATTAATTAATCAATTAATATGTTTATTGTCTATGGTAATGCATTAGCAAATCGCTGTTTGCTCGACTTCCTTTTGTGTGTGTCGTTGGGTCAATTGCGCTGGAGGCTCCAACAGTTGTCAGCCATCATGTGTATGTCCCATCTTCCTTGATATCTCACCTCCATCACGCTCATATCCTGATGAAACCTCTCACATTGTTCCTCACTGAAGTCCCAAGGTTACCTGGAAATTTGTCTAAATGACAGTGCAGGTAATGTACCTTGATGTTCATATTTGTTCCAATGTTTCTGAAGTTAGCGAGCATATCTTGCACCAGTTCTTCGTAATTCTCTGATCTGTTATTACCTAAAAAGTTCCTGACAACTGAAACAAAACTGTTCCATGAAGAAGCTTCAAGGTGATCCATGAAATTAGTAAAATTTCGATCGTTGATGAGTTTCCGAATCTGAGGACCGTAAAAAATCCCAGCTTTCAGCTTCTCCAGGCTCAATCCGGGAAATGATCTGAAAATATACTTGAACCAATTGCCATATTTTTCCAAAGCCTTAACAAATTGTTTCATTAAACATAATTTGATATGAAGCGGTCCGAGAATTATCTTATTTTTGTCAACCAGTGCCTTGTTGATGATCTTTTCTTTACCTACAGTCATGGTTTCCCTTGCAGGCCCTGTCACTCTTGTCCAATGATCTTGCCTTGCCCTGCTATCCAAAAGGCATATGCAGCATGGGTATTTAGTGTATCCTGACTGCTGCCCAAGCAAGAAGTTTACCATTTATAGATCAACACTAATTGACCACTGATGCTCATAATAACGGACTTTCTGCTATAGTATTTTGATATGCTCATACTCTTCTTTAAGTTTTGTTGAGTGGGCAATGGGAAGAGATGCATAACGGTTACCATTGTGTAACAGAACACATTTCAAGCTTGTAGTCCCATTTGGAGCAGAAGTCCAGGGATGTCATTACAGTAAACAAGATCTTCCTCTTGGCTGAATAAGGGAAGAAAAACTCTTCTCTTTTCAGATAAAATGTTATTTTAACTTCTGGTTTGAGAAAATTTCTTTCATTGAGCCTGGACGCTTTATAGCTCAGATGCTTGCTTGGACAGATTTCGGTCTCGTATTAGGTCATTGAGTTCTTCTTGGCTGAATGGTTGAGGTGTTGAGGAACTTCCTTCATAATCGCTTCCACTATTTTCACCTGCCAAAAACTCCAGATCTTGCCCCCCGTCGGAGTCTGATGGTGAAAACTCTAATAATCCAGTAAACACTGGTATAGGAACTTCACTGCTATGTGGAATTGGTCTCCTTGCAGATTCAAGATCAGGATAATCCCACTTAGATTTCTTGTGGCGATTGAAGCCTTTAACATTCACAATACAAAAATAGCAATCACCAAAATGGTCTTTCGGCTCTCGCCATACCGTTGGTACACCGAAACTTAGACTTTTCTTCTCACCATTTGTCCACTGCCGTAGGCTCTACACACAGTTTTTGCAGACCTTATGGGGAGCCTAAGACTTGCCTTGGTCTCCCAGCTTCACACCGAAATAAGCCAAATATGCCTGCTGCACAAAGTCGGTTATATTTCTTCTTTGCTTTTCAATCATGTATTCTCCACAGATGTAACAGAATACATTCGGATTATTTTTGCAGCATCTTCGTGATGAACTCATGATGTCTTTAGAAAGCAGCAAAAAGAGAAAAAATAAAATTAAACAAAAGACACCAAACTTATTGCATTTGTTTTACACAAAGGGTATAATCATATTTTGAAGGATGTCCAATATCTCAGAAACTAGAGCCAATTTAGCAAAAGCAGTAACAGTTTTGAAATCAGCACCCCATGAATTGTTATAAATTCATTCAAACATTCTTGGCAATTCGCAAAAAAATTTTTTTTGTTGAGCTGTATTATGGACGACACTGTATTTAAATAAAATAAAAAAAAACACGCATAAATAAACTGTCAGTTAAGGTCGAAGGTGGGCGAATTTCTGGGAAAATGCAGAAAATGGTACTGGTGTCGAGATGGTGCTATGTTTCCCGCGGCAATATTTAAATAAGTCAGGTCACAAATTATGTCAATATTTAAATAAGTCAGGTCACAATTTATGTCAATATTTAAATAAGTCAGGTCACAATTTATGTCAATATTTAAATAAGTCAGGTCACAATTTATGTGAATATTTAAATAAATCAGGTCACAATTTATAGCAATAGTTAAATAAGTCAGGTCACAATTTATGTCAATATTTAAATATAGTCAGGTAACAATTTATGTAAATATTTAAACAAGTCAGATCACAATTTATGGCAATATTTAAATATAGGCAGGTCACAATTTATGTCAGTATTTAAATAAGTCAGGTGACAATTTATGTCAATATTTAAATAAGGTCACAATTTATGTGAATATTTAAATAAGGTCACAATTTATGTCAATATTTAAATATAATCAGGTCACAATTTATGTCAATGTTTAAATAAGTCAGGTCACAATTTATGTCAATATTTAAATAAATCAGGTCACAATTTATGTCAATATTTAAATATAATCAGGTCACAATTTATGTCAATATTTAAATATGTCAGGTCACAATTTATGTCAATATTTAAATAAGTCAGGTCACAATTTATGGCAATATTTAAATAAATCAGGTCACAATTTATGTCAATATTTAAATATAATCAGGTCACAATTTATGTCAATATTTAAATAAGTCAGGTCACAATTTATGGCAATATTTAAATAAGTCAGGTCACAATTTATGGCAATATTTAAATATAGTCAGGTCACAATTTATGTCAATATTTAAATAAGTCAGGTCACAATTTATGTCAATATTTAAATAAGTCAGGTCACAATTTATGGCAATATTTAAATATAGTCAGGTCACAATTTATGTGGAAACGCCTATATAAAAAAAAAAGGTACAAAAAAAGATTATCCTTGTAAAAAAAAAAGGGGGGGGGGGAGAAGCAGTGGCGTAGCGAGCTTAACTCGCACCCGGGGCACAATACCTTTTTAGTGCCCCCCCCCATTCGAAAACCATATAATATTATATGTTTTGCGGAGCATTTGGCGCCCCTTTGGGAGAGGCGCCTGGGGCATGATGTCCCCTTTGGCTGCCCCTCGCTACAACACTGGGAAGACGGGGGGGGGGGACTACGTCTAGTAATTTTCTGAAATTTCATTTCTTAACTGTAAGTAAAATGAACACATTAGCAGACCCATCTGTATTGAACACGTGTGTCGAATGTATATGTCTACATTGAACACGTACATCGAATGTGTAGGTAGGTAGGTATATGTGATGAATTAAGATTTCCATCGCAGATGAGTTTGAACAAATTTCTAACGCAGTTTTTCAAACTATGCTTTAAGGTGGTCAACTGCCAAATTTTACAAGTATCATTTTTTGTATCAATTTAATAAAATTAACCCTTTTAAAATAAACTGTGCAATTTTGTTTTTTGGGTGGGGGGGGGGATTCTAGAAAGCTTTCACTTCCCTCCATCTTTAAAAAAAAAATTTTACAGCTTTTAATTTTTTAAGTTATCTAAACAAAATACGTTGGGCGTTCGACCATTATTATTAACAAATAGGCCTATACTTTTAATACACGCAGATTTTTCAGAGATTGTTTTAATTTTAATAAAATGACACAAAATGACACATTTTACGCCCCCCCCCCCCCAAAAAAAAACACTTTTTATTTTGAAAAATTTTGTGTGATGTTCTATTGATCTGATAATTATTTTTTGCCCCCTCCCCCTCCCAAGGCTTTAATGTTTAAAAGATACAGAGTGGAGAACATTGAGCAAATGTGCGACGACTGTGTTCACTAAAGCAAAAAACTGTGTCAAACTCAAAACAATAAATATCCCATGATCCTCCAAGGTTTTTCATTCTGATTCAATTGAACACACGGATGCAGGTTATTGAATCATTTTCAGATATATATTTTATATTATTTTTAAGGGCCTGTCAACGATTTTTTTTTGGTGTGCCGCGAGTTAGATAAAACAAAAAAAAAATAAAGGTTGAAGAGCGATGGTGTGGAGAGGTTAGCGTGTTGAAATCAAATAAAATTAGGGACCATTGTAAATAAATAATGCAGTACGTTTATAATGAGTGTGGAACACGCAAAACAAACCGGCTAATCAAACATGGGACGACACTTATACTTTCGTTTAAATTACAAGAAAAAATTTTGGAGTGAGGTGAGCGGGGCATACACGCTAATAATAACTCACACCCAAAAAAAAAAACATAAACAATATACAGATGGAGGAAGGAGAATGTATAGAACTAAGCCTAACATTGGAGATCTCTGAACAAAAACAGCTTTATCGATTACTTTATTTAAATTGGCGTCTCCTAGACGAAAGTTTTGTCCCAATGGAAGATGGAACGTTTCGGGAATTGAGGGGGGGGGGACACAAGTAATGAGGGAGACAGAAAACATTTTTGTTCACAAGTTCAAACCAATGTTATGGGCTGTTGTTTGGGGTTTCTCTCAATGTATACGTCAGCTAATTGAGATCAATAGACAGCTTGCCAGTGCAAGTAAAATTTAGACCCACCGGTTTACTTCAACTCCAGTTTGGGAGTGAAGGCGCGGGGTCTCTTCCTGCTCGTCTACACATATAGACGTCAAGGGTCAGTCATGACCGACACCATCACACACAGATATCACAACAAACCCCGATGGCCAAGTGGCACAAGAGAGATTCTGATGACCACTGGATGTATATGTGCAATACGATATTTCCCAAGGGGCGACAATACAGACAAGAAATTTGTGCTCGCAGAGTTCACCTCGAAAATGATCTAAATCTCTTAGGGTGGACTCGTGTGTGTGTGTTGTCTGTCATCTGTAGGCCAGAACTGTAAATAACCAATGTTTGTGTGTGTAATCTGTAGGCTAGAACTGTAAATAACCAATGTCTGTGTGTGTAATCTGTAGGCCAGAACTGTAAATAACCAATGTCTGTGTGTGTAATCTGTAGGCCAGAACTGTAAATAACCAATGTCTGTGTGTGTAATCTGTAGGCCAGAACTGTAAATAACAAATGTATGTGTGTGTAATCTGTAGGCCAGCACTGTAAATAACAAATGTTTGTGTGTGTAATATGTAGGCCAGAACTGTAAACAACTAATGTCTGAATTTCTCTCTGTATATGTTGTCATCTGTTGTAAAGGACTGTAAATAACCAATCTATCTCCCAGTATATGTATACATTTTTAATTCATATGTCTCTGTATATGTTGTAGGCCAGACATTTAAATAACCAATGTATGTGTATCTATCTGTATATGTTATCTGTAGGCAAGAACTGGAAATAACCCATTTTCTGTTCTTGTTTTATTACATTCAACAAACCTAGATGAAATCAGAAATCTATAGCCAAATCAAAATACTGATGATGGCAAAAAAGTTTCAATCGGTTGTCACCAATACCACCCTACTTTTTAGACCGCATCATGAGAATTTTGAGTTGCGATTCGAACTAGTGCTACACTTAAAGAGTTGTCGACTTGGATAATCTACATCTTGATCTGAATATTTTTTTCAGCCATGCAGATTTAAGAATATGATATCTGGTATAATAGGTCTAGATTTTGTTTCTCGGCTTGGACATACGTTTTCATTTGCTATATTAAAAAAATAAAATATTTCTGACAAAAATTATTCCGGGAAAAAAGAAAAAGGTTGACAGTACTGCCACACATTATACAGTGAGATGTATACGTCGTATAAGTGGCGGGGGGGGGGGGGACATTATACAGTGAGATGTATACGTCGTATAAGTGGCGAGGGGGGGGGACACATTATACAGTGAGATGTATACGTCGTGTAAGTGGCGAGGGGGGGGGCATTATACAGTGAGATGTATACGTCGTGTAAGTGGCGAGGAGGGGGGACACATTACATTGCATGGATTCAAAAACGTTAAATAGAATCATCAATGATGTATAATCGTAAGAGAAATTTAAAAAAAAAAAAAGAATCAAAGCAAATACAGGGCGTGGTCAAACTTGGCGTCCATTAGCAGGTGACACGCAAATCAGACTCAAAACATGTGCAGTAAAACGTAGGAGAGAGAGTAAAAGACGGAAATGCAACATTTTCAAACAATCCGTAGCTTACGTGACAAGAGAACTTTTTGAGCAGACGATCTATTCTAGAACAAACTTTAAAAAAAAAAAAACAAATTGGACCCTCCCACGGGGATTTTTGTATGACGTCATGTATGGATGATATGCCGGTCCGAAAAAAGTGTGTATGTGTGTGTGTGTGGGGGGGTACTTTTGTTTTTCTGTCGTTGGTTCTAGTAGACATAGGGGGGGGGGTACTTTCGTTTTTCTGTCGTTGGTTCTAGTAGACATAGGGGGGGTACTTTTGTTTTTCTGTCGTTGGTTCTAGTAGACATAGGGGGGGGGGGGGGTTCTTTCGTTTTTCTGTCGTTGGTTCTAGTAGACATAAATCTCTCCCGTGGACGTGAGTTTGTTAAGTCAATAGAAAACAATTTATATTGAAATTGTTGAACATTTATCAGAAAGATGTCCAAGTTGAGGAGCAATAATGGTGTTAAGTCAATAGAAAACAATTTATATTGAACATTGTTGAACATTTATCAGAAAGATGTCCAAGTTGAGGAGCAATAATGGTGAATGTTGAGTGAAATATTACAGCAGTTGCGAAGTGGGTACATTTCTACAAATTTATCCTAGTTTTCGTCTCGTTGGCCGCATAGAAATATCGAAAAAAAACCTTTCTCGCTGTGTTCACAGGTCACATATCATCCATGAATATGTGACTTTCTCAAGAAAGTGACATTATGGAAGTATCAGACCAGTAAATGTAAGACATTTTAATGGATTTCCTTGCATTTTTTTTATGGATGGCAGGCTAATAAAAAGGGAGGGCACTAACAGAAAGTGGCCGTAAATTTTAAATGAATTTCTAAGTCCACTTGACAGCAAGCGGACCAGAGTTTGATAATAGCTCTATTCGTGTTAGACAAATTTAATATAAATCTACTGCCAACGGAGGAATGAATTTCTTTTATGAAAAAAAAATTATTAAAAGACGATCAGGCGAAAAATCAAAAATGTTTTTCGTTTTTCAGCGAACACTGCCTGTTCCTGATTTTTGGTCTTTTACTCTCACACATGTACACACCAACAGACATTTTACGTGTATTATTTTCTAATATGCATACATAACGATCGAATGTTGTTTTTTTTTAAATATATGCTTTTATAGATATAACATTCAGCTTTCCCTCAGTACAGTTTGTTTATGCATCCCAAAATGTAAAAGGTAATAACAAGCGTGTACTGATCTGGTTTTTACTTATTATTTTAGTCACGTTAGGCTTATAATCCCAGCGTCGGGCGACTCATGTTTTTGTAGTTGCAGAATTACTGCACAACAGTTATTTATAGGGAGCGACCGATATGCCTTTTTACCGATAGTTCGATATTTTTCCCTAGCATTTTTACTAATACAGATACCGATATATTTTTTTCAATCAACAACACTGCCAAACACGTGTTTTTCTCGTGCTATAGCTAGTGACGTTTGTCAACCCATGCTCACCCCTTCCCTGTCATATTTCGTGACACTTCGCCTACACGTAAGTCTTGTCCCCCCCCCCCAACTTCCCATCCCAAAAAAAAAAATACACACAGATGTTCACTAATTGTATCATTCAAGGTCATACATTAGAATTAAAAAATGCCAATCCTATTGTTTCAAGGTCATATCGCTGATGCAATTTTTGTGGACGTGACAATTTCTGTATACGCGTTTTGCATTTTCTAAAAAAAAATGCTCTATTGTCCCCGTTTTGTCTGCCTGTCATCACCCTAGATCTCAACAACCATAAGTCCTAGACCCATGATGTATATATCATTTTGTAGGTCTTGGCCTGCCAATAAATGACATTTTTCCATTTCGCGATCTGACCTCTGAGGGCCGTAAAAGGGGGCTTAGTACCGTTTTTTGCTATATAAGCTATATTAATAAAGAGCGCCTATATCTCAACAACCAAAGTCCTAGACCCATGATGTATATATCATTTTGTAGGTCTTGGCCTGCCAAGTGTACATCAAAAGTCCATATTGCGATTTGACCTCTCAGGGCCAAAATATAAGAGTTTGTTATGTACCGTTTTGCTTATATTTTAAATATAAATAATAAAAGCTAATCTAAGGGGCGTAATCATTATTTTTGTAACAGTTATTCAACATGACTTACTTCCCGTACTTTATATGAAACAACAATTGACGGAGTTTTCGGACGATTAAATGACTACAATTTAGAATGTTTCAATTATGAGTCCTATTTCAGTAACCACAAACCACTTGTAGTTAGATTTAAGAGACAATAATTTTTTTTCAAATATAAAGAAACGTCTTTATAATTATTTTTTTTACAGATATATGCATTACACAATTGAATTTATAAACATTCCCAAAATTTACAAATATTTACTGAAAGCTAACAAACGTACTGATACACGAAAATGCGCTAACACGTCCTGTGTCCAGAATTTTTTGTTTTTTTTTAAATTTTGTTTGATCTGGTTATAGAAATGGGTTATTTACGGATATTTTTTTTTCTGCAACTCTGTTCTGAAAAAAAAAAAAACAATGTATAGGCAGTCAAAAAAACGGCCGGTCCGATAGTTAACCCATAGTGCCAATATCGGTTCGACTATCGGTCGCTCCCTACAAAAATCGGTCGATCCGATATTAGCCGATAGTGCCAATATCGGTCCGATACCGATCCGATTATCGGTCGCTCCCTAGTTATTTACTTATTTCTACATCAGTTTATTTTCTAATAATACCTTCTTTCGTTTCTCATGACTAGTTCCCGGCCAGTTAATCTACGACCCCCCCCCCCCTGGGAGGACTCTTAATCTGTGTAAACTGTGACCCCCCCTTACCTCAACTAACCAAGTCATTTTGAAACAGTAACTGAAAATCGTTGCGGCCCCAAGGGACCGGGCCCCCTGACTAATGTCCTCGGGACAGTCCAGGATTGGGGCAACGACCTAACCACTTTCCACAGACCGTGTCAGTTTGACTCTTCTGGCCCAGATCATAACACATACTGGTTGATTTATATGTTATCCGCATGGTCAAGCCCCAGTTCTCTGATCTTTGTATGTCCCCTCTAGTGCTTACTATGTTAGTACTATGTTATGCTTCTTTTACATACATACATAAAAACAAACATCCAAACTATATCTGCCTTCTTTATAATTCTGTTGTGTTTCATTTCTGCTGTTGCGGTAAGGCGCCTGATGGTCATTTTGATAAACTTCATAAAATAACTTGTTACATAAATACACCAGCAATTTGACCCAGGGGCGGCACACACATGCGGGCAGCAGTTTCCACGGACTCAAAATTACTGGTCTGACCGATTTGCTTTCAGTGAAATGTTTTAATATTCACCCCTAACCAAAATAGCTCTCCGATGCTAAACGTTTATTAAAATGGGGGAGGGGAGAGAGAGAGAGAGAATTTGGGTAGAGAGGTGTGAAAGGGGTTGAGGGAAATGTGTGAGAAGAGAAGAAAATCTCATTATCGGTTTATTGATCCAAACGAAAACTGCCCCAAAGAGAGGGGGTGGGAGAGAGAGAGAGGGGGGGGGAGAGGAATGGGGGGGGGAGGGAGAGAGAACGTGAAAGAAAGACAGAGAGAGACGTCATGTGTGAATATGTTTGTATATGTGTGAATAAATTATTGCTGTTATTGTTGTTTGTTGTGACGATGGGGTTAGCGCATTCTTTATATTTGACACAGATGCCACAAACTTCGCCAGAATCAACTTCTTCATTAATTAAGCCTTGAAATATTCTTTATTTTATGTAATTATTTATTTATTATTTTTAGCGATGTGTCAAAGTAAGTTTTAAAAAAAATGATCCCAGTTTAGGCCTAATCATTAAAATCAGTACAAACCGAATAAATATTTTTTTCTCATGTCAAGGTGACTCATAATGGTTTATTAGATACCTTCATATCATCCCAAAACATTTCAAACACATTAACACATTTCGCAGCGCTGTGCCATATTCGCCAATCATTTTCTTCAAAAAAAAAACAAAACAAACCAACTGGACTTCAGCTAACCTGTTTACAATGTTTTACAATTGCAGCAGCCCAAAAAAAAACAACAACAGCTAACTAAATAATCAAATAGATGTTATATTCATATCAATTATAACACCTGTGTTATGTGGCATCAAACGTTATTTCAATACACAATGGAGAATAAGCTTATACTTAAATTACACATTTATCGTCTTATTAGTTGTTCCTTCCTCCCCCCCCCCCCCCGAACTAGTCAACCGACGTGGTATAGCTTCTTGTTTCACTAATAGAGGAGCACATCTGTTAACATTGCAATCAGTAAAATGTACAAATCCTTTTGTTACTTGTGGACTTCACACACTCCGGACATGCTGGGTACACAATTGATTTGTTCACATGCGGGAGGGGAGAGAAAAGGAGACCGTTGTTGTTGTTGTGGGAGTGGGTGGGTGTGTGTGTGTGGGGGGGGGTAACACTGATCTTATTGAGTTTATTGCGGTCTGTTTTGTCCATCTTTGCAGAATCCATACATAATCTCTAAATAATCCATTCTCTCTCTCTCTCTCTCTCTCTCTCTCTCTCTCTCTCTCTCTCTCACATGCGCACACTAGTTATCTAGCTGAATGTAACAAAAAAAAAAGCTGTGAAATCTTATTTCCGGTCATCAGTGCTAACAGCGTGTATAGATAGAATAATAGCAAAACAAGCAATTAAGCCTGTTCCATTCTGGACACAGGACGTGTTAGAGCATTTTCGTATTATGTATCAGTACGTATGCTATCTTTCAGTAAATATTTATAAATTTTGTAAATGTTTATAAATTCAATTGTGTAATGCATATATCTGAAAAAAGATATTAAAAAGACGTTTTCTTATATTTGAAAACAAAATTAATTTCTCTTAAATCTAACTACAAGTGGTTTGTGGTTACTGAAATAGGACTCATCATTGAAAACATTCGAAATTGTAGTCATTTAATCGTCCGAAAACTCCGTCAATTGTTTCATAGCTCTGATACTTTCAATTAAACTCAGAACACAAGCTTACTATTTCATTTGATAAGTTTCTTAATAAATCTTGGTGAAACTACGTGCTGCAGTATTTCGCACCAAATGAATGGGTTATTGAACGTACAAGGTGTATATATAATATATAAGCCCCTTAGGAGCCCTGAAGCCCGGCCCTTAGAGGTCCTATCGCGAAATGGACTTTTGATGTACACTTGGCAGGCCAAGACCTACAAAATGATATATACATCATGGGTCTAGGACTTATGGTTGTTGAGATATGGGCTCTCTTTATTAATATAGCTTATATAGCAAAAAACGGTACTAAGCCCCCTTTTACGGCCCTCAGAGGTCAGATCGCGAAATGGAAAAAAGTCATTTCTTGGCAGGCCAAGACCTACAAGTCTAGGACTTATGGTTGTTGTGATCTAGGGTGATGACAGACAGACAAAACGAGGACAATAAAAAAAAAAAACAACATTACATGGCAGGCTCCAGCATTTCCGAACATGATTTCTCTACGTCATACACAAATAAATGCAAGAAAATAAAAATTAAAGACAATTACACATGAATAGAAATTGCAAAATCTCTAAACAGATGTTCGCCAACACCGGTTGAGAACTACCACACATAGTAGTCACTAATTCATGCAAATGGGAAAATCCGATTCCTACTTTAATCGTGACTTTTAAAACGTGTATGTCAACATGGCGTCTTTAAAGTAACCATTCGCGACCATTTAAAACACACCCTAAGCATGAACTACAAATAACTAATGGCTACTCCCCCATTATTTGGTACACTTAAAAAAAAAAAACACTCATAGCTGCCCAGTGCGGATGTTCTACGGCCAACGTAACGTTTTAATACTACTGACCATTAAGGAACATAAAAAAAAATTCGGACCGCGGCTAGCACCATTTGATAACACTGGGCAAATATTTCAATTAGACAAATGGGAATCCTTCAATATGACTTATAGTATCGTTGGATGTAGAAGGCAAGTGAAGTAGATGTACGGGTGAAGAAACGTTGGTAAGACATGTTTGTCTTGATGTGAGACTTTTGAATTGTGCAGAACATTGGAATGTGTAATAGCATCGTAACTGTTTATTTAGTGATTAACTCAAAAATGAATGATGGTGAAAACCAAATCTAACAGGACTTGAACCATTATCTCCTGCAAAGTCATTTATTAGTGTTGTGGCCGAATATATTCAGTTCCTTCACGCTGTCCCAGAAATATACATATAATTTTTATTTTCATGACACGTTCATACCAGCAGACCCCTGGATTGAGTATGTTGCAGCAGAATTATAGTGTTAAATGGAGGTGGACAGTTTTAACAGTGTGTGAAATCCGCGTAAGGATGAGATGAAATCTCTTAGATCCTATAAACCACTAATGGGATAGTTTTTATGGTGCCCTTCTTTCATCCCCACCATAGCCGATAGTGCAATGGCCATAGAGACACCAAGGGAGATATATCGGGAACTTGAGCCAAGACCTGAAAAATTTCCTTGGTCCTCACCGGACGACAATCCGTCCCCGTAGTTTTAACAGTAAAACCATTCTGTTTACGTGGGCTGATTATGTTACAGTCAAACAATACTGTTTACTGGGGTGATTATGTTACAGTCAAACTATACTGTTTACTGGGCTGATTATGTTACAGTCAAACCATACTGTTACATTGGCTGATTATGTTACAGTCAAACAATACTGTTTACTGGGGTGATTATGTTACAGTCAAACCATACTGTTTACTGGGGTGATTATGTTACAGTCAAACTATACTGTTTACTGGGGTGATTATGTTACAGTTAAATCATACTGTTTACTGGGGTGATTATGTTACAGTTAAACCATACTGTTTACTGGGGTGATTATGTTACAGTTAAACCATACTTTTACGTTGGGGAGATTATGTAAGTCAATCTATACTGTTTACTGGAGTGATTATTTAACAGTCAAACCATATGGTGTTAAATGATGGTTGATGATGTAAACTATAGTGTTATATTGGACTTAATATTTGACAATGATCTTACGATGTTGTTAGTTAAAACAGGTTTGATTCAATTTCAATAACTTGACTTTATGCAGGTTATACAAAAATCAACAACGCAACTACAAATGAAAACAGGGGATGGTGATAGAAAGAGACAATGAGCAACAAAAAGATGATGTTTCATGAATGGAATCCAACTCATGATTGCCAGTTGGACGAACAACAGCCAAGACATTTTGATGAACAACTAATCAGGCAGGTAAACAATGCAATTACCAAAATGATGCAATCTGAAGATTTTAGAGAGCGAAACGGCGCTATCTGTCAAAAGCTGATAGCAGACGTTCAATCATAGCTATGGCCGACGAACGTTGGGCTGACGAAGGAGGGAGACACGTGTTCCGTGGGCCGGTGATACTCACGTCGTGCGGTGCCACGCGGGTCGGGGTAAAGAAGCGGAGAAAAAAACCCGATGGCTGTAAGTGTGGCATGAAGCGAAGTACAGGCGGGCCTCCTCGCCATGCCGGCGATAGTGGCTCTGATTTGGCAGGAGGGAGAAACGGATTGAAAAGTATCAAACCCTGGAGCCATAGCACGTCAGTTCGGGGCACTGTGGTGGAAGATTCCATTCCAACGGCCGCCTGCTGTGACGCTCGCCTCGATATCTGTGATCATAAAGTAGACTGTGATAATAGCGACTACCATTCCAACAGCAGGACCACCGCGGGCGAAGCAGCGGACAACGGCCGAGCACATCCAGCATTTCCAGGAGGTGGACGTGCGGGTCGAGGAGCGGACACGGTAGGCCCGACGCCTTCAGCAAGTTCACCCAAGTGCGGATTTTTAAAACTCGCGGGTAAGCGTGAATTTTTCTTCTCCTTCATCTGCTATTGGCTCGTGGGCCACGCCGTGCTAGCTTCGTACGGGGCGGCAGCGGCTCCGTCCCCGTCACACGTTTTATCATCATCATCATCCACCGGCCGATATTGGCTCGTGCCCCCGGATCTCAACAACGACACCATCTTCATTTTCTTAAACCCGTCATCCATCGACAACCTGAGGGTGAACACTCGCCAGTTCGTCCATTTCAACTTCACCCTACACACCAGGCAGAACAGGCTGGGACTCGCGAAAGGTGGCTCCGACCCCAGGAGCAATACCGCCACCACCACCACCGCCGCCGCCCCAAACAACGACAACCAGGTGGACACGCTGGTCACGTTCGCCGAAGTCGGTGACTCCACAGGATCAGTAACGTCCCGGTTACCAGCCAACGGCAGCAGCAACTCTTCCTCCATACCACCAGACGCACAGACGACAGCTTGGACCTCGATAGGACCACACAGCAGCAGCAGCAACAACAACGGCAGCAGGACCGCGGACAGGAAATCCTACCAACTGTCCAATGCTCCCAACTACTGGGTCATGATATATTCAGAGGATGACTCCATCGCAAGACCACTGCCCAACGGATGGGCCGCGGGCCATGTCGACGCCAGGGGGACTTACATTCTGATGGCCGTTACCGCTGGCCGGCAGCACAACTTTTCAGTAGAGGCTCGTCACATTGGCAGAGTCATCATGTCTGTAGCAGTAGTTGGTGATAAAGGAATACCTCAGGTAAGTCTATAGGCATGTCTACCAGTTCCTACTCACTGAAAGCCCCCCCCCCCCAAATGTAATTGATAAATAAGCAGACTGCTAAACAGTAAACAACATTGCTCAACTAGGCCTTCTTTTAATGAGTCAGCATCAAATAAAGTCAAAAGGTCCAGTGTCTCAATAGGGTAAATTTATTCAGACTTTACATTTTCTCCCTATTAAAATCAATTCAAAAAGAAATTACTAACTCAGAATCAAAGGTAACTTAATTGGTTTTGTCATATTATGAGATCATGAAAACATTGTGCTTTGTAGTTCATTTGTCTGGCGGTATTTCGTAACGCTCAATTAATGACACGTTTCAAGCAGTCTAACACTGGCTACTGAGTTTGTCTATTTACAAATAACAATAACAATAGCTCAGCACTGACCTGGGTGGTTGAGATACATTTAAAGTAGCTTGAAACCAAATTACAAACAAAACCAAATAAATGTCTATAGTTTTCAAAACATATCAACTGTTCCCCAACAGATGGAAGAAGAAAGTGTATAAGTAAATAAAAAAAATATTATTTAAATACTCAGCGACTAACACCAAAATCTGTGATTATAAACATTTTAAATAAGGGAGTCATGTTTACATAATTTTTAAAAGTTAGTAAATAATAATCAATAGTGTAACTAAAAGAAAACGTCTTTCTATTTGACTAGTGTAGCTATCATATCCCATTATGAAGGTGTATACATGCTTGAGTATGTATTGGTATGAGAGTACCACTATGTAAGAGAAGTTGAACTAAAAATACCTTATGTGAAAGAACTATTGCCTCAATACATCAATGAGTAGTACTGCCAACATGTCAGTGTAAGAGTGTTGTAGCCTAAAAACCATTGTGTAAGAGTGTTGTACCTTAATTGCCATTGTGTACGAGTAATGTAGCTTAAATATGTCAATCTGTATGACTAGTACAGCTTCAATAAGTCATTATGTAAGTCTAGTGCTTCACAAAGTCATTATGTATGACTAGTACAGCTTCACTAAGTGATTCTATATGCCTAGTACAACTTAACTAAGCCATTATGTATGACTAGTACATTTCCTGTCTCCTCCCCAGGCTAGTTATGTCCAGGCAGTGGCCGCCACCCAGTATCAAGTGACCACGGTCAGAGGGGAGAGGACAGCGGACATTGTATTCAACAGTGCGGCGGCTGCCATCGCAATAATCATCAGCTTCGGCATCGGGGCGATCACAGACCTGGAGAGCCTGAAGAGGCAACTCAAGTACCCCGTGGCGCTGATTATTGGATTCTGTTGCCAGTTCATTATCATGCCCGTGGTAGGGGAATCTCTTTGTGTCGTCTGTTGTTTAACTCTCATTAAACTCCAGTAGTTCGGAGTTGACAGTTCTAAACTGTCGAATTAAGATATTTCAGAATACTTAACGAATGTCCCAATGAACCAACAATGATAGGATTCTGTGGTTACATAAAATGGCAGAAGCCACAAAACTCCCACTCCCATACACACACTTCGATGTGCCATCGCCCCTTTAAAAAATACAAATGAAGTAAACCTCTTGTCTGGTGCAGCTTCAGTTTAAAAAGCAGCAAGAAAAAATTCTATTCGATACAACCCGTTACAGTGTATTATTACTGTCAATCCTACCATTTCTGTCAACCTGAAATTGAGTATCGCGACTAAAACAATCGATACCGGATCGATACTATATCTTCAGGATGCCGAATTCGGCCTAACCAACAAATGTAAAAAGAAGAGAGAGAGAGAGAGATAGAGAGAGAGAGAGAGAGAGAGAGAGAGAGAGAGAGACACACACAAACGAAGCTCATTAATATTCTATTGGAAAAATTGGTTCCATTCACTCGGAAACATGTAGATATTAATGTGTAGTCAAGATAATGGTGATTTATACACGGGGCGGAATGACAGTAGGAGATCAAGTTTACACAAGAACACACAAATTGTGTGCAGTAGTACTACTTGAACACTAGTTGTGCGTAATAGTAAATAAATAAACACTAGCTGGGTACAGAGATAATACACATACACTTCCTGCGTGCAAGGAAATCGGACATAAAGCTGTTTAGAGTAAAATTATTTAACTTTTACTTTTTTTCCCCATTAAAAAGATACTTACAAGCTGCTATGTAATAGTCGGATAATACAAAATAAACATACAAAGTTGTGTCCAATAACAAAGCAAAGATACAAATTCTACACTGTTGAGTATACACTAATTGTACATGTTGAGTTGCGTGTATACACTGTTGAGTTGCGCATACACCAGTTGTACACTGTTGAGTGCGTATTCACTGGATGTATAGAGTTGAGTTACCTATACACTTGATGTACACAGTTGAGTTACGCATACACTGGTTGTATACAGTAAAACAATAACGCTTAAAGCTGTAGATATTAATAATAGCTATGCACTATATGTTCATAGAAGTACTGGACGAAATAGCATGGCAGAGTAACGTACATCTCAGACTTGACACACACACACACAAGAAGGAAAAAGTTAAATATATACGGCATTACTGGGTGCACAGATAGCCGGAAGTAGTTTATCACATTCACGTTCATTAATGATTTCATTACAATTCATATGTACTATACTGAATGTAGTTTAAGCGTCAGTGTGTAAGAGTGTAGCTTAAATATGTCCATCTGTATGACTATTACAGCATCACTAAGTCAGACATTGATGCAGCGAATCGCGGGTTTGAATTTTGACTTCAAAGACATCTTCAGACCTGCAAAATTTTCTTTAAAGGACGACTGAACATTAAAAAAAAATGGCGGCTTGGTTGCGGCTTGGCTTGATCTGGGCTATAGTGTTGAAATGTCACTACAATTTAGCTCTCCTGCTAGAGTTTATTGGGATCAAGAGATTAACATCTCATCTTTACAGTGACATCCTAGCATTATGCAAGGGACTATTTTTGGAATGCGAGCAATGAGTCGGCAATCCCTCAATCAGACAAGACGCATTCACGAAAAAAGACACAAGTTCGTCAACAAAACACGATGCTCTAACTACTACAATATGAGCACGTAAAAAGAGCAGAGTAGAAATGCGTTCTCTTCAACTCAAGTCCGACAAGCCAACATACTATACAATAACTTCACCTGATATATTTCACCATAAATGACCAGCGAATGTGAGTGGAAATAATAAGTCAATTACGTCAATGAATGAAATAATCTCGGGCAGACGGTATGGCCAAAAAAAAAAATTCCGTCAGAAACTTTAAGCCAGATAATCGACTCTTGTGTGGCTAAAAGATGATCTGCCTGGAAGCCTTGGGGGTATCGACGCTCACTTCCCATGTGGCAATAAACAAAAGTGAAAGGTCATCTGCCGCGGTGTTTGTTTTGACCCACTTAGGAATGTAGTAGACAGGGGGATTCAACTCTTACAGACGGAGGAGATAAAGGGACGTTACCCTTTTTATGAATTCAAATGATCGAAAGTACATCCACCTACAATTTACAAAAGAGCATTAAAAAAAGAGGGGAGGGGGGGCGGCGCATATTCCACCCCTCTCCACAATGCACACCCACTGCCTCCCCCCCCCCACGACATCCATATAAAATAAAAGCCATTACATCTTCATGTGCTGCACTTAATACTAGCCGCATACCGTTGCTTACACTAGATGTATACGGTAAGACGTCTTAGTTTACAGCCCAAGAGGATCTAATAGGTACATATAAAGTGTGCAATGAATCTCTTTCAATAGCCAAGGTACAGAGTTACTCTAATGTTGTATCATGGTGCATGCACATTTACATCTCATGGAATATAAACTACAGGCGAACTCTATAATGTCTATATACTTTAACTCTCTAATGTCTCTATGATATAACTATAGAATGCCTCTATAATATAACTCTAGAATGTCTCTATAATATAACCGTAGACTGTCTCTATAATATAACTCTAGAATGTCTAAAACATAACTTTAGATTGTCTCTATGATATAACTATAGAATGCCTCTATAATATAACTCTAGAATGTAACAAGAGTGTTTTCCAGTTAGATCTAGATTTAAATGTTTTACAAAATGACAACACCCTGAAATTGGGTCAGATATAAGTATGGCGACTAAGTGTATAGTATTTTGAGTCACAGCACTGCTGGAAAGGATGACATAGGGGGATGGGGGGGTGTTGGAGGAGGCCACCCCCCACCACCCAGGGAGACTCAGCAGTGATTCTTGTTCTTCAAGTCCGCACTCCCCCGGCACAACGTCGGCAGAGAGAGAGGGAGGGGGGGGACAAAAAAGTGGCCCTCGCGATCGATTCCAGCATGTTATTGATTGTGTGGGCAAGAGCAGCACACACACACACACAGAGAAATGTTTTCAATGGTGCTGAAGGGAGAGAGCTTACGCAAGTGTCACGCACTCGAGTGTGCGCACGAGCACGATGGCGGGTAAAAAAAAAAAGAAGTCAACAATAAACACAAAAGATAACACTGGGGGGGGGGGGGGGGAATAAGAAACATTTTTTGCGGAATGAATTGTAAACTCTTGCGCATCGTGCACAATAGAAAACAGAGAAGAGAGAGAGAGAGAGAGAGAGAGAGAGAGAGAGAGAGGGAGAGAGACATGACGTTAGACTCTGGAAAACAATGTCTATGTCAGGGAGACTCTGGACAACAATGACTCAATATAAAAGTCATGCAGATGTACAAGCAAAAAAACAAACAAATATTAGCGAGGAATAAAACAAAATTGGGCCCATAGTTTGTATCAGTCTCCACCAAACTGATTAGACAGACGTCAACGTGTTTCATGAATTTTACTTCTTTTTCCTCCAGCAATTTATTGGTTGTTTGTTTGTTTGTGTGTGTGTGTGTGAAAATTAAGTCTGCATGGGAAAACAAAATAGAGAAAAACAAACAAAGTGAATACAAAACAAACCGTACAAATGTATCGCTTGGGTTAATACTTGTTATAAATAAACACGCACACAGAAGCACGCAAAAACATGCACGTCAAAAATACAAACATAATAGGTCTACAATAAAGTTCCAGAATTTCGCATGGCCTGAAATATTTTGTGATAGAAAGTTTCAAGAATCTTTCTAGAGCATTCATTTAAATCCAGTATGTGGTGATAAAGTCACTTAAAAGCATACTTCTTTATTCCATGACATAACTTTAATGTCAAATTTATTATTAATATTACAATATGTTTGTATATATCACAATAAGTTTCAACTCCAATTTTTCAGCGAGAGTGAAAAAATGAGGTATGTGTGTGTATGTGGGGGGGGGGGGTCCCCGCCCAACTCAGTTTTAGAACACCTGTACATAAATGTTTCAGTAACGCTAAATCAAAGCCAAGCTAGTTTAATTTAAAAAAAAAAACAACAAGAAATGGAGTATTATATAAAGGAATTAAAATAAATGGACGGTAATTTGCACTGTACAATAAGACGGATTACGTCCCACAGGTGGGAAGAGGAGGGGGGGCCTCGCTCTTGCAAAACATTTATTCCTGGCCCCCACACGCATGATACTGGCCCTAACAAGGTCCCACAAATGATGCAATGAGCCCTAGGCCCCCCCACCTACAGGTATGGACCCCCC
Organism: Bulinus truncatus; assembly: GCA_021962125.1. Lineage (NCBI taxonomy): Eukaryota > Metazoa > Mollusca > Gastropoda > Planorbidae > Bulinus > Bulinus truncatus. The sequence continues at coordinate 3,148,777 of JAGDYQ010000062.1, forward strand.
CCTCTGTAAAGAACGGTTAATATAAAACATCTCCGTCATCCGTCTATGTCTATTAATCAATCTATCCATCTTCCCATCTGTTGATGTATACGAAAAAAAAGTGTGTGTATGCTAGTGATGAATCAGCCCGTCCATCTATGTGTCAAGGGTGTAGTAAAACAGTCTGTGCCAAGCACCCTTACGTCTTTTACAGTACACACTGTAAATAAAAAGTCTATTTATTTCAGCTGGCGTTCGGTATGGCCATGCTCCTGCCGCTGCAGAGGGACATCAGCTTCGGCCTGCTGTGTGTGGCCTGTGTGCCGGGCGGTGGCCTCAGCCATGTAGCGGTCATCATAGCTGACGGGGACACGGCGCTCAGCTTGACCATGAATATGATTACTGTGGTGGCCATGCTGGGTAGGTCACACGCTTCATTACGTTCGGTGGCATCATTAACCCGTATTCATGCGCGCACGACTCGCGGAGCGATCCGTCAAAAAAGCGAGCGGCACTTTGCCGTTTGTATGCAACATCTGCTCTGTGCGTTCTTTTTAGAGAGATGTAATTTTCAAACAAAAAAAATATCGCTTTAGATAGATAGATAGAGATAGATAGACAGAGAGACAGATAAATTCAGTTGTTTCAAATTTCTACACGAGATTATAGGTTTTATGATTTAATACGATTTTATTTATAGTATAATTATTATTTTCCCAACATCACCAACTTTTACTATAATATATAGGTTGCGGGAGACCAAAATGGCGTCGTAAACATAGCACAGAATTAGAGTGGTGGTGATGGAGGGCGGGGACGTCCCCTCTAACTTATAGACAGAGCACCCTGAGTTATGTATTAAAAAAAAATACACACGCATTAAACACTACGGACTGATTTTAAAAAGACCATGAAACAATTGTAAGCCCTCTATAGAGCAAAGCTCATTCACCATTTGTACAAGTCTGGAATATTCTGACTGTTTGAAGCCATCATCTTTTTAAACTCCCCGTACCTCTGTGAACGATATATGTATAAAAAAAAACAGGGCTAAAGTGCTCAACTTCTGCCCTAGGCGAGAGAAAATTGTTGGATCGAACTGATGACGTCATCGTGAAGGGCAGACACATTTTAACTGCGGCGTTCTTTCACGTGGGAGATCTCGTAGCAATATGTTAAGTAAATCCTATCTTAAAATGATATTAGTTTTCTATTCCAGACTATCTTAGTAAATAATTTAAACATAAGAAAATGCTTTTTTTTTATTTTTAGCAAGATTTCATCGAAGGTATTATATTTAGCTTATAAATATTTTTTGTTCCATATCGAGCAAGAACATTTGCACTGAGAATAACAAAATGTAAAGAAAAAGTTTACCTATCTTTTACGACTAGGCCCACTACGAAAAGTTTTCTGTTTGTACGACCCACTCGTAAAGTAATACAGGCTAAATGCAACAAAGTTGATGGAACCCCAACACTATTCACAGAGCTATATTGTTGTGTGTTACAGTGGGTCTCAAGATGCGTTTTTAGACAAAACTGAGTTTTAACTTTTCTCAAAATATTGTGATGACCCACATTAAATAATTTCAAATACACACCATTGGGCGTGACCGTCACAACGGAAATCCTTTTTTGTATTAAACATAGTTATGTACCAACCTCATCTCACATTATTTAATATTAGCTTAAGGGTATATGCTTTATACTGCATAGATCTAAGTAAAAATGCCAGTGAATATGATTAAAGTTTACAAACTTATAAATGTATCCAATAGCACAAGTGCGGTGGGTATCGAGGTAGTTCACAGCACATATTGTCTTTATTTCAGGCACGGCTCCTCTCTGGCTCTTCGTGCTCGGCCAGTACTTCCAGACCAACTCTGACGACATGCTCAACCCGAAGATGCTTCCCATCTACTACTTCGAGGTCTGGCTGGCGGCCACCTTCTTCGCGTACGCATTCGGCCTGATCATCAAGCGGGTGAGGCCGGCCGTGGCCGACGCCATACTCATGTGGCTCATCAAGCCTTTCTTGCTGCTGGCGAGCATCCTGTACATCACCCTGGGGGTGTACATCAACATGTACGTCTTCGAGCTGGTCAACACGTACGCCCTGCTGGGCGCCATGCTACTCCCGCTGTGCGGCTTCGTCGTCGGGGCGGCCACGGCCGCCATCTGCCGTCAGAGCCTGGCCTTCGTCAAGACGATAGCCCTGGAGACGTCCAGCCTGAACTGCCTGGTGGTCATGGTGGCCCTAAGGTTCTCCCTGAAGCAGCCCGACGCGGACCTGGCGGCCATGATCCCCATCTGGGTCATGTTCACCATTCCGGGCCTGTTCGTGTCGCTGGCCATCTGCAACAAGGCCAAGGTGGTGGTCGTGCACTACTGGAAGAACAGGAACAACAAAGACAACGACATACACAACTCTTCGAAAGCGTACTCCGTCAGCTCTTCCGTGGTCAGCCCTCCCGGGACGACGACGCTGTCCGCGCCCCTGGTCACGGCTGACGGCTTGGATGACGACGCGACCATCAGCACCACCAGTAACCAAAAAGTCACTGTTTTGTAGTCCGACCAACTTCACTGCGCCAAACAATGCAACCAACTGGAACTACATTGTATCATTACGCTGGGTGAGATCCTAGAGCCTGAAGGAATTCAGACAACATTATGCGTCATTCTAAAAGGATTAAAGTAAATCAGAATGTTCACTCCATACGATTCATAATAATATTTGGAAAAAGAAAAAAAAAAACAAATGAACAAGGCATTGAAAAGATTAAGATGACCAATTACCTCACTTTTTTTTTGAAGAGCAACACATAGTCTTGTGATCTTGTTGGTTGTTTACTTTACAATTTAAAATTCATTTGTATTTATATGTAGCCATAACTTTTTTTTAAATATACCTTGTTTAGGGCAGTAATGATTTATCTATAAAGCTAAATGATAGCATTAGAAGAGTTTCTTTTTAAACACACATATTTATTTATTTGTATATTGTGCACCATGACATTTTTGTACAGAAAACTCAGACCTTGCAAACAGAGTGCATGTCTATACCTCCTAGCACATGTATTTGATAGCCAAATCAGTATGCTATTTATGCAAATATTCCCTTTCAAGAATCTCGGTAGAAATGTATCTAAACCTGATCAAATGTTGGCAACGTATTTAAGTTCAATTGAAACGAAACATGAAGTGGCTCAAAAATCATTTCCCATGATATCATTAGGGGCACTGGAGATCCCTGCATCGAATCAAAAGCTGCTATTGGGACAAGTTCCCAAGCATCCTACCATAGCTGGGAGATGAAACGGCGATAATGGCAAATACGGATGGAGGTTTTGTCTCCACGTGAAATGATTGTAAGTTGGCGCGACAACGAAGATGATCCGAGTTTCCGAGACTCCTAGCCAGTAGTTGACGCAACGCTGAACATGTGCTCTCAACCTGACGGCACCCTGTTTCATGTACAGCGCTATCAATGATTGTTTCCAATCTCGTCATTTACACTGCCCATCGCTATCAATGATTGTTTCCAATCTCGTCATTTACACTGCCCATCGCTATCAATGATTGTTTCCAATCTCGTCATTTACACTGCCCATCGCTATCAATGATTGTTTCCAATCTCGTCATTTACACTGCCCATCGCTATCAATGATTGTTTCCAATCTCGTCATTTACACTGCCCATCGCTATCAATGATTGTTTCCAATCTCGTCATTTACACTGCCCATCGCTATCAATGATTGTTTCCAATCTCGTCATTTACACTGTCCATCGCTATCAATGATTGTTTCCAATCTAGATGAAAAATTAATTAGCCTTTAATTCTATTTCTTTTTAATGTAGTTTTTTTTTTTTCTTCTCGCGGGGGAAAAAAAAGTTTTAATAGTGGGTCGCTAAGGGTTATTGCTTGAGAATCCCTGTACTATGTGCATAAAACAGACACTCATTATACTAATAGGCTTCCTGAAAGAAAAATTACAATTATGACAGATCTTGTGTGAAGGAGCCCCATGTTAAATCAGACAAAAGATTTCTTCTGTATGATGCCAAACAAAGTCATTAAGAAAATAGCCACTCCCCGACCAACTAAATACAATTTCAGAAAATGAGCAATAATTCTATTTCAGCCGTGAGTGAAGAGCAGACAATAAGTCGCATGGCTTTTTTTTTTGTTTGTTTAATATAAGCAATGCACCTGGAAACATGGGGAGTAACCATGAAGAGACAACGAACTTAACATCATTATGGCATATCAAATGAGCTAAACAATTCATGATCTTAACTAATTTACCAAACATTTTAAGTTACAATCATTGTATAGTATTCCGGAGTAAATGAAACAGTAATGTAACTATTCAGGACTTGTAAGGCTGATTGTAAAATGCAACAAATAGTTGAAGACTTTGGACTATCATTGCACGACGTTTTCTGGACTGACTCTTAAAAAATACAACTCGCTGAAATGACAAGATCAAAATTAGTAATAAAAAAAATTAAATTAAATTGAGCATCATGTAACCTGGCATATAAAACAATGATTGATGTTTACAAGGATCATGGGAGAGGGGGTGGCCGTAAACAGCCCAAGAGGACCAACGGAACTGACAGCTCAACTAATGGGGATGGACGGTCTGTCGACATGAAGGTACCTGGTTCGATCTCCGGTGAGGACCAAGGAAATTTTTCAGGTCTTGGCTCAAGTTCCCGATATATCTCCCATGGTGTCTCCATAGCCATTGCACTATCGGCTACGGATGGGGATGAGAGAAGGGCTTCATAAAAACCTTCCCATTAGTGGTTTATAGGATCTAAGAGATTTCATCTCATCCTTACAGGGACTTCACACACTAATTCTAGGTAGACAATGCATAATTTTTAGGTATCCCACAGAACAGGAGTGAACTGCGAGACATCGTTCGGACAAGACGGTCTAAAAATAAACATGACAGGCCATGTTCAGGGGGAATTAAAAATCAAATAAAACGTCTGATCAACTATAACTAACAGCTGAGATGCATAGTGAAAGTAAACTGTCAAGTGCATTCAAATCAGAGGAAATCGGATCAAAACACCCGAGTCAATAAGCCACCGAATGTTAGAAACTGGACACACAATGTTTGGTCAAACCACCGAGTCAAAGAGCCACGGAATGTTAGACAATAGTACACACAATATTTGGTCAAACCACCGAGTCAACGAGCCATGGAATGTTAGACAATAGTACACACAATGTTTGGTCAAACCACCGAGTCAACGAGCCATGGAATGTTAGACAATAGTACACACAATGTTTGGTCAAACCACCGAGTCAACGAGCCACGGAATGTTAGACAATAGTACACACAATGTATGGTCAAACCACCGAGTCAAAGAGCCATGGGATGTTAGAAACTGGACACACAATGTATGGTCAAACCACCGAGTCAACGAGCCATGGAATGTTAGACAATAGTACACACAATGTTTGGTCAAACCACCGCGTCAACGAGCCATGGAATGTCAGACAATGGTACACAGTACACACAATGTTTCATATTGTTGTTTGTTTTTTCTTACAACATTTTTGTTGCTACCAAGTTATACACGATGTTCACACTGTTGGTATTTTTTTACTTCTCCTTTCTTCTATACTGACTAAATATGCAAAGTACTGTTGTTTTCCTTAAATTTTGTCTATGATGATGGTTATTATTATTATTATGTTTAGATACGAATAGCTATTTGATATCGCCAAACTGGCAATGTGATATCTGTACATACTAGTTGTTGTTGCTGTTAATTACTGGTTTCTCTCACACAGTACATGTAATATAGACATTTTTTTTCCCGTGTCGCTCTTTTTCCCTCATTTGTTAGACGTGCAACAACACGTGTAAATATTTTTTTTCTCTCTCCTATAAAACTAGACCTGGACCATCTATTTTTTTAGTCTGATATATTTGCACGGCGTGGCGATCATCAACAACAACTGAATGTAATGCTTCATCCAGAGATAATCGGTGCGTGAAAAAAACAGAATACGATCCCCCCCCCCCGGGAGAAAGGGGAAATATAATGTGTGTGTGTGTGTGTGTGGACAGGCACGCCGAGAGGGGGGGGGCAGGCGGTCATTGCCAGGGGGCCCGGCCGCCCCGACCATGCGAATTTTTTCACGACTCATTGTTTATTAAGGGGACCGCGATGATGTCCTGCCCTGGGGCCATTGTTGTCTCTCGGCGCCCCTGTGTGTGTGTAATGGCGATTACCGATGAATTCATTAAAGTTGGGTTAGTAGATCTAGGAGTGGGAGGAGGGGGGGGACATAAATAAATAAGAAGATGCGAGCTCATGGGGGGGGGGGGGAGGGGAGAGAGATAAGTCTAAAAAGGGAAAATATATGACAATTCTAATTCACATGCAAAGCGTAAATATGAGTAGGGAAGATTCTGCGAAAACAATAAATATTGCAATGTACAAAGAAAAGAAAACAAAGCATTTTATTTCTATTCTAAATCTTTCGCAAAATCTAAACTAATAAACAATCGTATATAATTATATATATATATATATATATATATAGAAGGCCGCAGCCAGGGGGGGGGGGGCTGTAGCCCCCCTCCCAAATTAATTCTAAAAATCAAATTTTATTATAAAATATACTTCTTTATCATTGTGTTCCAATTTTTTCTTATATAAAACTCTCCGCACAGCCCCCCCCAAACAAAATCCTGGCTACGGCCTTGTATATATATATATATATATATATATATATATATATATATAACAAGCTTAGCAGATATCTGATATGACAATCAACATGATATAATTAGAGACGGCGGCGATCATAGCACAACACACTATCCCCCAGCTACTTCCGTTTCGTCTACTTCAGTCAATGGCAATAAACTATTTACAACGAACACTGCGTCTGAATGGTGATATGATTTTCAAGTTCCATACATTATTATTATTTTTTTTAACAAAGATGATCACGTCACAAGAGAAAAGGAAAAATAAAATATGTGTATCGTCTTTTAACAAAACCAATCGGTTCTAATATATATATATATACTGGTTTTTTTTTTAAATTATCATAATAATAAAAGACCAGAGGAAGCATTTCTGGGCGCAGTGAGTGCGAGTAAGCAATAAACAAAAGGCAGTGGCTACGGTTCGGTCCGACCGAACCCGTATTTTTTTTTACTTCGGGTACCAGCCATAGATAATATTGCTCCACACCCTAACCCTATCTCTAACCCTATCCCTAACCCTATCCCTAACCCTAATCCTGAAAAAAAAAATTCTGAAAAAAAAAATTAATTATGTTGTTATATAGTTCAGTGCAGCGACTCGGCCGCTATGCAATAATAAGTAAGGCCGGTACCCGAAAAAAAGAAATACGCGTTCGGTCGGACCGAACCGTAGCCACTGCGTAAACAAAACAGCCACCCTTACAAACTTTCATTACTTTAGACTGCATTCAGTTTACGATGACTATTTTTAAAAGGGCGGCCACATTACCCCCCCCCCGGGTCCGTTAACCCGGGCGGCCCGACAATGATGCCCGACTACGCCGAGTTATATACAATCTAGTGTTGTTTTCGTTGACGAAAACTAAAACTAAAACCTTCGTAGACGAAAATGTTGACTTTTCGTCAACGAGAACTAAAACTAAAATTAGCAGCAAGACTAAAACTAGACGAAAACTGAAATTATTACAGAAAAAACGAAATAAAAACTGAAACTAAAATATGACCTGGGACTAAAACAACACTAGTACAATCTGATACAGTACTGTCAAAATACTCAAACTGTGCGTCCGAATGTACAGCCTGCAGTGGTTGGGAAGGGTTAATGTCAATCTGAAGTGACATACGGGTAGCGACCCACCGACCAGAACTGATTTCTTAAAGGCCCGTATATTGATTCGTGTACTTAATAGGAGTAACATAAAATATAGCCAGCTCTTCGTGTCCTATATTTAATGCAAAGTCAATTTTAAACATACCACAGCCTCGGGTCCACGGTGCTCGGGGGGAAGGGGGGCACACAAGGTCACGGACGGTTATGATTTAATAATGCCAACTGATTGTATATTAACAGGTTCATAGGTTTCAGTACAATAATGCCCTAAAAAAACAAAGCTCATACAACTTACATAACACATTCAAAAAGACAGGGCATAAAGAATGTAAGCATTTCCATCTTAATTGTTACGCTATTATATATCATTCATGTACTTTTCAAAAAAATGTTAAATGAAAAAAAAAATTACTCTGATTAGTTTTTATTATATTACGATAAATTCATTATAACCTATTTCATTCATAGACTGTCTTAGGCCCATGTAGATGGGTGGGCCATAGGCCTAATTGGATAAGACGGCCTTGTATTATTAGTCTCAAGAGATATTCTATCGAATGTTTTAGAAAATTCAAACGGTTTTCTTTTTTATTTCTAAATGTAGATAGACTTATTTATAAACTAATTCCATAATATATCCATAGCTGAACAAACGATATGTCGTGGTTGTTGTTGTGTGTACATGTTTCTTGACAATATCTCTCCAGGTCACATTTGTAATACAAATGTTGGACAGGATTTACAAGAAAACAATTTTTTTGTTAGTTGAGATTTTGCGTTTGTTCTCCCTCCCAAACTGCTTTGTTAGTAATAAAAAAATAATAATTTTGCACTGAATGTTGGACCTTTACCTGGCCAAACTGTAAAATATGTGAGCCAAAAAAAAACAAAGAGCATTTTCTTTTACTTCTACACCAACACCTACTTCCGTAAAATATGTTAGACAGTTGTTGTTGTTTTTATGCATTAGGAATATATAATTAATTCTTCCTGTTTTGATTCGCATGTATATATTTTTATATACATATATGTAAAGTATTTAATCTAAGAAAACTGGACATCACGTTCATGTTTACTACTAAGTTAAAAAAAAAGTATAGCTTTCGAATATGAATATCCGGATTTTCAGTTATCCAGAAAGCCTCTCCACCATATAAGTTATTATAACTGAGACTCTACCGTAGGCATATATACACTATATTTAGCCAACTCTAAATAAATGCTCATTCGTAGTCTACAGGTCTTTGATTGTATTTTAAAATTCAACTTATGTCAAAAGAATTTGATTACATTAACGAAAATAGTCCATAGTACATTAAATTTACAAAAAAATCTTTGACCTCTGGCATTTAAATTCTCCCCCCCCCCTTTTTTTATATACATCTCATTTATTTCTGTCTAAATTTTCTAATCTCTTTTCAAGTGTTAGTAAAAACAAGTCTGGTCTAGTTTTAATTCTGTTTAATAATGTATTGTTGAGTGAATGTCAAAATTTGTTCTTGATTATTTTCTAATTATTTAAATAAATTTTACAAAATGTTTATAGACACCAACCATGGACTAGTTATTTTTTTTTATTTATTTAAAAGCTGGCAGTTAACAAGTTACCAGAAGTTTTACTACCACCACCAAAGCTCAAACAAAGTCTGGCCAGTTTGGAGAGTGGCCATGAGAGAAGGCCAAAGCATAGCCACAAATAACTGAAATGCAAAGTGTGTTTCAGGTTTTGGCCGGCAACTTAGCAAACTAGCCGACTTCTGGGTTTGGCATCAACATACACATTTAAAAAAAAAAAAGTGAAGTGGAAATAGATCAGTGAAAACAATTTATGGAAAGGAATCAAAATTAGTTATGTAAGGGAGACAACCACCAGTTTTAATGTAAACTTTAGCATAATAATGCTGGAAAATTTGATTTTATCTTTAACTAGTCTCATCCTGAAAAAATACAGAATAACACAAGAAGCATGACAAGATTATCAGGCAGACAGAAAAATGAACCTAAAGTTATAAAATATAGAAGGAAAAGTTTAAATTATATTGTTATGTAGGTATCTACCAAATAATTACACGTTTATGACCTTGATGGAAAGAAGAACATCTAGTATTTTCCATTTAAGACATTTTATTTAAACAAGCAAAAATTATCAGAAGTTGCCACTTAATAGCTTTATGCCCCAAACAACATCCAGACCTGGGAACATGCATAGCAAAAATAAAAGTACTTGTGAATTAAAGGACATTGATTGTAAAACAATAATAACATCAGTTTCAAACTAGTAACTGAGTAATCATCATCTTCAAGTCAGGAGACAAAACACAGCCTTGTATTTAATTTGATTATATGGGAAAAGTAAACAAAAAAGTACACCAGCTTAACTACTTTAGAATAATGAAGAAAACTAATCTGAGAAATGAAGATCTTCATCACCAACCCCTTGTCCAAACTCACTGCCTAAACTAAACTACACTAATTTTATCTTAAGACAATACAAGGTGGTGTTGATGAACTGTGGTGAATTTTGGGGATCAGCAAGGCAGTGGAAGAGGTTGAGTAGTTTTGTTAATATTTTGTAAATCGATGAAATGGAAGACATGACAGGCAAATGTGCATGAGTTTACTTTGATCACATAAAATTTGAAATAGTAAAAAAAAAAAATCATGACAGAAAAAATGTACATTCACTGATTACCAAGCTCACCTCAATGAATGAACTAAAGTGGATGGGTAATGGGCTTGTAATTAGGTCTACAAAAAGGGTATATGGAGGGACATTAAATTCTTTAGGTATAATCTATAAAGAAAAGTACACATTTTCAGTTTACAAAATACACTTTGTTACCTTCTGGTCGCAGTGCTCGATTTAAGAAAAAACCAGTGCCGGGGATGAAAGAAAATTTCTGCAGAGCCGGGGATAAATGTCTATGGTTTCATCCCCGGCAGGGATATATTAGCTAAAGCAGAGCCGGGGATGACAGTTTTCATTGCCAGGGATATCCCCAGCATCCCTGGCGGTAAATCGAGCCCTGACTGGTCCGGTATAAGAACATATTTTGTTGATAATGGAAAAGTTCCTTCAAAGCTTTCTAAAAAAAAAAAAAAATCAAATCGTAGCTAAGGGGAATAACTCTAATGCCTCCTCAGAAACAATAATTTGTTTCAGTGTTCACAAATTTAAATAAAATTAAATTCTTCTAATAGACAGAGATGTTCCAAGTACTAACCCTGCAAGTACAAGTATGAGTAAAAGTACCCAAGGTGCAAATACATGTACAAGTACACTTTTTTTTAGACTATTAGTCCAAAGTTTCAATGCTTCCACAATAACAGCTAACAGGTACCCAGATGCAGACAACAGTACAAGTACTCCAAAAAAAAAGTATCAAGTACCCTATCTCTGCTAATAGACCAATAAGTTTGCATGAAATTTATAAAAGACATGGTTGCATATTTCAAAGAGACTATTTAATATATATTTTTTTCTTTTTTTAAATTTTTAAAGTGACCTAAACTTTTGGCAGTGGTAGGTAAAAAGAAACAAAAGCATTTTCAGGTAAATCCGAAGGACTGCAAATTAATGGTAATAGCGAGTTTAATATTCTTCAGAATTAAAAATCAAGACGTAGTGTGAAATCTGTTTGGTTTTAGTGACTCAATTGTAAAAAAAAAAGACTTTATAAAAAAAAAATAAGGGCTAAAATTAACTGTATGTGTACTATTAACAATAGTGGGACGGGTGGCCGAGTGGTGTAGATACTCAACTGTGGACCTGAGAGTCCTGGGTTCGATCCTCAGTGAGAACCATGGGAATTTTTCCTGGTGAATTGTGTTTCAAAGTCGTCCCACAAGTCCACCCAGCTTTAAATGGGTACCTGACTTAAGTTGGGGAAGTAAAGGCTGCTGGGCATTGTGCTAACCACACAATCTCTTTATATGCCGAGGTTATAGAAACAGATGAATTCTACACTTCATCTGCCCCGATGGCCTGCTAGGGCTAAGGGAACTTTACTTTTTATTATTTACAATAATTTTACATATCATTTTAACAATACTTCATTGAATTTTTTTTATGTATATATATATGATTTCTTTGACTTTCATTTAATATGCCATTACAAGACCAATAGAATTAGCTAAGTGTTCATTTGATAATTACTTTAATTACAAACATTTGCTATAAATACTAATTCAAAGATATAAAGATCTATATAGTTATAAAATGAAGTAGTAAAGTAGACTAAATTCAGGTGCATGTTTTGAGCTGACAAACAAAACTGTAAGTCTAAAGTAATTCTGCTTGCATTACCTACAAATAAGGTTTTAACAAGTGCCCTATGGAAAAGAAAATCTTCCATCCTAAATGCAGTTTTGAAATTTAAAAATAAAAATAACAGAGAACAAATTGTTTGATGGGGGTAGTGTGTGATTATCATAAATTGACAATATCTAGGAATTTAAATAAAGAAAGTTGCCAAATTGTGTGATGGGGGTGGTATGTGATTATCATAAATTGACAATATCTAGGAATTTAAATAAAGAAAGTTGCCAAATTGTGTGATGGGGGTGGTATGTGATTATCATAAATTGACAATATCTAGGAATTTAAATAAAGAAAGTTGCAGCAACTTCAACAGTATAGAATTATAGTAAAGTGGTTCTTAAAAGCTACAATATGTTGTAAATATTATATTGATACACAGTTATTAAAAATTAGATAATTAGTAAATTTTTAGCAGCCATCATCAAATTGTTGAAGACCCACCAACAGGAACTAGTGATTTAAAGGATATATAATTTTACCTACAACATTACATATGTACATGTAAAACTGAAGCACCAATTCTTTTGTTGGAGGAGAATAACTGGCAGTAAATAGATTAAAGATGTAGATTTCCTTAACTTATGCCAACATAAGGATGATATGATACATTAATTAAACATACATATAAACAAAGCAGAGGAGGGATTCCAAGGAAAAAATATTAGTTGAGTAGGATTATTGTAGTCATTACAAAACAAGCAGTTCAGAGTATGGGTAGTCAGATTCAGAGGGTATGATTTTAATGAGATTAAAAGTATTATATAAATATATATATATATATATATATATATATATATATATGTAATACTGCTTAATTTTTTATTATAATCCAAATATAATTTTAATGATTAATTAGTCAGTTATACCCCACAGAAAATAACCTAAACCTAAGGTGCTAAACAGGCCCACAGCCAGGTCAAAGTAAGCAGGGGGGCACCAATACCCAGCAAGGGGGCGCTTTCTCATTTTAGTTATTTTTTTTTATTTTTCTTCTTTTTAAGCGGGGGGGGGGGCACTCCACACCTAGCGGGGGGGCACGCCCCCCCCCAGTGCCCCTCCCCTTGGCTACAGGGCTGGTGCTAAAGCTAAGCCCTTACTAGCCACTAACTAAAAAATCATAACTTCGCTTCTAATTAATATATAATCACAAATGATGTGTTGGAATGCACTCTGTAACATCTGTTCATCTATACTAATTTTATTTTGATATAAAAATTTTGATTTCTTTTTATCTAAGTATCTTCTTAGCCTCATTGGGTTAGGTTAGTCCGTTAGGTACCTAACAATGTGCTAAAGTAAATTTCCGAATAATTTAATCAGAAACAATTAGTATTACTGTTTACCTAATTATTGGTAAGGTCATTGATCACTAGTAATGACAGTAATGCCAGTACCACACAATAAACAGAACTGGATTTAGTGATTAAAAATGTCACAGACAAAGTACAATAATTGTGACTATCATCATAATCAAATGACTCTTAATGACAAACGGATGGTGAATGAGCAGATGACTGGGATAGTTTAATTAAAATCACTGATAATTTCAATCAAACAATAAAAAATAAAGCAGTGCATTTCACGTACTTTGATAACACGATTGAAAAGAGCTGAACTCATTAAGTAAGAAAAGAATATAAGAATGTTCTTACCTTTTAGAGCCAAAAGTTGTTCTCTATCTCTATTGCCTTCCATTTTGACGGTGATATTGTTTTGATTTTAATGACCAGCTTTTTATAGCTGGGAAAATAAAATAAGATAACTAATATGTTATGAAGATATTAGTGCAGAAAAAGTGTAATTTGAGTTTTATAATGTTTAATTAAATATATGTATGGTTATAAATTTTACATTTTTAAATTATTCGCTAGCTTTCTTGAAAAAGAAATTACTGCAAGTATAGCTAATAATAATAGCTTTATTTACATAATGGCACAAATTATAAAATCAAATAAACCGTTCAATTTTGTTAACGCTACGGTTGCTTCGTATGCATTGAAGTTAGATTTGTTGATGCCGATTATTTTAAAGAAGGAATGTTAGAAATGCCTATCATAGAACTACAACACATTGTTTCTTGTAGCAGTGAAGACAAAGTATTATGGAAAAAATCACGATCTTACTTTCAGCGTTTATGCTGTTAATAAATTTTAATAGATTATGTTATAGGCTCTGAAGTCTAATTTACAATTTAGTAGAAATTTACTTTATCACAACGCAGTGGCTACGGCACCAGCCAAAACCATTATATTAGGGTATAAGGAACACGGCATATATAATTTGTTTTTTTTTCAGAATTAGGGTTAGGGTGTGTAGCAATATTATCTATGGCTGGTACCCGAAGTAAAAAAAAATATGGGTTCGGTCGGACCGAACCGTAGCCACTGTGTTATCACAATTGTCAATTCACTCTGACTCTGGTCTGGACATTCTTGAAATTTAAATGTATTCTGTCTGTTAATGTTATAATCATCATTGCTATGTGTGTGACTGGTGGCTGTAACAGTGTATTATAATCAAGTTAAAAAAAATGAAAATCTATTAGAAATCATATCTCCTTATATCAGTGCTTCCCAACTCGGGGGTGGGGGAGATGAGATATTTAATGGTTTAGGAGAGCAATGGGAAATTTTTTAAAACCTACGTTGGGGCCTGCTCAAAAAATGTTAGTAAATACTTCCTTGGATAAGATAGACATCATGATGACATGTTGCAGTTGTATTAACAATTTATTTTTTTTGCGGGATATACTTTAGCCATGACCTTAAATATCCATTGGTCCTCACCAGAGATCAAACCATTGACCTTCGGCTCTGCAGTAGAGTGCTTTACCACAATACTTTCCATCCCCTGGTTGAGCTGTGTATCATGCTTGACTGTTAAACTTAGGGTCCTGGGTCAGAACCTTGATGAGAACCAAGGGAAGTTTTCCAGGTTACGGTGAAATGGGTACCTGACTCAAGTATGGAAGTAAAAGCGGCTAGGCAGTGTGCTAGCCACACAACCCCTTAATATGCCATGGCAGCAAAAGCAGATAAATTATACACCTCATCTGCCTTTCTAATAGCATTTAATGACTAAGAGAACTTTACTTTATATTAAATATTAATTTTTTTAAAATTTTTTTTTCATTTAGTTTCATCTAAGGCGGTTACTTTTTTAGGCAAAGTTAGATAGAAATTCCTATATATTAATTGTCAATTTTTTTTAACTTTTGTATTAAAGTTGCATCATGATGTTTTTTATAATTAATCACAGAACAATCCTGCTGAAAATCTACTGAAATCTGATGGAAGTCATAAATGGAAGAGTTCAACTCCTGGAGAAAAAAGTATTTCATGCATAATTCAGGTTAAAAGGATATGCACTACATTAAAATAAATTGTAGATAGTGAATATACACAAAGTAAATTGACCTCATTTTCTTTCTGTTAATTCCAGATTTATCCATTAACTGCTTTTTTTTTTCTTTTTCAAATTGATCAGCTAAGTAAATCATCTCAAATACAATCAATTCATATTGGAAATGAAGGCTCAGCCTTTGTTGAAGTTTTGGTTGGAAAAGCTACTGCTACACAAGATACTGACTTTGAAGTAAGTTCAATTCTTATAGCTGAACTGTTTTTTTACCTTAGCTTTAACATAGACGCATTGAGAGATTATAGGCATCAATATGTACAATAGGGTGATAACAATTTTCATAATTTTTCGTAACCAACATGAAACCCCTTACATTCGAGGAACAATTGTATGTAGATGACAGTAGCAACATTATTTTTTTTTTAAATTGAAAAAAGTTCCCCCTCCTTTTCATTTTTTGTTTTCATATATCGCGCAGTTTGACTATCAGTTTCAATTTCACACTGAATTTTTACATGATTTTCTAGACTGATTTTAAGCACATTCCAGTCAGTTTTTCCATTTGTTTATAAACAAGGCATCTACCCTCATCTTCTAAACAGAATAGGGATCCAAGAATTCCATCTGTTGAAAAGCTAATCAAACTCACATGGATGCCCACAAACCGTCAAATTCTTGGAAACTTCACTTTTCTGTTCAATAGCCAGAAATGGCGACTGGATCGAATCAAAATTATTATTACGGATATAGAATTGCTCTTGAGTGAAATTCTAGACTTTCCACTATTATCCATCGAACTAAGCAGAAAGAAAATCAATTGTCTGTTTGATTTATATGACAAAAACAAAAAGAAACCGTCTGATAAATTTACTCCAACACTTTCTAAGTTATTCGATGTCACCAACGTCAATGGGAAATGGAAAAGCAAGGAGGATAAAGAGCTCTACCAGAGGCAAGTTATGAGTGGAGGAAAGATTGGTTATTCAATGGCCAAACAAGCCCCTTTATAATCAATCCACCCAAGAAAACGAATCTGAATATCCAAAACTCAATCTCAAGCCAGCTCTTCTCAATCGCAACCTACACAAACACATACAACTGTCTCACAGTCTACACAAACACATACAACTGTCTCACAACCTACACAAACACATAAAACTGTCTCAGAATCTTCGGATTCTGAAACCTCTGCTTCTTCACCCGACTCGACAACCTATTCTTCCACGTCATCTTCTGAATACAAACCGAAATAGCAAAGAGCAAGCACTACAACAGCGGGTTTGCTAGTACTGAAAAGCAACATTTCTACACATAAAGCATATGACGTTCTTGCAACCATTGCTGAACAGGATCATGATGTGCCGGTTCAAAGTAAGTCGGGTGTTTGGAAACGCGTAATCTCTGAAGAACGGAAAATGAAAACCAAAAATTTTCAAAAACTTCAAAGCAAAGAACCCTATTGTCTCCAGTTTGATGGTAAAAGAGTGCAAGGGGAAGAGTATCAAGTAGTTATGCTGAAAACATGACAACCGAAATAAAACCCGGTACACAAGGAACTACACCAGCTAATTAATGAATATGATGCTTGGGAAAATATTTGCGTGACAATATGCAACACGACCGCAGTAAATACTGGTTGTTTGCCAGGGATTGTAAAGCTCATACATGATGATGTCTTGAGCAAGGGCTTTCAGAAGCCAGAATGTATTGACTGTCAGCACCATGTACTCGACTTCCTTCTGAAACTTGTCATGAATTTCTTATTCAAGAACCAACGAGCAAACAACAACTCAACTATTCCTTCATTGACAAATTAACACAAAATTATGCCACTCTTCAGGCTGATTAACGCCTCGTTGTGACAGATGATGTTAGCACATGCGAGAACCCTGGATGGTCAGATGATTTCAAGTTCTTTTTATGAATTATGTCAGGCATATCTTAATTACAAAACATTTTCACGTTGGTCTCGCATCAGCTGGAAGAAACTACCAAATTTACACTAGGCAAGATGGAACTCACATGCGATATATACTATTATAGCATTACTTCTGATACCAGAGTGGCGCAACATCCTCGTTCCTGCTTGCAACTTCATCTGATATGAATGGGCAAATGCTTGATTCCATTTGCAACACTACAATAAAGCGTCCTTCAATGAACTGTTTACCTCATTCATCAGGGTAAAATGCAAAAAACGTGCTGTAAAACTGATGGAGGAACTTCATGCGAAATCGAGAAAATTTGAATTTTTTAATCTGAAGTTCATATGAACAATATGTTTTAAACATTTCTTGTATATTCTGTTCATATTACTAACTGTTCTGTATCTTATTTGTTAATAAAAGTTGATTAGTTAATATTATTACTCTTTTGAATTAAGCTAAAAAAAAAACTTGTCCTTTTTTTGAAAAAAAATATTTTTTCACTTTTTTCTTCCGAAAAATGGGGAGGTGGGGGAACTTTTTTTAAATAAATCAAAAATGCTATTGATATTCTTAAATTACACATAAAAGTTCCTCGATTGCAAGTGGTTTCATAAAAATATTTTTTTTGTTATCACCCTAATGTACAAGTCTGTTTAAGTTTAATAAATACATGTAGTTTTCTTTGTTTTTCATTCCTCTTAAAAAACCATAGAAAATGAATTGAACAGAATGTGCAATTTAAAAATTGGTTAAAAATATGCCATTTGCAATAGTATGAGATTTATTGTTTTCCTGAATATAATAATACCTCAGGCATTAATTGATTTAAAAGTATTAAAAAGCCAAATTACATTTTATAATTCACTAGATCATTTATAAAAAAATGAAATAAGGGAATTATGCAATATGCATCTTCATAAAATCAAGTTATTCTGAAACAATATTGCCACCTTGAATTGAAAACTTTTTAAAAATAAAAATGTAGGTCTAGTTTATGGAAAATTATACTGCGTCAGAGTCTTTGGAGTGGGTGTGATACACTATTTCATTTTTATACAACAACGAATTCTTTTTTATTACTACTATTGACTTTTTACAATAGCAGTTCCAAAGATGATGCTCAGAGGTAATGATCCATTATGAAATAGCACTTAATACTAGACAATTTTTTTTGTGTGACTTAAAATGATACCAAAATATTATTGCAATTGTACCAAATATTATTCAGTCATTTTTTTACCAAATAAATGTATTTACTAAGCTAGTTCTAATTAAAAACATCCCTGAAAAGGATAGCAAATGTTCCTTTTTATAAATTTATTAATTAGAATGAATTTATCAATGACCTTAGGTTCTGCTTGTAGCATCATCTTTTATGAGTCCACTGGATAGTCGTAATGAAACAAAGAAAACTTCCGTCAGGATATTTAGTTTAGAAGATCTGAATAAGCAAACAGCTAGCCAGTCGTGGGACAGAATTAAAATTGTGTGTACACAGCCATTCTCAAAGGTAAAATAAGGCACTTTACTTTATTTACATTCTTTAATTAAAAAAAAAAATAAAGAGTCTCGAAGCATTGTTAACTACAATGATTCAATGGGTAAGAATAATAATCGTCAATAATTTTTATAATAAGTTGCTTGCTGTTTCTCAAACTTGAAACATTTTGTTGACTCTTCATATCACTGTAAATTTAATGTTTACAAATATTTTAAAATATTAACATTTTGTATAAACTTATGTTCAGTTAAATATAACATGTAATCATGATGATGGTCCTTTTTTGCATAAAAGTGAACAAAAATTTTATTTGCTTTTTCAGTTATTTCAATATGGACTTTCATTTGTCAAATTTTATTCACCACCTGCTAAGGAAAATGAGGAAGTAAAGTTATAACTGATTTTTTAAAATTATTTATTTTGTCATTAATTTTGAGCTAATTATGTTACTGTATAACCTTGTATAAAATTTGTTACTGACTGGTACATTTGCAATTTTTCTGGATCACTTATTTCTTTAGTGGATAAGCATTTAATATTTTCAGTGAGATTAAATTTGTGTACTTATCAAAATTTTTCATTAAATAAGGGTGAAAAAATCACAAAGTAAGGTTTTCCTTTCTAAGACACTGACGAGAAAATTGTGTACCTTTTTGTTTTAAGCTTACTATTTGATACATTTAATAACTGCTTAATGTAAACTTGAGTATTTTTCAGTAAAATGTTAACAAAAAGAAAGATTTTAAAAAATATTAATACAGTAATAACAAGACACACTGGCCTGACTCACTGTAGGCTAAGATATGCTTATGTTATGAAAATTAAACAAACCAAGATTGCATTGGGCATATCTGAGATCAGTTTGATTTGCTCCATTTTGATTCTGTTATTTAATTATGTCTCATTCAATTTTTCAGCCCAGAGTAAAAAAACTAGGTGCATTCACTATCAAAGAAGATGCAGATGATGATGATATTCATATAGGCTCACTATTTGCAAACAGACTCAGTAAAGAAACCACATCCCCATTTACTCCTACAGGTGAGAACCAAATTAAAGTGCAAATGTCTTTATTATAGAAACAAGTCTATTGTCACTTCAATTTTTAATTGCCTTCCTAAAGTGCTATATAACATTTATTTGAAAGGGAAAAAAAGCTATTACAAAGTTTTCAGCTTTCAGTGAACCTGCCCATAAAAAGGTGCATTTGATAACAAAATATGAATCACAGTATTGTTCAGATCAAATATGTTCAAACAATATTTAGGAAAAGAAATTAAATTAATTGCTATTCTATTAATTTTATGCAGTTGATGGTCTCAGTCTGTGTAGTTTATTAAAAGTTTATTTCTTTCAATTGATTGGCAGGAGCAGCAGCAATCAGACTAGCCAGCAAACACCCAGAGGATCTGGTTAAGACTTTACAGGTTGAAACTCCTGTCAGAAAAAAAAGACAAGCAGAATCTCCTCCCACATCTGAAGTAAATATTATTTTGTGTATTTATTATAACGATTTCATTCTTGTAGCAAGATACTATTTAAGATTTTTTTTTTATGTTGTAGATGTGCAATAAATTAGGATAAAGGCCTGTATAATATATATTTATTATACATAAAAAAAGTAAAGTTCCCAAAAGCCTCAAAGTGTAGAATTCATCTGTTACGGTAACCTCGACATAAATAGGGATTGTGTGGTTAGCACAATGACCAGCCGCCTTTAATCCCCCAACTTAAAGTCAGGTAACCATTTAAAGTTGGGTAGACTTGGGAGACTTTCACCCGGACCTGAAAAAATCCCAAGGTTCTTACTGAGGTTCAAACCCAGGACCCTCCGGTCGACAATCGGGCGCTCTACACAGCACGACCACCCGTCCCCTATTTATTATACATAGTAAGTTGTAATCTATTATTCTAGTAATTATCGCAGAACAGCGCTAAACTGGACAAGAATGTATAACTTATAAAAAAGGCTTTGCAAAGTCAGGTTTTGACTGTCTAGGTGTCACAATTAATGATAAATAGATTTTTAAAAATGAGACTGGGCCATCATTAAAAGTAAATAATGTATAACTCTAAAAGCTTGATAACTCTTGACAGTCAACATGTAACCAGTAGTAAGGCATGAGTGTTGGCAGTCATTACTCTTAGAGGATAATTTATTGACTTTTGTAAGCATAATCATATATATCTTTATACATTTGTATATATGATTAGGCTTACTACATTAAATAAATTTACTACTATAAAATAGTATTCTTATAAATATGATTTTAACTGGCAACTACATATCTATGCTGACAACACTTATGCCTTGCCACTGCATGTAACAATAAATTTGGTATCCTCATGTATATGTTGCTTAGTTCTTTAAAATGGACCTAGAAAAACTACACCGTGTACCTATATTTAGCACAAAAAATAATAGAAAACTAGTTGTACTTAAACATTTTTTTTTTTAATTGCTAGGTGGCTATTGTTAAGTCTTTGAGTATAAGAGAAAAAAGGGGCTGGTCTGGTTAAACAAGATGATAAAATTGAACTATGAATAAAGTAAAATTCTTTTTCTAGTGACTTTGTTGCCAGAGAAAGAGAGAAGTTAAAAACTTAAGTACCTGCAGGACTCTTTATAATCATCACATTATACTTTATGTCATTAAACAAGTAAAGATCCTTCAAAAATATCTGATGTAGTTTGGGATGTCTGATGAAGAGTATTTCTTTTTCTATAAGTCACAATATCATTTGGTATTGTGTGAATAGCTGTGTGCCTAACCACCTTAAATATCTTCTTCATAAGTCAGTTGCCATTTTAATAAGATACTGATCTAAAAAACATTATTCAGGCATGAACATGGGGACCAACAGATTGACAGTCATAGTCTTTCATAATAGTCTACCAAATAATAACCTACTTGCCCATCTATTTTGTACATTGATACATTTGTCTGCTTAATTTTGCACCATTTAATTTCATTTGCTTTTAATCAATATGTAGAGTTTCTTTTGTAACTATTATTTCTATGTCGTATTGACCTAATGCAATAGTTTTTTGACAATTAATTTAAGTATAATTTCAACCAATACACCTCTGATGTTTTCTTTGAGATCATTTATGGGTTGGAGATTATCATTGGATCATACTGAGTGTGGACAGAATAACCTACTGAAATACTTATGTTGTAACACTGGCCACTATGACATGCAAACCAAAATATTTTCTAATGTAAATACCTACATTTTTATAGATGCATAAACAGTTTTTGAATCATTACCTGAATAGATTTACTATATTTATAATTTCTAGTCCAAATCTAAGACGCCAATGCAAGAGCGTGATCTATCAAAGGAAGTGAAAGAAGATAAAACTCATCCAGTTAGTCTCAAAAGACAATCATCTAGTTTCAGTTCCATTTCTTCATCCAGTACTGAGAAATCAGCAATGAAAAGAACAAACAGTTGAGTTTTAAAAAATAGCATGAAAATTATTTTTTTTTATGTTGCCATTTTAATTAAAAGTTGAAATTTTTTAACTCTATTTTTTTTTAATACTTAGCTAAGATTCATAACTTTAATATATAACTTTCAGTCTGGCATATGTACATGTATTGAAATATGAATGATAATGTGAGATGGAAGCCTTTTTTATCTCAGAAAAAAAAATACTGTAATTTAGTTATTTACATTCCAATTTCTGTTCTTTTTTATATTATCTTTATGAAACGACGGTTAAATAAAGTAGAAATTTCTAATTCGCTTTCCATTGTATCTATGCAATTTTTATTCTATTCAGTATGATATGTCATTTTTTTTACTTATTTTAAATTTACTTATTCATTTTAACTTTCTGCAGCTGAACCCAGCAAAACTTCCCCTGCTCAAAATTTTAGAAAAATTATGGAAAAAGTTGTCTTTGTATTAAGTGGATTCCAAAATCCACACAGAGGGCAGCTTCGAGATAAGGCTTTAGAAATGGGGGCAAAATATCGACCCGATTGGGGTAATGGCTGCACTCATTTAATGTAAGGCTTCGTTTATTTTTAGAATAATAAAACATAATAAATTTTTATGTTTTTCTACCTTTTATTTTGGTTAATATTTTTTTTTCCAGCTGTGCCTTTACAAATACCCCCAAATATCAGCAAGTTGCAGGAAAGGGTAAGATAGTCACAAAGGAATGGATACTTGACTGCCATAAGCAGAAAAAGTTATTACCATGGCGCAAGTAAGTTTTTTTCTATCATCATTGTTACATTTTATTATTTTCATACTGGATGTTGTTCCTGCATTTTCAAGATTGACAAAAGAAAAAAGGAAACATTTATTTCAATGTTCTTATATAGTTTGTTTTTTTTTTGTTTAATTTTAAAAATTACCTTAACTAATATAAAAATACATTCATTAATCTAATTAAAATGTAGACAACTTTACATTTTTTTTTTCTAATGCTTATTATCTCTTTCTAGATATCGTTTAGGAAAAGCACCATCACCACCTCCAAGTAGTGATGAAGATGAGAAATCATCAGAAACATTATTGAAACAACGAAATACAACAGCTAGTGAGTAGATTATATATGAACTCTCAAAAACATTTACATGTACATATTTTATCAGTCCAGGACAATTATGAACTTGACTTTCAAATTACTCTTTACCACATTGTGAATTGCAGCTGTAAAATTTATGTCAGATTTACCTCGCTTCATGACATTTTATTGTTTATAGTCATAAGGAAAAATATTTTCTATTGTTTTTTTTATTTAAGTTGTTATTTATCAATCTTAGGGTGTTTTTTTTTTTTAATAAAATTTTTTGCAGATTTTTCTTTATTAAATAATTTATACATTTTCCTGCAGCTATAGAATCTGATTCAGACAGTGATCCTGCAAATAATAATAACAAGTAAGTGTACATATTTTAACAAAAAAACTATAAATGTATTACTTAAAAGAATTAAATATATAATTTTCAAAGGATTATCCATTCTCAAGTTAGCAATGGACTAACCTTTGTGAATATTTAACTAGTAAATCATAAAATAATTAATAAATACTAGTATAGATAACTATGGATTCATCAGAAATTTTGATTACTTTGTCATAGATTAATATTGTAATTTTACAAAAAAATCGTAGAAATTGAGGTTTTCGCAACTAAACAATCATTGATATTCTGCCACATTAGGCAGAATATCAAGAGTTTACTATATTTGTTTTGTTTTTATCCTGAAAAAGCTGCATTTATTTTTATGTAATCTTCTATGTTATTGTGTTTATCTACTAGGCCTGTCCTGGATAAAGTCGTCGCAAACAAAAAAATTGAAAATAAAGATGATGACCCCTATAGTCGGTCAACAGATGAAGAAGCTGATGATGATAATAAAAAAGATTTGACTGTAAATAAAAATGATGATTCTGAACTTCCAGATTTACCAGAATTTTTCACAGACAAGACATTCTTTTTTTATGGAGAAATAGAACCATCAGAAAGGAGATTATTAACAAGATATATAGCAGCTTACAATGGGTTAGTCCACACCTTAAAAAGTTATTAGCTAGAATAATATTTTTAATTTTCTAGATACATGTATGTTGCACTTTATGAATTAATATTAAGCACTCTATCTAAAAATCTACAATATTTTTTTTCCCAATTATATTTCTAGTGAAGTTGCAGATTACATGAATAAATCTGTCAACTTTGTCATCACCACCAAGAAATGGGACTCAAATTTTGATGAGGTAATTTTTAATTTTGATATTTACAAATTCAGTGATATCTTGCAGTCCAAGCTTAATATGTTCCTGTAAGCTGTATCTAAAATCAGACATTGCCCTATTCCATCAAAAATTTAACTCATTAAATTTACAATAAACTTACAATAAATATAATATTTTAAATGCTTATTTTTTATGTGTTGCTTCCACCAGGCACTGTCAGAAAACCCCCATCTTTTCTTTGTCAAGCCAAAGTGGATTCACCAGTGTCATGAAAAGAACAAACTCATTCCATATCAACACCATGTCATAGTTCCTTGATATTAACAAACTTTTTAATGTAAATTTACTAATGATTTCTTGTTTATGTAATTTATATCATTATTGAAAATTTAGCGCTCATTTTTAACCACAACAACAGTGTTTGTTTTTTCATATTAAAAATAATCATTTTTTAACTCATCTTAAAATTGATAATGTTTCATTGTAATATTTCATTTGATATTCATTTAAGAAATAAACTGTTTTATTAATTATTTTTTCTTTTTTGGTTAATCAATTTATTTTTTTAAGTATTACATATAGATTGTGAAGTTTATTCATAATGACTCCCGGATGTTTACTCATAAACTTAATGAAATACTATTTGTATGGTGAGAATGAATCAGTTGTACTTTTGCAGACGTGATTATGCAACCTGATTAGTGTGGTATAAGCCAGTGTCTGCCACCTTTTTCAAAAACTCAGGGGCATAGTTACTCAAATAGGGTCTTTTTTTATACTATTTAAGGGTGGCGGGTCCTGAATTTTTTAATACAATGTAATAAAGTGAAGATAATAATCTCTAAAATCCTTTTAGCTATTTACAGTGTCTGAATGGACCCTTATAGAGATAAAGAGACACTATAAAAACATTAATATATTTTTTTCCATATTTAAAAAATTAAACAGTAATAAGCATGATTTATGTGTTTCTAATGTAATGTGATTGAGCATATACTTTTTATACTAGGCTCCTAATTCGAATTTCTGAATCAGTGTCTCTGTTTTCACTTATAAGATGTATACTAAATTTAAGCATATTTTGAATGTGTACTTTAGAAATTAGTTTAAATTTGTCTCTGATGGAAATCCAAAACTCATCAAATGGAACTCAGTTTAATTTCAATCTCACGAACACAGTTATTGATTCATTACAGAAATTACTCAAGGATTATGTGGGATTTGTGGAAGTTTTGGAAGTATGTGGAAGTCAATGGGAGTATGTGGGATTTTGTGGGAGTTGGGGAAATCTATGGGAGTATGTTGGAGATGTGGGAATAAGTATGCAGTATTATGTGGAAGTTATGGGCGTATGTTCGAGTATGTGGGAGTATGTGGTGTATTTTATATTGGTAAATTGTGTATTTAATATATGTACATTGTATTTTAATATTGGTACATGGTGTATTTAATATTGGTACATAGTGTAGTTCATATTGGTACATTGTGTAGTCAATAGGGACACATTGCGTAGTTTATGCTGAAACATTGTGTATTTAATATCAGTGCATTGTGTATTTAATATTGGTACATGGTTTAGTTAATAGTGGCACATTGCCTAGTCTATGCTGAAACATTGTGTATTTACTATCGGTATGTTGTGTATTTAATATCAGTACATTGTGTATTTAATATTGGTAAATTGTGTAGTTAATATCAGTGCATTGTGTATTTAATATTGGTACATTGTGTAGTTAATATTGGTGCATTGTGTATTTAATATTGGTATATTGTTTAGTTAATATCTGTATGATGTGTAGTTTATAGCGGCACATTGCGTAGTTTATATTGGAACATTTTGTATTTAATATCTTTTTAAAATCTGCATAAAACACCTAACATTTATAATTTAGACAAAGAATGTCTAGCCTGCGGTCCATGTGAGGTCCAGCCAAATAGTTACAATTTGGCTGACGTATTCCTCTTCTAGATTATCAACAAAGGTGTAGCCCAACAAATGGCAACAAATGTAAAACATAAGTCTGAAAATGGAAACATCTGATTTAACAGTGTCAAGATTGATAAATGAAAGATAGATGTACTATAACATTAAAACATATTTATAATAATACTCATTTCCAGTGTGCGTTAAATCGAAAGTAAAGAATTAATACAACAGTATTCCAGTTTAAAATACAACCATGAAAAAAATCGGATCTGCCCGAAACCAAAAAATAACCTAGCCCTACCGATCAAGCATAAGGGGTTATAACTCTATGCAAAGGTTTTGCGGGGTACAGCTAGTAAATGCCATTTAATTTTTAAGCAGGATTTGTATTAAAATAGAATTCCAACTTATTGTTGACTGATATAGTGGCTTTTTATAAATTAAAAAAAATCATGTTCTTTTCATTACTTTGTTAATTTTGCTGTTTTTTTTAAAATTATTTGTATTAAAAAAAGATTATTTAAACGAAAAAAAATCTGCTCCTTGTACGTAAAAACATTCATACGCACACATACATACTTACAGAAATACAAACACAACTTCAAGGGTTAGGTTGTTAGGTGCGCTATCTTTGAAATATTTAAAAGAACTATTTCCTCCATGTCGTCTCCACCTCCCAACTAAAGTACTGAAATCCCCTTCCTCCCTACTAAAGTACTGAAATCCCCTTCCTCCCTACTAAAGTACTGAAATCTCCCTCCTCCCTACTAAAGTACTGAAATCCCCTTCCTCCCTACTAAATTACTGAAATCCCCCTCATCCCTACATAACTACTGAAATACCCCTCCTCCCTACTAAAGTACTGAAATCTCCCTCCTCCCTACTAAAGTACTGAAATCCCCTTCCTCCCTACTAAAGTACTGAAATCCCCTTCCTCCCTACTAAATTACTGAAACCCCCCTCATCCCTACATAACTACTGAAATACCCCTCATCCCTACTTGAGTACTGAAATCCCCTTCCTCCCTACTAAAGTACTGAAATCTCCCTCCTCCCTACTAAAGTACTGAAATCCCCTTCCTCCCTACTAAAGTACTGAAATCCCCTTCCTCCCTACTAAAGTACTGAAATCCCCTTCCTCCCTACTAAAGTACTGAAATCCCCTTCCTCCCTACTAAAGTACTGAAATCCCCTTCCTCCCTACTAAAGTACTGAAATCCCCTTCCTCCCTACTAAAGTACTGAAATCTCCCTCCTCCCTACTAAAGTACTGAAATCCCCTTCCTCCCTACTAAAGTACTGAAATCTCCCTCCTTCCTACTAAAGTACTGAAATCCCCTTCCTCCCTACTAAAGTACTGAAATCCCCTTCCTCCCTACTAAAGTACTGAAATCCCCTTCCTCCCTACTAAATTACTGAAATCTCCCTCCTCCCTACTAAAGTACTGAAATCCCCTTCCTCCCTACTAAAGTACTGAAATCCCCTTCCTCCCTACTAAAGTACTGAAATCCCCTTCCTCCCTACTAAAGTACTGAAATCCCCTTCCTCCCTACTAAAGTACTGAAATCCCCTTCCTCCCTACTAAATTACTGAAATCTCCCTCCTCCCTACTAAAGTACTGAAATCCCCTTCCTCCCTACTAAAGTACTGAAATCCCTTCCTCCCTACTAAAGTAACTGAAATCCCCTTCCTCCCTACTAAAGTACTGAAATCCCCTTCCTCCCTACTAAATTACTGAAATCTCCCTCCTCCCTACTAAAGTACTGAAATCCCCTTCCTCCCTACTAAAGTACTGAAATCCCCCTCCTCCCTACTAAAGTACTGAAATCCCCTTCCTCCCTACTAAAGTACTGAAATCCCCTTCCTCCCTACTAAAGTACTGAAATCCCCTTCCTCCCTACTAAAGTACTGAAATCCCCCTCCTCCCTACTAAAGTACTGAAATCCCCTTCCTCCCTACTAAAGTACTGAAATCCCCTTCCTCCCTACTAAAGTACTGAAATCCCCTTCCTCCCTACTAAAGTACTGAAATCCCCTTCCTCCCTACTAAAGTACTGAAATCCCCTTCCTCCCTACTAAAGTACTGAAATCCCCTTCCTCCCTACTAAAGTACTGAAATCCCCTTCCTCCCTACTAAATTACTGAAATCTCCCTCCTCCCTACTAAAGTACTGAAATCCCCTTCCTCCCTACTAAAGTACTGAAATCCCCTTTCTCCCTACTAAAGTACTGAAATCCCCCTCCTCCCTACTAAAGTACTGAAATCCCCCTCATCCCTACATAACTACTGAAATACCCCTCATCCCTACTTGAGTACTGAAATCCCCTTCATCCTAAATAAAGTACTGAAATACCCCTCTTCCCAACTAAAGTACTGAAATACCCCTCCTCCCAACTAAAGTACTGAAATCCTTCTCCTCCGTACTAAAGTACTGAAATACCCTTCCTCACATTCTAGCGTAGCTCGCCCAGTAGGCATAATCCCTTTAACGATGCCAGTAAAAGAACACGTTCATTTATAACATAACAAGTTAAAAAGATTATATTTATAAAAAAATAATATAGTTTAAGCAAGCATACAGAACTATATTTTTGGCTCATGGACATGGGCTAGGGGCAGTGGCGCAACCAGGGGGTAGCATGGGGGGGGGGTTGAGCCCCACCCCCACGCCAAATCATCAATGCATAATTAATGTTATAAAGTTACAAAAAAATACTGTCAAACTGTCTTATTTCATAATTTGAGCGCCCCCCCACAGCATTTTTAGCTGGTTGCGCCACTGGCTAGGGATGAAGGACGAATTCCCCCCCCCTCCATAGGATATTTTCTTTCCACTAATTTTACTATAGCTCCGTAGCTATACCATTCTAAAATTCACTTTCCGTATAAAAGGTTTTAAAAAATTATGTACACAAAGAGTCGATATAATAGATATGAAAACTAGACGGCTGTTTAGGGTCCGTGCTACAGAAGGGGGCCCTATCTAGTATTGATTACTATTAAATATGATAAGGGCTGCACGGGTATTTTTTTTTACATAGGGCACCATATTACAGCTTAGAAAGTCTCCGCCGTAGACTTAACGGCTCTTTTACTCACATACTTCAATACACACACACTTAAACACAGACACACACACGCGCACACTCACACACACAGACAGACAGAGTTAAGGAGATATTGTTGAATTTAAACAAAGAAGTTTACAGAAATTTATTTGACAATATGGCGTCATGTTCGGTTTCCTTTCCTTGATACAGACACACGCGCACACTCACACACACAGACAGACAGAGTTAAGGAGATATTGTTGAATTTAAACAAAGAAGTTTACAGAAATTTATTTGACAATATGGCGTCATGTTCGGTTTCCTTTCCTTGATACAAATGAAGACCATTAATAAGTTACCATAGTAATAGGCTATTGAACAAAACAATTCACTAATTATATAGTTGAAAAACATTATTTTGTTTAATTGACAATTGGCCAGCGTTCCATAACACAGACCATTTTTTTCTCACCAGACATGGTCGACCTCCATCTTGTACAACGTTTATTTTTATCCTTATAATAACGTTATTAAAAACAATAAATCCTTGCACTGACCAGCATGACGTAGCCCTATTGATCACCACTTGAAATAATGAACTATAGAAGCCTTGGGGGAGGGGGGGTCTCTTAAACTCATGGGGGTGATGTGTCCGGTCCGACCCTGGACGAGGTTGGTTATGTTTGATAACAAGGAAGTCACAATGTATAGTGGGGGGGGGGGTCCGAATCTCGGTAAGAGATGAAAAGGATATAAAACGGTTAAATATTTGCGAACGAAATAAATCGGTCAATGGAATCATTAATCCTGGATTAATAAGAAACAATAAAACATGTTGCAATGAAATAATAGTATTTCAATGAAAATATTTCAATGAAACGGTTTATGTGGAAGTATGTGGGAGTTGTGGGAGTATGTGTGAGAATGTGTGAGTCTATGGGAGTATGTGGGAGTTATGGGAGTCTATGGGGAGTAAGTGGGAGCATGTGGAAGTCTATAAGAGTATGTGGGAGCATGTGATAGTCTATATGAGTATGTGAGAGTTGTGGGAGTCTATGGGAGTATGTGGGGAATGTGGGAGTTTATGGGAGTATGTGGGAGCATGTGGTATTTTATGGTAGTAGGTGGGAGTTGTGGATGTCTATGGAAGTATGAGGCATTTGTGGAAGTCTACGGGAGTATGTGGGAGCTGTGGGGGTATGTATGCGTATGTTGGAGTATGTGGATTTTATGGGAGTATGTGGGAGTATATGGGGCTGTCCATTATTTATGTCAACAAATTTTTGGCGATTTTTACCTCCCCCATCCCCCTTGTCAACATCTTATCAAACTTCTAGAGACCCCCCCCCCCTATAAAATTACGTCAACATTTGATTACCCCCCCCCCCTAAAAAAAGTGGCTTCCAAAATGTTTATGTTGCAAAATTAGTAGGAATATAGTTAGTTAAATTAAAATACTGAATGTTAGGCGAGTGTGTAACACAGGACTACAAGCGCTGCTTAATTTTCCTTTATTAAGTAATTATATTAAATTAAAGAAAAAGTAACATTGTTGACGTCAACTTTTCTTGAGCTCCCCCCCCCCCTTGTCAACAATTGTCAAAAATTTTTCTGACCCCCAACCTCCCCCCTATTTTGTTGACGTAATTAATGGACAGCCCCTATGGGTGTATTTAAAATCGGAACACTGTGTACTAATATCGGTGCATTGTGTATTTAATATCGGTATATTGTGTACATAGGGTAAATTGTGTAGTTTATAGCGGCTTATTGCGTAGTTTATTTTGGAACATTGTTTTTTTTACTACCGGTACATTGTGTATTTAATATCGGTACATTATGTATATACGGGTACATCGTGTTGTTTATGGCGGTACATTGTGTAGTTTATGTTGGAGTCTATGGGATATGTTCGGGTTGTGGAAGTATGTGAGAATTGTGGGAGTCTATAGGAGTATTTGGGAGCATGTCGTTGCCTATGGGAGTTTTTGGGAGTGTGTTCGAGTAAGTGAGAGCATGTGGGAGTATATAGGATTATGTGGGAGCTGTAAGGGGGGGGGTCTATGGGATTATGTGATGGTTTATGGGAGTATGTGAGATTTTTGGGAGTCTATGGAAGTATGTTCGATTATGTGGGAATATGGGAGCATGTCGTTGTCTATGGCAGTTTGTGGGAGTTATGGTAGTCTATGCAGGGCCGGCTCTGGGCATAGGCGACATAGGCAGCTGACTAGGGCGCCAAATTGCTAAGGGCGCCAAATTTTAGAAAAAAAAAAACGTTCATGCAGAAGGGGCGGGTGTCATAATAGATGACTGCCTAGGGCGCCAAATTGCCTGGGGACGGCTCTGAGTCTATGGGAGTTTGAGGAAGAAATAAATAACATGGTTCTAATTGATGCTACCTAACATAATTTAAATCCGTCATAAATTATATTACATCCAATAACCCTTATAACTATTTTGTGATAAATTGTAATAATAGTAATTTTTTAATCTTGTTTAAATCAAAGCAGCTAAAATTATGTAAATCATTTTTTTTTGTCTGCTGTATTTTCTGTTTAAATGATGGACCTGACTGAGTAGTGGTGTATTGTGTGGACTATTAATGATGGAGCTGAATGTAATCTGTAGTTAGTATTGAAAGTCCAATGTATCACAAGCAATACTGTTTATGGAACAGGTGGAAAATCTCAAGAGTAAATATTAACTTTATTACTGGGGTAAAAAAAAATGATTTTCTTTCATACAAAATTCATACTATATACTTGATATAATATAGTAAACATAATTTAGTAAATCATTCAATGATTAATTGTTTTGAAGTCACCTACTAAACTTTTGTTCACAGAATCAGACAGAAGGAGTCTATTTCTATTCAAGAAATGAAAGTAATATTTTCTGTGTGGAACATTCAATGACAGACAGACATACATGCAACTCAATCTGAGCCTGTCATATTTACTTGAATTTACCATAGGTATGTACTTTTTTTCCTTTCATAAGTAATTGATGATATAGTCAATGAAAACTGAATATATTTATTTGTGTAATAAAATAACTACTAATTAAGTTTTTTTAATAATCATTTTTTTTTACTTCAAGTCAGTTAGTGTAAATACATATTTAACAATACATAAAAACTGAGTATAAATAACATTCAGCAAAAATATTACACAAGCACAATATTTATAACCAAGGCAGGTATTACCAAAAGTAACTTGAAAAATGTTGGGCGAAGTAATAAACCCTACAAAAACATAACGAAATTATAAAGAGACCATGTATTTTTGAAATAGCTCAGCAATTATTACATGTATCAATAGTGGTTTATTTGTCCCATTGATAACTGAGGTATTATTATAAGAGACAAAAATAGTATTAAAAGCAAATTCTGAAAATACCACCCCATTTCCAAGAAGTGCAAAAGTGCTAAAAATGTCACCCTTAATGTTGGAAACACAAGTGCTACTCTGGTTGAAAATCCTCTATTCAACACCACTGAATATTATAATGCTACTGATCACAAATTTACCCAAAATATAAATTAATTAAAAAACATTTAAACATGTACAATGATAAACCATACTATGTGCATACTCTCTATAAGTAATTCTCTATAATATTTACAATTTCAAAATTGTCTTGAAAAGTTACTTCACAAAAAAATCTTCACTCAATTTCATACATTTCTAATAAATATATTAACTCCCAACAAACGGCATACAATAAAATATGACTTGTGATCCATAAAGTCAAACCATGAAAAATATTTTTTTAAATATTTTTTTATTACAAATATAATATTTTTATTAAAAAAATGCATTCTAAATACTTTCTAATAAAAAATATCTATTTATTTTTTATTTAACTACAATTTCTTGCAAATAAAATAACACTATCAGTTGACCGGCACCGAAGGCCATTTTGATTTGTTTACGTTTTGTCAGTCACTTTGACTACATTAAAATGGACTCAGATTCTCATTATTTAAGATGAAACTAACACTCGCTAAATCAAAAAAAAAAAAAATAAAAACATTCAAAACTGACCAAAAAACATTTTTTTTCAACTTTTTCAAGAAAAAACACAAGGTAGCCTCACAACACAGGCGCGCATAAGGCTATACCCCTCACTTTTTTGACATTTTGTCAAAAAAGTGAGGGGCAGTGCAAAAAATACACTGTGCATTATGTCTTTTTTAATAAAAAAAAAAAACTTTTTTTTCTACATTTTTTGCGTTTTTCTTAAAATTAAATTTTTTTATGTGAATAATTAAAGGAAAATATGCATATTTGAAAAAAAAGTCACCAAACATTTATTTTTTGAAGAAATTGATTGATAACTGAATATTTCATTTCAGAAATATATGTAGATTAATAAAATGTCTGAAAAAATGTTTTTGTTTTTAATACTTGTTTTTTGTCTTATTGCTGTTTGTACACTTTAAAAAAAATAATTTTGTTTTGTTAAATTCTTTTTTTTTTAAAATATTATCAAGTTTCATTTTCACAAAATTAAGCTGCACAGTTTTAAAGCCTATTCAGAGTAGAAAAAAAATGATATATCACACATATATGGGCTATAAAGGAAACAAACAATATAGTCCAAAATGTAAGGACACCTGTCTGGTAATAAAAAATGGCCAAAAACCTGCCATCGATTAAGAGTTAAGACTCATATTCTGTATAATTTTTCAGAATATTTGTGTAGTAAAAAGTTTTGGCTGTGCATCTTTGGACTGAAATAATTTTAACAAAATAATGTTACAAACAGTTTGTAAAATATTCCATAAATGATGACTGATATTTATACATTTCTAGCTCACATTGTAATCTCGGCAAATAAAAAAACATTGCTCTAAATTTCTCTACATAACGTTAAACCCAATTTTTACTTGCATACATTAGTAAAATAATGAAACAACGCAGTAAAATAATATCATTTAACATCTACATGATTTGATTTCTATCATTCAAATCTATGAATAATAATGAACTGTTAAACATACTCTAAATTTGTTGCATAAAAAAAAAAAAAATAATATGACATGGCTTACAAATTGCTTTCATCAGATCTACTATAAAAAAATATTTTTAATTTTCTGTAAAACTAAGATGGTCTTTTGAATCTCCGGTAATGTTAGATGTTATGGTCATTCGCATTACTGGTGGCATACGAGGAGGGTTAATTTTTCTTCTTGCTGGCTCATATCCTTGTAATGTATTGTTCCTTCAAACGACTGCCCCAATTTGTTTCCAACCCATCACTCTTATTACTCTCTTCCCATTCTTATTTTTTGCTTGAAACCTGTCAAGACAATATTTTCTTGATAAACTTCCTTACCATATTTAAAAATCTAATCATGAATGCAAGGGTTAGTTGTGTTAGCAGATGCTCTAATTACAAAGAAATCAATAATGAAAATATTTGAAGGGCTACTTACCATTATTCACTTGAATAAAAAGAAAACTACTTTCCCTTCCTTCCATCCAATGTACCCAGGGCCCATTATCACTGTCATACCAGACATTGCATTAGTCTGGCATAGGGAGCATTCATCATGACCTTTTAATTTTCCAAACTTGTCTGATGATGTGGTTATTGGCAGTGGTAATATGTTGACATCAGTTGGTTAACATCTCATCCCAATAACAGATTGCCATCAGAAAGTCATTTTGTTTTCATCTGGCGGAGAAGTTTCATAAAATTAATAGAAGGCTGGCTAACATGTAAAACCAAATAAAACTGAATTCTTTATTTTTTTTTAAATTTTAAACAAGAATACCTCACCGTAAAATAGTTCTGTTAATTTATGATGGTCTTTTGAATCTCCGGTACATGTTAGATGTTGTGTTCATTCGCACTACTGGTGGCATACGAGGAGGGTTAATTTTTCTTCTTGCTGGCTCATATCCTTATAATGTATTGTTCCTTGAAACGGCTGCCCCAATTTGTTTCCAACCCACCACTCTTATTAATCTCTTCCCATTCTTATTTTTTGCTTGAAACCTGTCAAGACAATATTTTCTTGATAAACTTCCTTACCATACTTAAAAATCTAATCATGAATGCAAGGGTTAGTTGTGTTAGCAGATGCTCTAATTAAAAGAAATTAATAATGAAAATATTTGAAGGGCTACTTACTATTGTTCACTTGAATAAAAAGAAAATACTTTCCCTTCCTTCCATCCAATGTACCCAGGGCCCATTATCAATGTGTCCTACCAGACAATGCATTAGTGTGGCATAGGGAGCATTCATCATGACCTTTTAATTTTCCAAACTTGTCTGATGATGTGGTTATTGGCAGTAGTAATATGTTGACATCAGTTGGTTAACATCTCACCCCAATAGCTGATTGCCATCAGAAAGTCATTTTGTTTTCATCTGGCAGAGAAGGTTCATAAAATTAATAGAAGGCTGGCTAACATGTAAAACTAAATAAAACTGAATTCTTTATTTTTTTTTAAATTTTAAACAAGAATACCTCACCGTAAAATAGTTCTGTTAATTTATGATGGTCTTTTGAATCTCCGATACATGTTAGATGTTATGGTCATTCGCACTATTGGTGGCATATGAGGAGGGTTAATTTTAATTCTTGCTGGCTCATATCCTTGTAATGTATTGTTCCTTCAAACGACTGCCGCAATTTGTTTCCAACCCATCACTCTTATTACTCTCTTCCCATTCTTATTTTTTGCTTGAAACCTGTCAAGACAATATTTTCTTGATAAACTTCCTTACCATATTTAAAAATCTAATCATGAATGCAAGGGTTAGTTGTGTTAGCAGATGCTCTAATTACAAAGAAATCAATAATGAAAATATTTGAAGGGCTACTTACCATTATTCACTTGAATAAAAAGAAAAATACTTTCCCTTCCTTCCATCCAATGTACCCAGGGCCCATTATCACTGTCATACCAGACATTGCATTAGTCTGGCATAGGGAGCATTTATCATGACCTTTTAATTTTCCAAACTTGTCTGATGATGTGGTTATTGGCAGTAGTAATATGTTGACATCAAGTTGGTTCTTTTTTCCTCTCCTTGCCAGCTCAACTCTTAAAGATGTTCTTTACAAAATGGGGCTGCTCTGTGTATCAGTCCAAGCTCCTTTTCTTTAATAATCATATCCACATTCCAATCACTTTGGGTTTATTTGTTGCCGAGGATGCAAATAACAGTTTTGGGAAGAAGAAATGTTCTTTTCAATGAATTCAGAAACTACTGTCCCTTTCTTTTATTATGGTAACGACCTAACATCTCACCCCAATAGCAGATTGCCATCAGAAAGTCATTTTGTTTTCATCTGGCGGAGAAGTTTCATAAAATTAATAGAAGGCTGGCTAACATGTAAAACCAAATAAAACTGAATTCTTTATTTTTTTTTAAATTTTAAACAAGAATACCTCACCGTAAAATAGTTCTGTTAATTTATGATGGTCTTTTGAATCTCCGGTACATGTTAGATGTTGTGTTCATTCGCACTACTGGTGGCATATGAGGAGGCTTAATTTTTCTTCTTGCTGGCTCATATCCTTATAATGTATTGTTCCTTGAAACGGCTGCCCCAATTTGTTTCCAACCCATCACTCTTATTACTCTCTTTCCATTCTTATTTTTGCTTGAAACCTGTCAAGACAATATTTTCTTGATAAACTTCCTTACCATATTTAAAAATCTAATCATGAATGCAAGGGTTAGCAGATGCTCTAATTACAAAGAAGTTAATATTGAAAATATTTGAAGGGCTACTTACCATTATTCACTTGAATAAAAAGAAAAATACTTTCCCTTCCTTCCATTTAATGTACCCAGGGCCCATTATCACTGTGTCATACCAGACATTGCATTAGTCTGGCATAGGAAACATTTATTATGACCTTTTAATTTTCCAAACTTGTCTGATGATGTGGTTATTGGCAGTAGTAATATGGTGACATCAGTTGGTTAATATCTCACCCCAATAGCAGATTCACATCAGAATGTCATTTTGTTTTCGTCTGGCAGAGAAGGTTCATAAAATTAATAGAAGGCTGGCTAACATGTAAAACTAAATAAAACTGAATTCTTTATTTCTTTAAAATTTTAAACAAGAATATCTCACCGTAAAATAGTTCTGTTAATTTATGATGGTCTTTTGAATCTCCGGTACATGTTAGATGTTATGGTCATTCGCACTACTGGTGGCATACAAAGGAGGGTTAATTTTTCTTCTTGCTGGCTCATATCCTTATAATGTATTATTCCTTGAAACAGCTGCCCCAATTTGTTTTTAACCATCACTCTTATTACTCTCTTCCCATCCTTTTTTTTTCCTTGAAACCTGTCAAGACAATATTTTCTTGATAAACGTCCTTACCATATTTAAAAATCTTATGAATTCAAGGGTTAGTAGTGTTAGCAGATGCTCTAATTAAAAATAAATATTGAAAATATCTGAAGGGCTACTTACCATTATTCACTTGAATAAAAAGTAAAATACTTTCCCTTCCTTCCATCCAATGTACCCAGGGCCCATTATCACTGTGTCACTCCAGACATTGCATTAGTGTGGCATATTAACTGTTGTGACTAAAATCGGAGCCTATATTTTTTCACTAATTATAAGGCTTAAATATTTGTTTATGTAGCCTCAAGTTCTATAAAAGCGTTTTTTGCTATTATGTTAAAAGTCTTTTTGCTATGAAGTGTACATGTAGCTAGTTTTTTTACCACTGGTCTGTGTGGTTTTGGCCACCAACAACAGATCTCAGTCCTTCGCCATCTTCTCCAATTGATTCTGTCCTATCTTAAGGGAGTATAATAAATCAATTATGCAATTACATAGCTGACATTACTAATAAATTCTTTATTTTATATGTTAATTTTATTTTTATTGATTTAATTTTTTTCCCCAACCTAAACGGCCAATGCTGTTGATCGGGTCGTCTTTTTTATAAACAATAAGCTTCACTGATTCATTTGATCCTCTTTTAAACAAATTCAAGTTAAATTTCATAATACTATTCAAGGGATACGACCGTTTATATATTGGTTTGCTTTCCTTGCATTCATAATTCTAGTTAATATGCCTTTCCAGCAAATATTTTATCACATCAATTGTTTGAAATAGGGAACGGAAAGGTGACGGTTGATCTGACAACAGGACGAATTTCATTTAAACCATAACTTCTATTTAAACATGATCGGATTAAAATTTATTGCAATATTAAAAAAAAATAAATTAGAAAACAGTTTTAAAGTTACTTCATTTTAACGGTAACGACATAAAGTTTTGACATTAGTCATGGAGCATTTTACATTAGTTAGAATGGTCATTTTTTTTTTTGTTTTTGACCGCCCTTACAATATTTCCTTCCTTCCCTACCCAAAACTCTTCTCACTCTATCCTGCTGGTTAGTCGTTGACCTACTCTTATTTAAACTTTGTTTATTATTTGTGTGAAATAACTTTTATAAGTATTCTAATTTCATTATTTATGTTATAAATGAATCTTAACAGTTTTTTTACAAGTCGCCAGTTTCCTTCAGTACCAGTATTAAAAAGAATTGTGCTACTCCATTGACAGGGTGACCTTATTGTTTATAATGCAACACTTTTAAAGTTATTAAAATGAATGAATATTTAAATAAAGGCATCCGTTTTAAATAACCGATGAGTTAACTTTGAAATATCAAAATTTATTGTAAAAGCAACAATTTACGCTAAAATAAGTAAACTGCGATTGTCGCAATTTGACAATTTTTATACTAAAAATAAACGAAGAATGCAAACACTGACCTGAAACGTGTTGTATGTTATACCGAAATGAATAAGAAACATTTCAATTGTAATCCGAAAGAAAAAAAGATACAGCGCGGAAATAAATTACACATTGTTGACCACACAGCTGGACAGATAAAACAATAGCTTTAAAGTGGACATTTATGGTTGTTTTTCGTTACATACTGCCATATTGGTAATGGTAACGTTTGACATCATTCAGGTAACTTTGATAAAACCGTGAACACTATTAACACACCGGACACATCTCTGACCACACAACCAACGGTTGAACAGTCACGTGTGAAGTGGACATAGAAATTACTAGAACTTGACTAGAAGGCAGTTTTTGTTTTATGTATTTGCCATATTGGATTTACATGCATGTTGTTGTTGAAGTTTATAGTACAATTACTATGATGAGGTTCGGACACAAGGCCATCAGTTCTCAAGCCACATATCCACAAATTATTAATTAAATCTGATAGAGAATAAAACGTCTCTTCACTTTGTGTCTTCACTTTTTTACTTGTTTTAATCTTTATGAATCAACGGTTTACTCTATGCGGCTCTTAATCTTTCCGACTCGACGGTTTACTCTATGCGGCTCTTAATCTTTCTGAATCAACGGTTTACTCCACGCGACTCTTAATCTTTCTGAATCAACGGTTTACTCCATGCGGCTCTTAATCTTTCTGAATCAACGGTTTACTCAATGCAACTCTTAATCTTTCTGAATCAACGGTTTACTCAATGCGGCTCTTAATCTTTCTGAATCAACGGTTTACTCAATGCAGCTCTTACAGAAACATGCGCCCTGTTCGGTTGCTTTAGTATGGATTGAGTTAAATTAGTTAGTATGATTATTTGATTAGTTAGTATGATTATTTTATTAGTTAGTATGATTATTTCATTAGTTAGTATGATTATTTCATTAGCTAGTATGATTATTTCATTAGTTAGTATGATTATTTCATTAGTTAGTATGATTATTTCATTAGTTAATCTTGTTCAAATTAAACGGTGTGGTTGTCAATAGAAGTTATATCTAGGTCAAAGATCCGAGTGCTGGTTTCATCAGTGACATCATGCGTGGTCATTCACGTGCTCCTGATTATTTGTTCATTTATTTTCACCATCAATACAATGATTGTCCATACACACATGCAGGGATTTAGAAATTTTATTTTATCGAAAAAAAGAGATAAGGAAAGAGAGAGAAAAACAGAGAGAGAATGGGAATATATGGGAAATTATGGGAATATGCGGGAGCTAATGGGAATATGGAGGAGCTTATGGGAATATGTGCCAATTGATTCTACTCCTGTTTAGTTTTTGGCGAATGGGACTATATGCTTTGCATTTATATGTTTCATACCACGTATATATATATATATATACGCATAGTATATATATACTCCTATATATAAATATTTGAGA
This sequence comes from Bulinus truncatus, assembly GCA_021962125.1. Taxonomy (NCBI): domain Eukaryota; kingdom Metazoa; phylum Mollusca; class Gastropoda; family Planorbidae; genus Bulinus; species Bulinus truncatus. Next base: position 3,189,632 of record JAGDYQ010000062.1, read on the forward strand.
CAGACTAGAGAGCTTCGTTTCAATAAGAAGATATACAATGAGAGAGAGCTGAATTCATAAGTAGATTCAGACTCTATGAGAGATTATGGGAATATGTGGGAGCATATGGGATATATGTCGGAGCTTTATTGGAATATGTAGGAGCTTATGGAAATATGGGGGAGCATATGGGAACATGTCGGTGCTTATGGGAATATGTGAGAGCTTATGGGAACATGCACGAGCTTATGGGAATATGCGGGAGCTTATGGGAATATGTGGGAGCTTATGGGAACATGTATGAGCTTATGGGAATATTAGGTGCTTATAGTAATATGTAGGAGCTTATGGGAATATTAGGAGTTTATGGGAATATTAAGTGCTTACGGAAATATGTAGGAGCTTATGGGAATATCTGGGAGCTTATGGCATTATCTGGGAGCTTATGTGAATATGTAGGAGCTTATGGGAATATTTGCCAATTGACTCTACTCCTGTTTAGTATTTGGCGAATGGGACTATAGGCTTTGCATTTATTTTCAAATTACGTAAGGTCAAAATTTTACGCATCAGTAATTTCTACTCCTATTTTTCAATATTTGAAACAGACTATAAGCTTCGTTTCAATTTTCTGATATACAATGGTCAACTGCCATTCATAAGTAGATTCAACTCTATGTGAATTATCGAAAAAAAGAGATAAGGATAGAGTGAGAAAAAATGAGAGAGAATGGGAATATATGCGAAATTATGGGAATATGCGGGAGCTTATGAGAATATGTGGGAGCTTATGGGAATATGAAGGAGCTTATGGGAATATGTAGGAGCTTATGGAAATATTAGGAGCTTATGGAAATATGTTGGAGCTTATGAGAATTTGTGGGAGCTTATGGGAATATGAAGGAGCTTATGGGAATATTTAGGAGCTTATGGGAATATGTATGAGCTTATGGGAATATCTGGGAGCTTATGGCAATATCTGGGAGCTTATGGCAATATCTGGGAGTTTATGTCAATATGTAGGAGCTTATGGGAATATGTGCCTATTGATTCTACTCCTCTTTAGTATTTGGCGAATGGGACTATATGCTTTGCATTTATTTTCAACCACGTAAGGTCAAAATTTTACGCATCAGTAATTTCTACTCCTATTTTTCAATATTTGAAACAGACTATAAGCTTCGTTTCAATTTTCTGATATACAATGGTCAACTGCCATTCATAAGTAGATTCAACTCTATGTGAATTATCGAAAAAAAGAGATAAGGATAGAGTGAGAAAAAATGAGAGAGAATGGGAATATATGCGAAATTATGGGAATATGCGGGAGCTTATGAGAATATGTGGGAGCTTATGGGAATATGAAGGAGCTTATGGGAATATGTAGGAGCTTATGGAAATATTAGGAGCTTATGAGAATTTGTGGGAGCTTATGGGAATATGAAGGAGGTTATGGGAATATTTAGGAGCTTATGGGAATATGTATGAGCTTATGGGAATACCTGGGAGCTTATGGCAATATCTGGGAGCTTATGGCAATATCTGGGAGTTTATGTCAATATGTAGGAGCTTATGGGAATATGTGCCTATTGATTCTACTCCTCTTTAGTATTTGGCGAATGGGACTATATGCTTTGCATTTATTTTCAACCACGTAAGGTCAAAATTTTACGCATCAGTAATTTCTACTCCTATTTTTCAATATTTGAAACAGACTATAAGCTTCGTTTCAATTTTCTGATATACAATGGTCAACTGCCATTCATAAGTAGATTCAACTGTATGTGAATTATCGAAAAAAAGAGATAAGGATAGAGTGAGAAAAAATGAGAGAGAATGGGAATATATGCGAAATTATGGGAATATGCGGGAGCTTATGAGAATATGTGGGAGCTTATGGGAATATGAAGGAGCTTATGGGAATATGTAGGAGCTTATGGAAATATTAGGAGCTTATGGAAATATGTTGGAGCTTATGAGAATTTGTGGGAGCTTATGGGAATATGAAGGAGCTTATGGGAATATTTAGGAGCTTATGGGAATATGTATGAGCTTATGGGAATATCTGGGAGCTTATGGCAATATCTGGGAGCTTATGGCAATATCTGGGAGTTTATGTCAATATGTAGGAGCTTATGGGAATATGTGCCTATTGATTCTACTCCTCTTTAGTATTTGGCGAATGGGACTATATGCTTTGCATTTATTTTCAACCACGTAAGGTCAAAATTTTACGCATCAGTAATTTCTACTCCTATTTTTCAATATTTGAAACAGACTATAAGCTTCGTTTCAATTTTCTGATATACAATGGTCAACTGCCATTCATAAGTAGATTCAACTCTATGTGAATTATCGAAAAAAAGAGATAAGGATAGAGTGAGAAAAAATGAGAGAATGGGAATATATGCGAAATTATGGGAATATGGGAGCTTATGAGAATATGTGGGAGCTTATGGGAATATGAAGGAGCTTATGGGAATATGTAGGAGCTTATGGAAATATTAGGAGCTTATGGAAATATGTTGGAGCTTATGAGAATTTGTGGGAGCTTATGGGAATATGAAGGAGCTTATGGGAATATTTAGGAGCTTATGGGAATATGTATGAGCTTATGGGAATATCTGGGAGCTTATGGCAATATCTGGGAGCTTATGGCAATATCTGGGAGTTTATGTCAATATGTAGGAGCTTATGGGAATATGTGCCTATTGATTCTACTCCTCTTTAGTATTTGGCGAATGGGACTATATGCTTTGCATTTATTTTCAACCACGTAAGGTCAAAATGTTACGCATCAGTAATTTCTACTTCTATTTTTCAATATTTGAAACAGACTATAAGCTTCGTTTCAATTTTCTGATATACAATGATCAACTGCCATTCATAAGTAGATTTATCTCTATGTGAATTATCGAAAAAAAGAGATAAGGAAAGAGAGAATAAAAGAGAGAGAATGGGAATATATGGGAAATTATGGGAATATGCGGGAGCTTATGGGAACATGCGGGAGCTTATGGGAATATTTAGGAGCTTATGGGAATATGTAGGAGCTTATGGGAATATGTAGGAGCTTATGGGAATATGTAGGAGCTTATGAGAATATGTAGGAGCTTATGGGAATATTAGGAGCTTATGGGAATATTTAGGAGCTTATGGGAATATGTAGGAGCTTATGGGAATATCTGGGAGCTTATGGCAATATCTGGGAGCTTATGGGAATATTTGGCAGCTTTAGGGAATATGTATGAGCTTATGGGAATTTCAGGTGCTTATAGTGGCAATATCTGGGAGTTTATGGGAATATGTAGGAGCTTATGGGAATATGTGCCTATTGATCTCTACTCCTCTTTAGTATTTGGCGAATGGGACTATATGCTTTGCATTTATTTTCAACCACGTAAGGTCAAAATGTTACTTATGGCAATATTTAATATATAATTTCTACTCCTATTTTTCAATATTTTAAACAGTCTATAAGCTTAGTTTCAATTTTCTGATATACAATGAACAACTGCCATTCATAAGTAGATTCAACTCTATATGAATTATCGAAAAAAAGAGATAAGGGTAGAGAGACAAAATGAGAGAGAATGGGAATATATGGGAAATTATTGGAATATGCGGGAGCTTATGGAACATGCGGGAGCTTATATGAATATGAAGGAGCTGATGGGAATATGTAGGAGTTTATAGGAATATGTGGGAGCTTATGGGAATATGTATGAGCTTATGGGAATATGTAGGAGCTTATGGGAATATGTAGTAGTGTATGGGAATATGTAGGAGCTAATGGGATTATTAGGAGCTTATGGGATTATTAGGAGCTTGTGGGAATATGTAGGAGCTTATGGGAATATCTGGGAGCTTATGGGAACATGCGAGATCTTATGGAAATATTTGGCAGCTTATGGGAATATGTATTAGCTTATGGGAATATTAGGTGCTTATAGTAATATGTAGGAGCTTATGGGAATACTAGCTGAACAGGCCCAATACCCGGACCGGTTATTTGGCACGCAGTTGGAGTTGAAAATGGTGATGCGCTCACAACACCTTATCATTGACTAATCTTAATTCATTCATAATATTTTAAAGGACTCTTTCTCAATAGTTATTTTTTTAATAATGTATCAATTCTCTTTCACTTAGCCCCACACCCATCCTTCACTCCCTCCCTCCCCCGCCCGCCACCCCCCTTCCACTCAAGACATGCTCGAATCGCAGTGGGTCTTAATGTACAAAATTACAAAAAGGGGTATTTAGTATAACTGCATGTTCACCCTGTTAACAATACCACGTGACACTTCTCCCTACCCCCCCCCCTCCCAATAAACACTCCTTTCCCAACCCTACACCCCCATTCCAACAGTTCTTTTTTTATAATTTTATAATTTATCATGTTTAACACGGCGTATTTAAAAAAAAAGAAGAGACGTGGGATTAAAAAATTAGCGGTGTTGCAACTTGAACCGTCTGCTTGACCCCCCCCCCCTTCTGCAACCATTCGGTTTATTTCCACACCTATCCCAACCAACTCGGTCATATATATTTGAGCGCGTTAACAATCAGTCTATATACAAAAAATAGCTTTTTATACAATTCATACCAAAGAAAATAATCCTCATTATGAGTACAGAAGCTTAACAAAAACAACCCCCGACTATTAAATATAATTTGCGCACACTACTCAATATAATTTAAAAATCTTAATTTTTTAATAAGAAATCCTTGTTGTGTTTAGAATTCCCCAGCATTTCATTTTTTATTCAAGAAAGATTCATTTGATGAACAAAATGCGCACCAAACATACTCTCATTTAACATACATTGCCTCTTTTTAGTTTCTATAATTTTGGAATTCCCCAGACTTTTTATAGAGACGGTCGATAACACGCACTGTTTTTTTTTAAACTCCGCAAAGGTGTGACGTAGACTTTTTTTTAGCGATGTAAGCTTTCAACCCGTACGGTGCCGTGTATTTTTAACGTACAGACATGCGGCTTTTATTGCCATGAGCATACTTTACACCGCACGGTGTGTAGGTCTGTCGAACCACCGTCTGTGCTAGCCGATTATGTATATAGATCAGAGGTGTGCGGATCTTGAAATTTTGCGTCCGTCCGCGGATTTCTATCAATCTTACAACATTGGTCCGCAGTCAGTCCGCGCGTCCGCATTGCTGAAATTTAGCTGTTTAAATGACTCGAAATTTTTTATGGTAACGCTAAAGAAGATCCGCGTCAGTCCGCGAGTCCGCAACTTAACCATACGAAGCATCCGCTGTCAGTCCGCGGATTCTGAAAAGTCTGCGGATCTGCGTCCGCAAGCGGACGCGTCCGCTGTCCGCTCATCTCTGATTTATTGTTTCTATGATGTTTGATTGTTCATGGAGAATATTGTAGGAATCAGCCACATCAGCTGTGATGTGTTTTTCAAATTTTTCAAATTTAATTGTCAATGTTTCTAAACTTTGAAGTAAAGTCTGTATTTGTTGACTGTGATCTTGTACAATTTTTCTTAATATCGAAATATCATTTTGTTGATCCGAATTTATTACAGGACTGTGACCATTGTCATTTATTTTAAACTAGTGTTTTCTAATGTGTTCAATTTATCTATACAACTATTTTATGATCTTTACACATCTTTTTGTTTAAATGAAGAAATAATTTGTTTCTAGACTCAAATTCCCTATTACAATCATTCCATTTTATAATAGGGTTCTTATTTATCATTAGATTAATAGTTTCTGTTCCTGACTCTTTGTGAATAGGTTTTAGTCCTAGTTTTTCTCTTTGTAAAGTTAATTTTATTTTAAGTTTACAATCTGCATCATAATCTGTTTTATCAGTGACAAATTTTGCTAATTTATCAGTTGTTAGACCCATACTTTTGCCTTGTTTAACATAGAATTCAAAGGCATCTGATTGTTGCTCATCCGTATTAAAATTTATTTAATTTCTTTATTCAGTTATTTATATAATTGATCTATTATTTTTTAAAATTTATGCTGTATTGGTTTTTTATTATTATTGTATATATATTGTATATTTCAGTTTTCAACATTCCTGCGATTATATGCAAGTTTATGTCAAAAAAAAAATTAAAATACTGATGTAAAAATAGTTCTAATAATAAATGACAAATGAAAACGTACAATAAATAAAATATTTCTAAGATCAATATGCTATTACTAAAAAAATGTAAAAAAAAATTTTTTTTACAGACTAAGTTAATATTATTTAATTAAATTTAGAGTTAGACGAGCAAAAACAAATATATAACTTTACAAGATTACCGTTTTTGTAAAAAAAAATACGAGATACGAACAAGACAATTACTTCTAAACAAATATTTTAAGTATAATTCCTAGATGAAAACAATATATATTTATTTTAATTTAACTAATTCTGCAATTAGAACTTTTCAGATAAACATTTAAATATACACTAAAGATGTAAAAAAAATGGTTTGCCTAATAGAACATACTAAAATAATAAAATTGACACAGTTTGCAAAATAAAACAACAATTCTATAGAAATAACCTGAAATTACTTGAAATACCTTGCTTGTTTACTTCGGACTTCACAGGGTGCTGTATAAAAGTATATTTTCGGATATGCTCCCATGTGCTCCCACAGACACCCAGAACTACCATATGATTCCTCATGCTCCTACAGACAAGCAGAACTCCCACATGCTCCCACAGACTTCCAGAGCTACCATATGATTCCACATGCTCCTACAGACAAGCAGAACTCCCACATGCTCCCACAGACACACAATACTGCCAAATGCTCCCACATGCTCCCACAGACAAGCAGAACTCCCAAATGCTCCCACATGTTACCACAGACACCTAAAAATCCCACATGCTCCCACAGACACGCAGAACTCCCATATGCTCCCACATACACCCAAAACTCCCACATATTCCCACATACTCCCACAGACACCCAAAACTCCCTAATGCTCCCACATGCTCCGACAGACACCCAGAACTGTTTGACTTGTATTACTTTTTAAAATTGTTATTATCTATTGGCTTTGGTTGCGACTTTGATTTTTGTTTTCCATTGATACCCCGAAGTTAAAAAACTCAATGCAATTTCATTTTTTTTAGCTTAAAATTTAGTTCAGAATATTTAGTTGTATATTGTATAAATTCCTTGTTACATTTTTATTTTTTTCCCTGTTGCTGCTTATGTAAGCATTTTGTTTGTCCTGGGAAAATTTTTTTTTTAATCTTTGGAGATCTGTTATATTTTTTTTTATTTAGAAAATATTTATGATTATAAATTTCAGTATTGGAATAAATTTTAAACATGACTTTGTGATAAAAAAAATGTGAGCATGACTTGATTGACCTCAGATATGTATACATGTTTAACACTTTTATTAAGCTCAGTAAATAAAATTGTATTTTCTGATTATCATATCTGATTGAAAGTGACTTTAAGATTCGATTTACAATGTTAAAAGATATTTTATACATGTACTTAAGCTTGTTTTTTGTGATTTTATAAATTTAAAAAATGGTTTTTATGATTGTTTTTGAGACTTTGTCATTCATTTCCATTGTTACGTTAAATAGTCTCAAAATGTTTGTTTGTACAAACCCTTAGCTTCTGTCCATGAAATGTTGTTCTATTTTATCTTTTAGATTTGCCTTCTGTTTTTAAAGATAATAAAAAAAAAACTATGAGCCCATTGATTAGTTGATATCATTAATTTTGTAAAGATTTTTACTTATCTAGAGATAAAAAACAAATTATCCAGACCAATATTTAACAATCTTGAAAATGTAGGCTGCTTGATTTATTTATTATCTATTCAAGTGTCGTCTTTGGAATGGATAACATTAGTAGACACTAACGACTCTGAACAAGTTGATATAGACAGGATATAAATGTATTTTACTTATAAGATAAAGATGACACATACTAAAAAGAACTTCCACCACCACCACCGATCTCGTTTTTTTTTTTACAGGTCTATTCAATACTTATTTGGATATGACTAGGTGGTTGTACTGAATAATAATGATTCAATATTAGAGCCTTGAGGGGTGGAGGTTCCCAAGCAGAAATATTTGATATATGTGTGTGTGAGGGGGGGGGGTAAGAAAATGTACTCTGTGATTCTGATAGCATTAGACATGATAAGACTTTGTTCTGATAAATGCTGTGCATTCTGAACCATCGGTGCTCGCTTGGAATCGAGATCGAAAATGCCAAAACTGGACACCAAAGCCCAACATTATTTGTAGCTATAAAAGCAAGTTAGACAGTTTCCATGTGTTTTCCCTTCAAATATATGGTTCTTTTTACATGTAACGTCTGTATAGACTATTAAAAAGGTAAACAACAACATGAATATGTTGTATATATAAATTTGTTTTTTTAAAGATTATTACTTTTTTATCGAAATATGCCTATACTTTAGGTCAACTGTGGAACCTGAAGATATTCTTTAAATTGTCTAATTTTTTGCCACATTACTAAATGCATGCGGTAGCAAGTTTTTATAGCTATCCAAACAAGATATTCAGAAAAAATCTTTTTTTCACTCCACCCTAGTGCTCACCTAGTTTGCTATTTTATAAGAACTGCTCCGAATAATTGCTACCCAACTCTTTTAAGATTCTATCAGTGGTCCTTTGCATCCTCTTATTCTATCCCCCCTCCCTTCAGTTGCCTATTTGTATATTTAACTAGCTTGTTGGTCATTCATGCTCCCAATCCAGTATTATCCATTAAAAAAAGAAGTAATGATTCAAACCGGATGATAAAACTACATCACTTTATTTTCTGAAAAAACACATTTTCAAACAATCAGTTTACAATCAGTCGGTATATTTTTAAAAATATATAAAGTCTTCAGTTGGGGGGGGGGGGGCAGAACATGCAATTGAGCAAGTTGACCTAATGGCCATTCCTCGACATAAAATGGGATACAAAAAAAAAGTTACATAAAGATAAAAGCTACACACAAAGAAAAGTTACATAAAGATAAAAGCTACACACAAAGAAAAGTTACATAAAGATAAAAGCTACACACAAAGAAATGTTACATACTGATAAAAGCTACACACAAAGAAATGTTACATACTGATAAAAGCTACACACAAAGAAATGTTACATAAAGATAAAAGCTACACACAAAGAAATGTTACATAAAGATAAAAGCTACACACTAAGAAATGTTATATAAAGATGATAGTGTTTCACTGGGGGAAAATATTTTTGTTAAAAATAAATTTGTACTGAATATTTTTTTAATCATTAAAATTTGAAATATTCACTACAAATGAATAAATAACTATTGCAAAATTGATACGTGTTAGTGGTTTTAATACACATTTATTGATATAAAGAAATGTTCAAAGCTAAGATAAACTTGCTATCAAATTCGTCACTTCATAGACAGCATATTGCACATTTACATTGGCGGCACTGGCACAATAGGTAGTCTCTGTTTGTAAGGACAAAACTGTATGTCCTCTCCATAATGAAAGGCCTGTGGACCGACCCATCTCAAAGATTCAGGCCTACGCAGTAGGTCATGTGACGGCAGTAACAGTACAGCCACGCGTAGACCAAACTTGATCTCTTCGGTCGTTATCGGCTCTGCGTTATCGGCGTCCACTATACAGATCAGGTCAGGCACGCAGCCGATACACTGGCCTCGTTTACCATCAACCAATGGGATGATGACCAGATTTTCATTTTGAAATTCGATCAGCAGTTCTTGCCCTTGCCATTCATCGGAGCCTTCCACCACCAGGAAGCCGCGGTTGAAGCCACCGCTTGTTTCCCTTTGCACGTCTAGGATTTTACCTGTCAGAACGTGTTTAGCGTTCTCCTGTTGAATGATCGCTTCGATCACCGACTCCTTCTGGAGCCTCGCTCTGAGTATGGCGTTCCCAAGTCTCCATGCGCTGCTCACGGTGTGTAACGGTGTTTTGGTCAGCAAACTGCTCTTGTTTAGAGGCAAGGCCAGTCCGGCAGAGCAGCCATTCTCTATGGAAACTAAACGTAAAAAGTTTTCCAACAACTTGTTTGCTGGAGCATATAGCATGGCAGTTCTTTCCCGATAGTTTCCACTCCCTACAATGGCGGCTGGATACGGGGGATTCCCGAACATATAAGGCATAAACATTTGAACTTCAGGGAAAGCGCGACTCATTCCATCACCATCCACGATGGGAATGTCTAAATTAGCGGCCTGGAGGAAAGGCTCTATAGCATTCATCCCACCTATTTCTGCCGAAACGGTTGCCAGCACTTTATAACCCGTTGACCTTTCACCTTTGGGTCGGTAATTGCGAATGAAAGTACATCCGCCCGGGCTGGTCTCTATAAGCATATCCTCTTTATTTAGTATATCGCCATCTTTGAATCCTCCAACCTCATAGACATCTCTGAGACACTGCAGGGCTGATCCAGTTTCAAATGAAGAGACTCCCTGCTCGTACATGATGAGCGGCGCTCCGATGAAAGCTGTTGTGATGACCAAGTCCTTCTCTGGATCTGCGTCTTTCATGAGTCGCTCTGGGTTGATAACCCTCATTCTCTTCCCATCCTTCAAAGCTTTCAATGCTCTCAAACGACCGAGATGTGGATTACCACCTCCGCCACAGCCATAAATACCAGAGCCTATGACAATACACTCAATGTCCCATTCAGACAGGAGCCATTCACCTGTTGCTGGGTCGATGTAAGGATCCTTAGGTGAAATGGTTCCGTCTAAAATCTTTTCTTCCTCATCAGAGTCAATCTTGCTTCCAGTGGAAGAAAACATTTGTTTTTCACTAACATCTGATGTTTTTAGCATCATTTTATCAACGCCATCAGGGGCAGACCAGGGCGTTTTATTTTTAATTTCTTTCCACGTCAAATCTCCAACAATTTTTACCTTAATTTGCGAAGCATTTCCAGGTATGTAAGCAATGACAGAATCTTCTTTCTCCAGAATTTCAAGGCTTTCAGAGTTAGCGCCTTGAGAAATCACCAACGCTTTCACATTTTCACAAATTTCTTCAATGGCTTTATCCCTTGCTTTTATCAGAAAAGGTTTTTTAGCATCATTGCTAACTCTTTCACTTTCTTTCCCATCAGGATCGTTGGTCACAGCTTTCAGGGCCTCATTGACACAAAGTTCCATTTCATGTGCATTGATTCTGTCAATTAAGTTAACAATATTGTTAAAACATGCTGACACTTTACTCAAAGCTGCTCCGATGGCATTTGCTACTCCAAAGTGTTCAGGTATAATTAATTGTTTTGTTCCCTTTAATTGCCGAGTTTTATCTATCAAAATACTTCCGCCTCCAACTATAATAACAGGAAGTTCCTCTTTACTTAGTTTCACTTTGTCGATAACTTCTTCAACAAGTCTATGGATCTCATCTACAGCTTTACTAACCAATGGCTTGTCTAGATTTTTAACATTATCGGCGTTTCCTAGCTGACATATTCCATAAGCGACGGCTACATCAGTTGCAGTAATTGATCTGTTTGAATGATCAGAACTTGTGTTGAAGACAAATGACTCTTTTATTAAATTTAAACCTGCACTGAGTGGACCAACTGAAATAGAACTGACAGAGCCATCTTTCTTTGTATGTTCTTTGACGTAAGATCCTCCTCCTAGACCGATACTCACAACATCTGGCATTCTAAAGTTGGTCCTGACCCCGCCCACCTTCACATGGCTAGCTGCTTCTCTAGGAAACCCATTCTTCAGCACACCCGCATCAGTGGTGGTTCCACCAATATCTAGTACAATGGCGTCTTTCAGTTCCGAGAGAAAAGCTGCACCTCTCATGCTATTGGTTGGACCCGATGCAAAGGTGAGCACTGGTTGGTCCAAAACTCCTTCACTGCTGATGATCGTTCCATCATTCTGTGTTAGGTAAAAAGGACAATCAATTCCAATTTCTTCGAGTGCCGTTTTAAATCCGCTGATTGTTTTCTTACACAACGGCTTCAAACATTCATTTAATATGGCGGCATTTTCCCTTTCCAAAATTCCAATGTGACCTATTTCATGAGATAACGTCACAGAGGCCTCGGGGTATTCCTCGAGCGCTATTTCTCGGGCCCTTATCTCGTGTTCAGGTCTAGTTGGTGAAAACACTCCGATGAATGCAATATTCTTGATGCCTTTAGATCGTATGTCCCTGACGACATCACGTATCTGCTGCTCATCCAAAGCCTCGTGTTCCTTGCCATCAAATCTAAACCCACCGTGCACCAGGTGCACAGCCCCACAAATGACGTTGGCCAGACCAGATGGGAAGTCCATGAAGGGGGGAACTTCCTCCGATACTGGTCCACAAATTCTAACAGCGGCCACTTTGGCCAGATCTTTACCCTGGACCACGGCATTTACAAAATGAGTTGTTCCTAAAAAAAAAATGGACAAAAAAAAGCCATTGTAATTTTGAATTTATCTCTCACACTTAAGGACGAATGGTCGTATGGTGAGGCACTCTACTTGTTTTTATAATACTAAGATGTGTCTTTAAAACCGGATAGACAATTACGTAATAATAATAATCTTATTGCAATTAAGGGTTCATTGGGGCAAATGAAGTATATAATTCGTCTTTTTCTATAGACGTGGCTCTTTGAAGGGCAGATGAAGTGTGACAAGGCCCTAATGCCAGTTGCACATTTAAATGTTGGTGAACTGGGGAACTTTCAACAAGGATTTTTATTTCAAATATCGAGGTTTGAAATTCCCAGGTCTTACTATCAAGTGCTCGACACGCCAAGACCACCGATCCCAGATCACTTATACTATTTATTCATTTTTTTTAAGCTAGCATCTGTTTCTAAATCTTATAATGTTCATGCTTATTACCAATATTGACTTGGAGCGGCAGCACAGACTTGCCACTGTTCACGGCTGACATCAAACACCCAAGAATCGACTTTTTGACACCCGTTGTGACATCAGCGGTGGTCAGTTCTTTGATTTCTGCCACAACGTCATGTCTGTCGCTGTCATGACATATCAGTACGGCGTCAGTGTTCGTTCCTCCGATGTCAACACCAATGACAACTGGATAGATGCTGTCTTTCATTATCTGTGTTTACGATTTTTTGTTATTATTTATGTTAAACAAGACAACTAAATTTATCAGTATTAATCACATACATATCAAGTTGGCCTAGATTTTAAAAAAATGTTTACGTTAACTTGTATTCAAGTATTATTAAACACATTTCTTCAACTAAAATCAAATATTGCTTCAGTTAATTTAAGCATCTTATCATGCATTTTTTAGAAGCTTCTCTTGGGGGGGGGGAGGGGGGGGAGACCGCTTTAAACATTATTTTTCCAGGAGGGTAACAAAGCTGTTAGCGATGCCACTCGTGTTGAAATGTACCACTGTCAGGTCTAATGAGAGGGGGGGGCGCAGCAAGTGGCCCATCGAAGATTGTGTGTGTGTGTTTGGGGTAAGTAACCACAACGCATCCTGAAATGTTACTATCATAGTTTGAAACAAAAAGTATTTTTTGTAACATTAATCATAGGCAAAACTGTCGATTAGTAAATAATACAATATGGCAGAGGCGCAGGCTACCTATGATGGGGGAGGAGGAGGGGGTCCAAATTCGAAAGTCCCCTCGGGCCCCAGCTTGAGGGAGCCCCAAATTTTTTTTACATTAAATATTAAGTACATTATCTCATGTCATGTTGTCGAACGTCAAAATGCAGGGCCCCCAAAGAGGCCAATCCCCCGTGACCCCAAATCCCTAGGTTCGGCACTGCATAATGGGAAATGTATATTTTCACCTGAATTACCTAACAATTTACGTAGGAAAATAAACGTCAGTGGTATATCAATTTTTTACTGTACAGTAAAAGGGAAATATAAAAAAAAACGTGTACAGGAGATGACTATTTGATAGATCATTTATTGGAGTTAAACATATCAGATCTTTTTCTAAGTTATGAATTGCACATATACTGTATCCATTTGACCCAATAATCTAAATTTTTTAATTGTGTATATTTAAAAAAAAAAAAACCAAGGTCAGCGACTCTATTACCTTGTTCTTTTGTAAAGTGTTTCATATAGCGCCAGTACTCTTTTCTCATTCATTAAAACATTAGCGTCCTATTTAATCTTACGTAATTACAATTATACTACCAGCCACCATAAACACCAGCAACAATAATAAGCAACATTCCAGTTTACAGCAGTAAAGTATTTTTATATGAGAGATTTTTTTTTTAAACAGGCTATTCATTTTCTTAGAAAGGTAGATGTTAAGCAAGTATCGTATACATACATAGAATTTTTTTTTTTTTTTACAAAATCTATATTTAGAAATCCTACAGTAGATTTGGTATGTTACGTCCCTGAAAATGCTAGTATTACTATCTTAGTATCTATTAACGAATTATTTAAAGAAATTCTTACCTCTAAAGGGTTGAATACACTAAACAATGTTTAATTTTAAAGTATATCTGTATTATCAATCATTATCAAATCTCATGACTTAACAATAGACACAATTGACTAAATACCCAGTTAAAAACAATCTACTAATAGGTCATGGTCGTAAAAGAAAAGCGTTCGCAAAGGATCGTGAACTTTGACCTCATTTTTTTTTATACAACTGATAAAGACAAACTTTTCGCCCTCTTTAAAAAAATAATTCTGGATGGAATATGTTTTTGTGAACTGCTCTGTCAAGTCAAGGAATTCATTTGCTTTATACATAAACATTATAAGGTAACAAACTAGCAGTCCTATTTTACAGGTGCACAGTCCTCCTTAGTTTTGTTATGTCATGTCTTGGAAGGTGTCATCCTTTTTTGTCATTCTTTTCAATATGTGAAGAAAAATATGTAAATCCAACATATTTAACTGATTCCCAGAGACCGGCAACGAGACATCATAAGTTACCTGCATTACCGACAACTTTTTCACCAAAATATTATTTACAAATATATTATAATTATCTAGAATTATATAAAAATTGATGAAATAATCTAAATTATACCCGACTAAACAAGAAATAAATTTCTAGATCTTTTATCGAAATAGACTTTTATATTGATCAAAATAATTTAGAAATAGTAATAAAATATCACAGTTGGCAGCTCTGCAGATATAGACAAACAGAGCAGAGCACTCTAGACTAGAGCAGAGCACCCTTAAAATTACTTCAGCGTGAGAATGTTTAGTCTCGTCACTTGACCCCCCCCCCCCCCGGGCCCACTCCTCCCCCACCTTTCCTTTTCCGTTACTCGTCTAGGTTCAGCGATAATACAAAGGGAGTTAACTCGTTTCTTAATTGCCGGCCCTTTATTTCTAAGGCTACTGCTACTGAATTGTTAAATTGCTCAGCATAGCCATAATACGTTTAATTTTATTGTATAACTACTTATATGCGAAAAATATTAGAACAGAATGCACGGGTCATTCCTCGTTTATCAGAAGTATTACTTTCATCAAGTAGGCCTACTGAGTAAGTCTACATTCATGCCACACACACAAAAATATTAACACAGAAATGCACAATTCATAATAATTTATCATCTGCGTTACTGAAAAATTCAATATGAAGTTTTACGCGATGAAATAAAGAAAACAATAACCACCTCCTTCAGATGTTCTAGTAAACTAAATATGTCTTCTCTCGTTGAGCACCTGCTGGTTGTATCGATATATATACTCGACTAAATCGCTTCTCACACAACCCTATCTTTTAGGGGGGAAAAAAACAAAAAGTCGAAATTGTTCCTCAGGAAATGTACGTGGCCACTGGCGGCGGAGCAGGGTGGGGGGCAGGGGGCAGCGGCCCCCCCTAAAACTTTTAAGGGGGGCGGCGCCCCCCCCCCCACTTGAATTTCCAGTCTGCCCCCCCCCCTAAAATTTTAACTTTTTTAACTTTGTAATTCATTTTAGTTAATATGTATCATTTTCATAATTCATTTGATTTATTTCTTAAATTTAATATTTGAAAGAAATTATAATTAATTGACATTTTACAGTAATCACATTATTGAGAGTTGTTGTGGCATATTTTAAAATTAGTTGCAAGTACCCGGCTTTGCCCGGGTTTAAAATAATGTTTTCTGTTTATTTAAGAAGCGTAATTTGACGTTTAATTAAGATTTAAAATAAGACGCATAAAAAAGGGTTTATTTGCATGTAAATTGCAATAAAAGGGTACATTTATCTTAAAGCAATGTGATACACAACATTTTTGGCAGTTCCTCTCTCTCCCTCCCCTCCCTCCCTCTTTCCCTCCCTCTCTCTCCTCCCTCTCTCTCCCTCTTTCCCTCCCTCCCCCTCTCTCTCTCCCTCTTTCCCTCCCTCCCCCTCTCTCTCCCTCTTTCCCTCCCTCCCCCTCTCTCTCTCCCTTTTTCCCTCCCTCTCTCCCTCGATCCCTCTTTCCCTCCCTCTCTTTCTCTCTTAGGCATGACTGTATCAAAAGATGACAATTCCTATGGATGAATGTAGTAAGTAATGTGATATTTGGTTCCCCGTACCGATCATATTTATAGTAAGTTAGCTATGTGGGAGAGAAGCTCGTAAAACCTGAAATCGGGGTAAAAGTTTGCCAATTTTCATGTCTTTGATATCCAAAATAATTAATTACAATTAAAGTACCCATTGAGATGGAACGAAACCTGTTTAAGAACATTCCCCTTGTAATTTTGTGTACGTGTACCCAGTGGCGCATCCAGCAAAAAATGCTGGGGGGGGGGGGCTCACATATTGAAAAAAGACAGTTTGACAGTCTTTTTGTAACTTTTTAACGTAAATTATGTATTGATGATTTGGCCTGGGGGTGGGTCAAACCCCCCCCCCCCCGGTTGCGCCACTGCGTGTATCAAATTTCACGTTATTTGGTTGTCTGGATCTTGAGTTTTAAGGGAACAGACAGACAGATAGCAAATGCGTCTTATAAGTATAGAGAAGTATTGCCATCTACCGAATGACGGCAAATGTAATTTTTAAAGAAAATACAATTATTTATTATCTTTTCATAAATTACTTTTTGTTTATTGAGTTTCCCGTTTCCGGTTTCATATTCATCATCATTCATGATAATTATCAGTAATTTTCTGATCTAATTTCACTATTAAATTTGTAAACAAACTGACATTACCAATCAGTTGACGACAGAAGTGCTCAATGTTCATTTTTATCTTTTTTAATATATTATTTTTTAATAATATCGATTAAATACTTGCTACAGAATTACTATATTCTTTTATAGAATTAAGGGGGTAAAATATGTCTTTCGGTCATATTTTGCCTTGCCGCTCCTTAAATTTTCAGGGGGGGGGGGGCGGGTGGCCCCCCCCCCCTTGAATTTTGGCTTGCCCCCCCTTAAAACATTTCGTTCCGCCGCCGGTGTACGTGGCAATCAGTTTTTCTGGGGAAAAGCTGCTGGTCCTTTTTCCCCATTCTTGTGCAATAATAGTTGTGTTTTTTATAGAAATTTAAGAAAGATTGCATTCTTGATGAGAATATAAAAGCACACACATACACACAGTTCACACACTATATTACTGACTGGCAATGAAACCTACCATTGAGCTTAAAGCAATATGTGTCCATATTGATGTGGATCTAACTAATGTAAATTATGGTCTGATTCGCGTACTTAAACAGTAATGTTTCTTCACTCATCTCAAACTATAATGTATAATGTTTCATTAATAAGCCATCTGTTTGAACATGGCATTCGAATTAGGCTGTTATCATCACTGTTATAGTTATAATAATAAAAAAGAGGCATTTAAAAAAAACACATCTAGAACAATGAAGTTGAAACAGAGATGAATCACTTGATACTTGTTTTAACTGGTACATTTTTTGGGAGTTCTTGTACCCATACTTTAACATTGGGTATTTGTACCCGTACTTTAACATTGGGTATTTGTACTCATACTTGCACCTTGAGTATTTTTACTTACTAGTACTCGTACTTGCTTGGCCAGTAGGCAAATCTCTTAGTTGTAAAAAAAAAATGAGGAGACCACAGAAAAGATACTGAAATACGTCTTTAGGTTAATTTGGCCAAACTCTTGCTAACAGACTAATGAGGAAGCAAGGGCAAATGATTACTAAATCATTTAATAAATGAAGTTATGAGTTATGACATTAAAGCCAAACTATGTCTTAATGACACACTAAAGTCTTCTTCATTTGTTTTTAGTCTCCTTGTTTATTTGGATAACTCGAACATTTTGGTTTAAGTTTGTGGATTTTTTTTAAACAAGGAAAAAACAAAAAAAAAAAACAACACCACCACATATTAAATATCGATTTTTCATCGTCTCTCTCTCTCTCTCTCTCTCTCTCTCTCTCTCTCTCTCTCTCTCTCTCTCTCTCTCTCTCTCACACCCACACACACACACACACACACACACCAAAAGCGTTGAAAAGGCAAATCATTTCCAAGAAAAGACAGTTAACATATTTAAATACCATTGGTGACTTTATAAAAACAGGGTTAGTCTTTAAATAAAACTTTTTTTTTCTTCCTCATTAATTTCTTAACAAAGGGGAAAAGATTATCATTAGTAATAGCAAAACCAATTTCATGCTATAAAAACTAACCATCGAGAATTTATATTCTGTTAGTAAATAATATATTTTACATTTCTTAGGAACCCATCCTTAACACACACACACACATACACACACACACACACACACCAAAAGCGTTGAAAAGGCAAATCATTTCCAAGAAAAGACAGTTAACGCCTGCACCGGTATTTCCCAATAACTTATGTAAAGAAAACATCTAAAAAAAATACATGTAATTTTTGTTTTTCAAGTTACATCACTTTTCATGTTATATTGCATCGTTTAGAAGTGAATGGAACATCCTATTATTTAAGTAAAAAAAAAAGATAACATTAACACAAAATAAATGTACATGAAGAAAATTGAAAAAGAAATATTAAAATGCTTCATTAATAATAGTCGAAAGAAACTTAAGCAGACGAAGAATCGCAATTTTAATTTAAGACACCTAAAGTGGCTAAAGAAAGACAAATCTAAGGAGTCTACATTTTATTTGACCATTATATTTCAAGGCAATTGTTAACGACAGTCCGCCCACGAGATATATTCTGATATTTTTATTTCAAATCTTTTATTCTTGAAACTCATCTATATTTTTTCCTTAAATACATTGATACCTCAGAATGCGAACTTTATTTGTAGAAAAATCGTTTACATTTCAAATTGTCCAATTTATTAATCATGTTTAATTGTTTATATTTTTTAATGGATATTTCCTTTTCTGGAACACCTTAAAAATTGTATTTTTATTATCATAATTATGTTGAAAAAATCATGATTATGCTTTTTTTCTGTGAAAGTAGCGCAATAGCAGCAGACTTATCAGTGACCAGCATTGTACTAGTCAAATAAGAACAGTGTGACTTGTCAAGACTATACTCACATATGCATCTATACTTAGGTACTTTGATAAAAAATTCAAAATGTATATAACATGTCAAATCATACATAGATCAATAGAGCTCTAAAAATGCTTTAAAATGATACCTTGTTTAAGTATGTATGTCTTTTGGTTATTGAGATATTCAATTTCTTGTGCCGAAAAACAGGCCTTTTTTTACTATAGAAAAAGTCAAGAAAATTGTGGCCCGAATTTTGAGATTGGGCTACTAAAACTGACATAACTTTTGAACCATTTAAGCTAGCAGGCTCAAATTTTCACCACTGATAAATGATCCTATTTACTTATAAAATAAGGTCAATTAAACATATTTAAGTGATATTAGTCTATGCACTTAAAGAAAAACAAATACAAGTGCTATACAATTTTAGAAATGAAAAATACTGGAAAGCAGCAAAAACTAAATAAAAATGGTACAAGCCTACAATTTTCACCAAACATAAGTGGCTGCATGCATTTCATTTTGCAATGAAAAACAACTAAAACCATATTGGTTTAAAAATGACTAGCAAAAAAAATCATTATTATAAGGCAATATGATGAATAACTCAAAAAAAATTGCGGCCTGGGTTTTGAGATTGGGCTACTAAAACTGACACAACTTTTGAACCATTTAAGCTAGCAAGCTCAAATTTTCACCACTGATAAAGCATCCTATTGACTTTTAAAATAAGGTCAATTAAACATATTTAAGTGATATTAGTCTAGGCACTTAAAAAAAAACAAATACAAGTGCTATACAATTTTAGAAATGAAAAATACTTGAAAGCAGCAAAAACTAAGTAAAAATGATACAAGCCTACAATTTTCACCAAACATAAGTGGCTGCATGCATTTCATTTTGCAATGAAAATCAACTAAAATCATATTGGTTTAAAAATGAATAACAAAAAAATCATTACTACAAGGCGAAAGGATAAAAAATACTAAATTTACAAAGAAACATAGATTAAAAAATTCCAAGATGCATGCTTCAGTGCAAAAATAATTGTGCATATTTCATTGTTGAATGACAAAGCAAATTTTAAGAAATAATTAAGATTACTGCATGCAATTATACAAACAATAAATAGTCAATTTAAATTATGTATGTCATATTAAAAAAGTTTTAACACTTGACAAAACTGAAATTTTTTGCCAAATAAAATCATGGATTTAAATAAAATGTATTTCATTCTTAAATGAAAAACCACTTCACACATGTGATAAGAAAAGATATGTGAAAGAGCCAAATTTACAAAGCAATAAAAGAGAATAAGTCACCAGTGAAAATTTTTATATCATACGTTTCCCAGCAATTCATAAAAAAATTACATTGATACAGGTGTTTTTACAGCCTATGACTAAATCATTATTTAATGATAAAAGGAAATGATTAGAAAAAGATGCAAGGGCATTACATAGAATTAATTCAAGTTAAAAAAAAATTAAATCATTCAGAACAGCATCTGTTAAAATACTTTCTAAAGTTAGTTTTACATCTTCGGCATCCTCTTCATTTTCATGCATTTTCCAGTAAGCTATCCTGATTTTTTTCCCTGGAGATGCTGACT
The DNA here is from genome assembly GCA_021962125.1 of Bulinus truncatus. Classification (NCBI taxonomy): domain Eukaryota; kingdom Metazoa; phylum Mollusca; class Gastropoda; family Planorbidae; genus Bulinus; species Bulinus truncatus. The sequence continues at coordinate 3,210,642 of JAGDYQ010000062.1, forward strand.
TCATGATAATCTTTCCTTGAAAAAGGGTATCTTGTCCATCCACATTCCAGATGTGCTGAAAGCGAGCGCCTTCAATTTTGTTAGGATTTGAATCCAAGAGATCTTTTACTTTATTTTTTTGATAGGCACTTAAAGCTAGAAAGATTTTCTGCTCCATCAAATTAGGGACATTTTGTTCGAGCAGAAACTTTATCTCCTTGCCTACTCTTGATCTGTGTACCATGTCTCTCTTCTGCCCTTTTTCTTTTAATCTGTCACAGATGGCCGCTTCCATTTGACCTTTTCTCTCTTTACTGATTGTCCTTATTGTAGCACCTCTTTGGATCGAAAATTTAACAATGGCATCCTGCTCATCTGTGGGCTTTGTGCTTAGCCATTCTAATGTTTTATTCACTTGAAATTTTGCCTTTCCATCCAGAAAAGAAATGCTGGCATTAGGGGCTCTTCGTGCTAGAGAGTCTATTATCCCCAATGTACGTTCAGCCCAAATGTTGTGGGCAGGAGCACTGGCTGCTTTGACCTTCAGTTCCTCTGTTGGATCTGCAAGATCGCCAAATAAATAGCGAGACATTTGTCTATTTAAAACATTTGACGTGGCAGTGGCCACTAGATTTATTATTTCATTGAGTTGGACAAAATTTGTATTGTCGACTATTAACAATGCAGACAACGTGTCATCTAAAATAAGAGGCCGTCCAAATGCATCAAATGTGGTGCTGATTAAATATTCTGGCTCAGCAGCAATTCTTTCAATGAAACTTACAGCTGTCTTAATTTGTTGTGCCTTAAATTAAAAATAAATTAAATTTTGAAATAACTAGAATATCAGTTTAATAAATAAGTATATTAAGTCTTGTCTATTTAAAAAAATAGATTTACCATATCAAGATGATTTCTTTGACATTCAGATCCATATACAATGGCCATCCATGGCCCAGTCACCATTTTCCCCCAAAGTCCCAGCACCTGAAGTTGAGCCATCAAGATGTCATTCTTCAAGTCTTCCAGTATTGCACTTCTCAAAGTAGTTGTATTGTTGCAATACTTTTCTAGGTACTGAATGAGCAACTGCTTATGTCTGTACACCACTCCAGATGAGTGAAACAGTATATGAAGCCTATTGCCCACATACCTAGGAAAAGTACTACATGGAAGTCCATTTTTCTTTAAGAAGGACTTGAAACCTGATGGGTCACCCTTGGCTTTGTATCTGAAAATTTAAATATATTATACATTGAATAGCATATAAAAATATGTAGAATTTATACTTAATTTACGTTTGTTTGGCTAAATAGTAAAATACTTACCTCAACTTTGAAATGGAGTAAAGAAGATTTGCTGCTTTACAGTCTGAACCATATGTCTTACTTGTGACTGCGTTCGTTTTGGTCAATTCTTTTCTGACTTCACTCGCTATTCCATCCAGTGGATGTAGATGACAGTGTAGCTCAAGCAGCTCAGTTTCAAGTACAACATTAAGTTGTGAAATAGCTGCATGATTAGCTGATGCTCTGTCAGTGAGGGTTGAAACAATTTTCCCACAGATTTGCCTTTTAACAGGGTCTTTATTGACAGAGTAAAAAACACTATATGTTTCAGCTAAGTCATCTAAAGTCTGCAAAATATGCTGAACGTAATCCTCTGCCTTACCTCCAGGTAGTTCTGCAATGCTAGCAGTCAAAATATTATTTTTTGTGCCAAAATGAATTTGGTTAATATGGCTACCTTTCAAAGAAGTAGCATCAAAAGCCAAAGTTGCACAGTCAGCCACAATCAAAGTATCAACAAGCTGAAGATCTGCAATAGCGCCCATTTCCCTGCTCATCTGAGCAATTGTTGATGCATTTGGCAGACTTTCAATTGTAACATTTGGACATAATGATGCACAAGCCGTTATAACCTTAGAAATAGAGTTTACTGGTACATTGCATTCAATGCAGCTGTAAATGATCAGCCGAATTTTAGAATGGAATTGCTTCTTGTTCTCTTTAGTAGACAAAACCTTCTTCAACTCTAATATTTCTTCGGTCAAAGACTCCATCTTTTCTCCATGCTGTAGACAGTGTAGTCATGGCTCTCAATTTTGGTTTGTAGCGCTGCTGCATACATTTTACCGGTGGCAATTTCTTTTTTCAATTTAGTGTTTTCCTTAAGAAGGAACTGACACTTCAAGTGTGACTTCTTCAAAGATTTATGAAGACTTGAGAGCACTTCTTCCAGTTGTTTTGTTTTCAACTGATACCTTGAAATTCTGGAGGTTTTTCTTTTAATTAAATCATTTACCCTCTTGACTTGGTAAGTTTTTTTTATTCTTATCCTTTCTCTCATTTCAAATCTTCGTTCGAAGTTTAATTTTCTATTCACAGCCAACAGTTCACTGTTAGTCTGTCTTTTATATTTGCATGACTGGCAGTCTCTTTCAATCCTGGTTTTAACAGGAGAAATGAAGGGAGGATGCTTAGGCTGTAATGATGGTAATGTATGTTTCCTTTCAGGAAACTTGAATTCAGAATCAAAGAACTCCACAATGTTATTCCAATTGTTATGGATATTTCTTTTATAGAGCTTTACTTGTTCATTAATTCTAGATACTTTACTTTTTACAGAAGTAATATGGCAATTACTTTCTGCCATTGTCACTACATGCTCAGCTGTTTTACTAACATTTTTTCCTAGTTGCAGGAAAATGTAGAAAATAAATCCATTTGTGAATTTGCTATCTTTATGAGACTCAAGAAGATTCTCCATGTCCTTTAAATTCTTCAACTTTAGAGTATTTGTATTTTCCATTTTCCTGAAAATAAAATAAAAGAAGTTAATGTTTTAAAAAGTTTCTGAAATAAATGTTTAACCTGAGTAAAAATCACTACTGTTATAAGGCTCCAATGAATATTTAAAAAAATTAAATTATAGCATAATTTTATTGATATATTAGACTTATTACTTATAGTAGTTTGACATAACACACAATATATTTCTACCAGATACTACTGTGGATAAAAATATTAGTGTTTTTATATTCAGAACACATACTAGATTAAAAAAAACGTAACTTTGTTAAAGGATGGCAGTTAAAAAATATTGATTTTGAAGGATTACTATGTATGGATTTAATGTTAAGATTAGCGCTGCCCGCGGTTGCCGTTATCGATAATAGGTAACTTTTATCGGCAAATAAGCGACTCGTCAAGAACACGGTTTTTTAATTTTTTGAGCAGTCAATCAACATAAAAATGATTAAATAAGATATTTAGAATATATTAACAGTTGATCGATCAATAAAAACATTGGGTCGCGACCTAATTAAAAAATAAAAGCAAAATTTATCTTACCTTATTTTGAAATGTTGATTCCTCAAAACGAAGATGGCGTAGTTAACAAAAAAATTCACACAGATTAACTTAAGGATAAGTTCTTTTAAAATTATGGCAAAGTAAAAATAAAATAATGAGTAAATTAAAGCGTTTCAGAAAATCACAGTACCACTGGTTCTAACTGTTGCCAAACATGGCTTATGTAGCATACGGAGATTTTCAAGGCTATTTCCGGGTCGTTTGGGCACGGATATCATAGTACCTACTATACTTAAAGGCTATTAACTAAAATTTAACATGTATCTAAGATTCCTATTTAGTGTTTTGACTGTTTTGCCTTTGGCATCAGTTAATGCAGAGCCGTTTGCAAAATCTAATTCTGGATCATTTCATGGGATAACTAAGGAGGCTAAAAATGGAATGACCTACAAAGCCTTTCTTGGAATTCCTTATGCAGAACCCCCAGTTGGAGAACTGCGATTTCAACCACCAGTACCTTTAATCATAAAAGGTAGAATTTAGTGCATATTAAATACTAGATAAAACTAATATTTCACTTAAAATGTTAGTCATTTGTTAATTGAAAGTTGTTTAGTTTAAAATTAGTTTTGCATATATGAAATTTTGAAATAAAATCTCTTAAAATTCTCTGAAAAATCTTACTCTCATTTATCTACATCAACAATAGTTCTGTAAGAAGTTTTTCAAAATTAGTTCTTCAGCTCTGGTTTATTTCTGAATTTCAGAAAAACATCTTGCCACTGAATTTAAACCATTTTGTATTCAAATTAATGTTATAAACCCTAGTCATGACTTTGGCCAAGGTAAAGAGGATTGTTTGTATTTAAATATTTACACTCCAGAATCTGCAGAGGAAAATGGAAACTTGAAAAAAGTTGGTCATTTATTCTTTTAGAAATGTATGTTTTCAAAAAGAAAAGATCAAGCATGTCTATAAAACTTGCTATATTTTAAAATTAATTAATGCTTATTCACTGTGCCTCAAAAGGTGCCACACAATTAGAAGCTCATCATTTTGATTTGTTAAATTGATTTAGTCTTTAAAAGTTATTTATTTTTTTAAATATTGGCATTATATCAAATCTGAACAGGTGTTGGTCTTCATCCATGGTGGGGGAAATATGAATGGCTTCTCTGATCTCTTCATCCCAGGTCGCTTGGTGACAGAGAAAGATATCATTGTTGTAACTATAAACTACCGCCTGGGATTTCTTGGATTTTTAAGTACCTTAACCCCTGATTGTGAAGGCAACTATGGGCTGATGGATCAATTACTGGCCATTTCTTGGGTGAAAGAGAATATTGCCAATTTTGGTGGAGATCCATATGATATCACTGTAAAAACTCTTTTTTTATTTAGACATTTCTATAATATGGCTTATTATTTAAATTTTATGGTCTGGTATTGAGAGAAAACATGTTTTGTAATATTGGTATAAATTATTGTGGCCTTAAAGATTTCTTATTACTCGGCTATCTTTATATTTTTTAAGTTTCTTTTTTTAACGTGTAATTCTTTGTATACTTTTACTATTGTTTTTGTATAAATTATTTATATCCTGATAATCCTTACATTAAAAGGCTACTTTCAAAACATTTTCCTCAGATTTCTGGCGAGTCTTCTGGTGGTATAGACGTTTCACTGCTTTCCTTGGTGCCTCAGTCTAAAGGTTTGTTCTCAAGAGCATTCTCTATGAGTGGTATGACTGGTGTTGCTCAGCCATTAGTTGTTAAAAGTCCTGTGAAAACATTTATACAACTCTCAAGGCAGGTAGAGTGCCTCAAAGATGGTGAAGATGATCCCAACAGTGAACAAGAACTAGCTGAGCTTCTCACATGTCTAAAGGAAGTCCCTGCTTCCCAATTTGGAACAGTGTCCACCTTTCAAATTCCTGACATTGGACCAGTCATCTATGGAAGCCTATTTCCAGCATCAATCGAAAATTTATTTCAGGATAAAAATTATCTCGACTCCATTAAATTTTTTGATAGGGATTACCTCATCAGCCTACTTTTTAATGAAGGTGACATATTTAACGCAATTAATGATCATATTCTTTCTTTATTGCCTGATGAGCAGCGGCAAGCTATGCCTCCTAATTCAATGTATTTGGGTACAGTTTCCAGTTTTTTGACCAATGCATTTGGTCCAGTTAGCCAGCAAGTTGTTACCAAAGTTGCAGAGTATTACAACAAAAATTATGAAGTAAATCCCTTGGCAGACTTTGCAGCTGATGCAATCTTTAATATCCCTACTTTGCAGTGGGCAACTGCAGCGACAGAAGGGCTAACAGTAGAAAATAGTAAGGTAAGTTTTGTACTTTTTACTTTGCTCTGATCTGATAACATATTTATATCTGTCTATGAATAACTTCCTTTTTTGTCGTAATTTATTTTTTCTTATTTTTTATGAGAACACTGCTAGATAATTTTGCATTGCTTTCTTTGAGGACATAAAACTTGAAAGAATATTTTACTCATTCATACTAGATCTGACTTGGGCAAACTAAGTATTGAGTAAGGAAAGGTCGGTACTTTGAACCCACTGGTGATTGAATTTTAAGCTCATTCAGCGTATATAGTTAATATAAACACTCCAACTACTTTTGGTTTGGCTCTTTTGTCAAATTAAAGAAATTGTGGTCCTCAATTGAAAAAAAAAATAATGCCCTTTCTCCCCTGGAAATGCACCAGGTTAAGTAAACACAGCTGTATGTCTTTGTTTTAGTGAATTAGGCTTACTAATAAGATCTCTCTGTTCTCACAAAGTGGATGCTTTCTGACTTTTGCTAACGTTGGCATTATGGTTGAAAAAAATAACATAACTTGATCAACATAATTTTTTTTTATTGTATACAAATTTCTGATCCTTACTTTCTGATTAGCATGCTGATTCATTTCTAAAACAATATACTGGTCACTTTTCTGGAAAATTAATCAGGATCACTTAATTTTGTTTAGGTTGGTTCTTTTTTTTAATGTATTAACAGTTGTGTATTTTTATGAGACATATATCTAGTTTTTTACATGTTTATATTAGTTAAATCAATTTTTCAGGTTTATATGTTTAGAGTTGTTCACTGGCCTAAGATGATGACTGGTCCCATCAAGGGCTTTGTGCATGGCTGTGATTTGATGTATTTGTTTGACATAGATCCAGACTTTGTCAACAAAATTATTAACTTACAAGTAAGCACATTTTTATTATCCAAATACTGTAATTTTCTTTTAAGAATATAAACAAATTGCACTATTGTGTAATCCACTGAATTATTGAAAAATTAGCATGGTTTTGTAGTTATTTTTATGTATTTTTATTTGATGCTCACTTATTTGGAAATTTTTGATTCTTCTAAAAAGTTAGTAGAATTATCTTGACAAGACAAAAGATAATTTTTAGTTTAACTTCACCTGTGAAGTTTTCAACCAGGATGATTAAAAACATTCTCAAAGATAATTTATAATGAGCCAATTATTTACTCTTTGTGGTCCTTTTTTTTTTTACAAGCTGTGAACATATTTATATAATGTAAGTACAATAGTACTTGAAAACCAAAAACTAATGGGGAATATGTATACCTATATATTTATCAGCATTTTTGGATGTTTATTTATATACAATACTTAGAGTTATTCTAAGTGTTGGTTGGCAACCTATTGAGTTCAGCCTGTAATTACTCCTTAAATTACACACATTCAAGATTTTTTTTTTTATTATTCTTATGCTATCAATAATTGATGTATTGGATTCTTTTGATTTCCAAATCCAGGGACATAAAATTTTGTGAACATTCTCTTAATGCTGGACTCACTGTTAATTTAAGTTGTGATTACATTTATTTTAGCGTAAAAATAGACATAATTTACCTTTAAAAAGTTTCCAAAATAATTTTTATTTTTTTTTTTTAATTTCATTATTAAATTATTTTTTTTTCCTCTCATTTTTTCAGATTAATGGAAGTTTATGGGATGAATCTGACGAATTCTTAAAGAATACATATTTAAATACCATTGGTGACTTTATAAAAACAGGGTTAGTTTTTAAATAAAACTTTTTTTTTCTTCCTCATTAATTTCTTAACAAGGGGGAAAAGATTATCATTAGTAATAGCAAAACCAATTTCATGCTATAAAAACTAACCATCAAAAATTTATATTCTGTTAGTAAATAATATATTTTACATTTCTTAGGAACCCATCCTTAACTTTGGTAGAAGACCTTCCAACTGGCTGGCCAGCTTTTGATGGGCAAGACGGTCACTACTTACAGTTCGGTCTCACACCACAGATTAAAACTAAGCTTAAGTCAGAGCGGGTGCAGCTCTGGTCCCATCAAATTCCTGAATGGATCAAAGAATATCCGATAAAACAGCCTGCTCATATGGAGCTTTGAAATTTAGTGTGTGTGCTTTTTCATATTTTTGTGTGTCTTATTTCATGGATAGATTATTTAGAAATCTCTTGCATAGTAAACATCAGTAAGTTGTCTGCTTTTATGTGTTTTGGCACAGATATCAACAGACACTGTTAAAAAAGTTGTATAACTCAAAGGTCACTTGCTAGTTTGACTTATTAACTATAAATATATTATATACCAATAATACTTTATTATTATGGGATAGTTTCAGACACATTCACGAGTAACATTTAATTTGAGTTGTATGTTTTTTGGGTACAATTACACATACCAATTTAAAAATTGAGAATCTATAAGTAAAGTGAACAAATTTAATATGCATTAATGCTTAATGCAGCTGTATTATTTTTTAGTGAACTTAGCCATATTTGAAAAATGATTTTTTACTGCATTTTATAGAATATTAGAATCACAGTATGTTTTTTTTTTCTGGGGTAAAAATAATATAAAGAGCTGCACATCAGTCAATTTAACTATATTTAGAGAACAAATGTGTAAAATATTAGAAAATTTCTCTAGGGTACTACACAAAGTTCACTGGAGCCAAATGTAGCTCTTAGAGCCGCATTTGGCTACTACTGGAATATACTGACAATCTTGTTTTAATACAAATAATATATTAAGTAATTTATGTTGATAAAACTCGCATTAACTTTGATTAAATTTTGTTTATGTTGCATTAATTTTAATTAAAGAAATTAAACGAGTAGAGAATATAATATTTATATTAATGGTATATATGGATTACTTTTGAAATTTGCCATGGTAGATGTGAATAAAGTAATTATTCCCTCTTTTTAAAAAAGAAAATGTATAAACATTGTGCCCTCCTAAAACAATTATTTAAACTGTCAAAAAGCACTCAATGGATAATGACGCCACAATCCTTAATATAAAATACCGAACAGTTAAAATGTTTATTGGAATGGGATTTAAATAGTCCCATATTAGGTAATATTAAGTGGCAGTATGTAAAAGTAGAATGAATAATTAAAACATTATTAAGATAATTACCGTAATCTTTTTCCATATATCATCACACCCTAACAAGCAGGGCTGCTAATTGCTTTCTTAAAGAATTATCTCAAAGTTATGCTAAATGCGTAGCAAAAAATGACAATTGAATTTCAAAAGAAAAATATCAATTGTTTCAAAGCATTTGATTATATCTAGACTTATCCAAAAATATCTTGATTTGAATATAAAAAAAATATCCAGATTGTCAGTGGCACCGTGCAAGTGAAAATATTGGCTGGTAACATGTAACTGTGATGCTAGAATTTGATTTTGTTAACCAATAGAAACAGTTGTGCCAAATCAAAAATTTTACTGTAACTGGGCTACTTAGCTTTATGGCCCATCCTCCACAAATTATGTAAAGAAAGATTATAACAAAAATTGAAGCATTTTTTAAAATAAATTTGGAATATTTGTTTATCATTTAAATTTTACATATTCAATGAAACTCGCTAAGACCTCATAGGTGAATCGGTATAGTGAATCAGGTATGTATTGTTACTATCAACACAAGACACTTGCTAATGTAAAGTTTAAAGGGGTGGGTAAGGGTGATTTGTTATTAGTAAATTAACCCCACTGCTTGAATCACGCATCATACTGAAGCAATCTTGTTTATAAGTTCAAAACAGTATGTCTTCTTTATGATGAGAAGCCTGTGGACCGACCCATTTTAAAGATTCAGGCCTACGTAGTAGGTCGTAGCGGCAGTAACAGTACAGCCACACGGTTGTTCGCTATTGGTGTCCACTATACAGATCAGCTCAGCCACACAACCGATACACTTGTCTTGTTTCCTCACACAACTGCGACTAAATGGAATTAAGTACATATTTATATATCAAGTCAATTTATTTTATAAATTCATTTACGTCGTAAGGTGACTAGCTGTCTTGTTTTATTGAAAGACAGTTATCCGTTTTTTTTATAGCTCTGTCCTCCCTGGGAATGTGTCATTCATTTTAATTAAGTGGATTAACGTAGATAAATCCTACACTTTTGACCAATGCCCAGTCAGTCATCTGTGTTTCATGTGAAGATGAGTAGGCCTACATTAAATAGATGTTACTGTCTCTTAGAAAACAAAAGTAATTAGTCATGTCAGGATTATTACCAAATATCAAGGGATGGCCAACTGCTCTGAATGTGGCTCTTAAATTTACGCCCTTTATATAAGACCGCAAATGAAAAAAAAAAAACAATGGAAGAAAAAAATCTTGTTACTCAATGCATGTGAAATGCATTTTGCAGATGTGAGTTTCCTGATTTAAAATGAGGGACTTTTCATTCAAATAATCAATTTCAAAAGATGTAGTCTACTTATGCTCAAAATTGTAAAACAAATCTGTGAAACAATCTACAAATTTAATGTTTTGCATATGCTTTAAACTAATTTACATTTTATATAATGGGGAAGACTATAAGAAATGGCGTCTTTATTTGTCATTTAAATACAAAGCTAAGCTGAGAGATTCTTAGAAAGCTTTAAAACTTGTTTTCTTTTAAATGAACAAAATGCAATAAGCGTGTGTGTTCAAATAAACAGAATTAGTGACTGTATTTCATCATTTTCATGTGAATCAATTATTTTTAATACACATTAACATTTATTCCTTTATCTTTACTTTTACTGCGTCCCTTGCAATATGTTATTTCCACATAAATATTTCAGATGATAAGATTTTCATAAACATCTTTCTATGGTGGTGGCCTTCCTAGTAAAAACAATTTGTGAATGTGGATAATGTAAAAGGGACATGACTATAGTAAACTTTAATGGACGTTATATTTTTAGAGCTATTTCCCTTATAAGCTTACTAAAGTGTTCCGCATACATGCAGCTTCAAATGCTAAGTTGACGAGAAAATAAAAGAAAGCACAAGCAATTTGTAAAATTAATGACATCACTTATCAGCAGAAGATCTCATTTGTATTTAAATGATTTGAAAAAGCTTCATAAGTCAAGCAAATCGAACAATGCTTTGCTTGTTTCATATATATATATATATATATATATATATATATATTTATGTATGTGTATGTAAGTATATATATATCGTGTATATATATATATATTTATGTATGTGTATGTAAGTATATATATATATATATTTATGTATGTGTATGTAAGTATATATATATCGTATGTATATTTGTGTATGTAAGTATATATATCGTATGTATATATGTATATTTTCATTTTTTTTTACAATATTGTTGCCTAGTCAGAAGCAGAAGGACGATATGTGGGGCCCCGGGTGAGCAATATATGTGTGTAATTTTGTAAAAGTTAAAGTCACAAAAAGTCTCTTCTATTGTATCCCTCCTCCCCATCTGACGCTGGGGTAGGGGCGGCTGCAATACCCACGGTCTGATATTTTATAGCGGGACATTTTTAGATCTATAATTTGTTTTTTTATTTTTTTTTAATTTTAGTATTTTTAAGAAAATTTGGGATGACTAGAAGTAGAACAGAAACACTGAGTAGAACAGAACCACTGAATAGGACAAAAGCATTAAATAGTATAGAACCACTGAATAGGACAGAACCACTGAATAGGACAGAACCACTAAATAGGGCAGAACCACTGAATTGACAGAGTACAGAACCATTTAATAGACATAGAAGATAGCAATAGAGCTAGTGAACACATAAAGAATAGAACATGTGAATAAAATATGAACAACTAAGTAGAAATAAACAGAGCAAATGAAAAGAAAAAGGATAAGAAGAACGGATTAAACAAAACAAAGATATGTTTCCATCAGAACATCGGATCAAGTGTCAAGGGATGTACACTAATGTACAGCTCAATTCTTTGTTTTATTAGTTTGGCTGGAGTACACCTCCCCATCCCAGACATCACCAAACCTCTCCCCATCCCATACACCACCTACATCTCCAGGATTCGGCGTACATTTTCTTCCCTAATGGACCTACGGATTTCACCTTGACCCACTTCCCTTGTAGTTACTTCTGTACACTTGCACCTTGCACGCAATCTACATTTGTACTTACCTTAGCCCCACTTCCACCACTCCATGTCTCTAACTCCGCCCACTTATTTAGTGTTTTCTTTCTATTTCCGTTTGACATTCCCTAAAAAAAAAAAAGAGTAAAAAAAACTTACGTTTATAGTTTTACATTTTTTTTTGCTCCATCCAAATCCAATTTCTGTTTCAGCATCTTTCAAAACATTTTTTTAAACCATTTATCCTGATCATTTCTTCTAAAAAAAAATATTTAACCCAGTGGCAATATAGACACATAAAATAATAAATGAATAAATTGAAGACTCTTCACAATTCTCTAAAAGTAACATAGGTTTAAAAAATGTGAGCAATCTGTGGGTGTGTGGGCGTGTTGGGATAGATGCACGGATAGCAAAGCTTTATCTCTCTGTGGGCTCACTACTTGAATCGTCATTCATTCATAACTCCTATAATGGATTCACTTAGCCATATTTGTGTATACCAGTGCTCACTTTTTTTTTTACACCTTCTTCGCTCCGAGTTCTGAATCACAGAAACCGACCACTGGAGGGGTTTAGGGCTCCTAATCGACTAAAACCATCGATTGTTACACACGTCCATAATTAGAATGTAACAGTACATAATTAGAATGTAACAATACACAATTAGAATGTAACAGTGCATAATTAGAATGTAACAGTACATAATTGTGGCATTCAATGACTGCTTATTTACATAAAGTTGGTTTATTTTTTACGTTTATGATTGATTGACTTCTACCCAGTGGTACCGAGAGCCCACTCACCCCCATCCCAAAATAGTTTGGAGGAGCCAACCCCCCCCCCACACACACACCTCCAATGAAAGGTTTTGGCGGAGGGCAATCTAGGTGTGACGCCACTCTTTCTGCATTACGTTCATTCACTAGCATGTCTATCCCCATATTCACAAGAAAAAAAAAGTACACTTAGATAAAAATCAACATAATGTTCTACTAAGAATATGAAAAGTAATAAAGTTACTTGTATACCAGATAGGTCAACACTGTCACGTGCATACCAAATAGGTCAACACTGTCACCTGTCATTCTCATCACCTCACAGGCGTGCTCAGCTCTAGAGCTCAGGACAAAAGCACTGGACCACCAAGTCAGCGGCATAATGAACTAGCTTCAAAATCCCCGACCCTCGCAAACAGTGTGACCTCCCCCCCCCCCAACCCCTTTTTAAAGAGTTCTCTCTGCCCCACGTTGCACGTGTCATTGGCCTGAAGTATTCAGAGTAGATCAATTCTTAATTGTTTTGGTTTACATTTTTTAAATATTTTGTAAGCTAACACAAGAGCCCACACACAACACACACATACACAACACCCCTAGTGAAGCAATGGTCTGCAGTCTGTACCAATTCTACATTAAAGGCTCACGAAAGTGTTTAGTGCACTTAGTATATAGCAAGAAAGTGTTTAGTGCACTTAGTACATAGCGAAACCATTTTGGTGACTCATCACTGGACACACATACAACTGACATACACGCACACACACATAAACAACCATCATGCACGCACATATATACAAATGTCAGCGATGACCTACTTTGAAGAATTCTCGATAAGCATTCTTTTTATTTTATTGTTTATACCCCCTCCCCTCCCCCAGTAAAAGCTCTTACATACAAACCCTGCTCTCTGACCGAGCCTCAAAAACAACTCCCTCACACTGTCAGCTCCTCTTACTCGTTACTGCCACGCGCCGGTGACGTCACATTCGGACGTCTGACGTCACTACTGACCCAATAAAACTTGTTGACATTTTGAAAGAAATTCCTCCTTATCATCGCCCCCCCCCCGGTATTTATTACATATACACGTATTTTTTTCTGTCTTGACTCTCTTCATTGGAGTATGGTATTGGGTGGAGGGAAGGGTTTGGTGAAGAGGGGGTGAGTGGGAATCGGGAGAGATCACAGCTCGACAGCCGAAGTGAGTTTCTGTATTGTGGGTGATTTGCCTGAAATCATTCCAGGGACGGTGTAATGGATTTTATGCAAAATGAAAAAAAGGAAGTATTTTGCCATATCTGAACGTCCCAATTTATAGTTAAGTACAGAAAGTAAGATTGACCTGTTGCCAATTACAGTGGGCAAAACAATCTCGAAAACATGTTATCGCAAGGGCTTCACTGAATTTTATTTTTTTTTTAATTTTTTTTTTTAAATTGCTGAACCATTAACCCTTTAGCAGCCTTAATCGTTTTGTTCATCATGCAATGGGTTGAATGATGCCACTGGGCCAATGCAGCCTTATAGCATTACTGTTGAATGCGCAGGTCACACGGTGAGTATCAAAACAATCCTACTGGGGTGCCGATCTTTATAGCGTGAGGCCTGGTTCCGCAAGGGGAGAGCAAACCGAACACTTGTCAGTAGCCCATTGTACTTTGCTACAGCCAAGCTGGGCGATTTAGAAAGGGGGGGGCAGATAGAGTTTTTCAGGGGCCCTGCGGGGACGGCTGCCCCTAATCGCCCTTCCCCTCCAAGGCCGCTTGTGCTCCTGTGTATCTTTCCTGTGTCTCCCGCCTGGTTATTGGAGGGTGTGGTCAATCAAAATATAAACAACAACATTCCAAGATTTTCAACAGCTAGCCCAGGGGGTGTGCAAACTTTTTGAGTGAAGGACCGGACCAAGAGCTGAATGCATGGGGATTGCATCATTTTATTTACAGACATTTAATTAGAATAAAACAACTTCGATGTGATCGAGCAGAGGGGAGTGGAACACGGATAAGGAAAAATAGCCAAAAAGAGCCAAAATGAGCCGAAATCGGCCCGAAGACTGTAGTTTGCCCCATATATGGGCTTGCCATTTGGTATACTCAATGTGCGCGTGGAAAACATAGCCTCGTTTTGAACTGGAAACCTCCTTTCAACATGATTATGTTGTACGCTAACATTACAGATGGGCTGTTACTAAATCGTGTCTGACAATACTGATAACAGCTCAAAACTATTCCAATTTAATTTTTCTCTAAATCGCCATATTACACAATGTCAATGAAAAGCCATTTTTAGCCTATTTTTAATTTATAACAAACAACTTCTATTTTATAAACAACAACAACAACAAACAAAAAAATACAAACATTTAAGTGGTGAGCTGCAGAGCCGCGCCCAGTTTGTCTGGCGCCCGGGTGCAAACAGTATTTTTGTTGGGGGGGGGGGGACAAATGCCCAGGAGCCCGGCGAGTTTTAGGGGCCCGGACTGAGCTGGCCAATCAACTTTTGAAAATATTATTATCAGAACGGGGGGGGGGCCTGACAGCCCTGCCCAGGGGCCCGAAATTTCCGTCAGTGTGGCTGTTTGTTGGCCCATCCCCCCACCCAAGATTATGCACCAGGTACATGTTGATTTTCTAATTTGTTATATAAGTAGCTGCATCACATAATCAACCTGCATTTCAGACTTGTGTTTTCACGGTCACAACCAACAAACACCGTGGCTGACTTTTTTGAGAAAAATTTCCACTTTATCCAGAAGCCCGGATGTTGAGCACTCCATAGCACAGTGTTTCTCTGAGTGTGAGTCATGTATGTACCAGAGATGAGCGGACAGCGGATGCGTCCGCTTGCGGACGCAGATCCGCAGACTTTTCCGAATCCGCGGACTGACAGCGGACGCTTCGTATGGTTAAGTTGCGGACTCGCGGACTGACGCGGATCTTCTTTAGCGTTACCATAAAAAAATTTCAAGTCATTTAAACAGCTAAATTTCAGCAATGCGGACGCGCGGACTGACTGCGGACCAATGTTGTAAGATTCTGCGGACGCGGATCATTGATAGAAATCCGCGGACGGACGCGGACGCTAAATTTCAAGATCCGCACACCTCTGGTATGTACCCATCGGTCGATTGCGGATGGATCTCAGGTGGCTCGCAACAAAATTGTTTTAAATTTATAAATAAATGATCGAGAATCTGTTAATGCATCATTAGAACTCCAATGCAATACATCTATTATAAAACTACAATAAAACTAAAAAGTTCGTAAATCTGCAAAGTAAAAGGTAGAAATCTCTATACACAATTGATGACCCTTTCATTATATTTCCTTTTATTGTAAATTTTCTTTGAAGGTGTGTCGCGGAAAAAAAAAACTAAATTTTTTTTTTTTGTTGGATGGGTCGCGAAACCAAAAACTGTTGTCAAAAAGTGGGTCGCAAAGTGCACAAGTTTGAGAACCACTGCCCTAGCACCCATGGGCGTCGCTAGGAATTTTTCCAGGCGGGGGGGCAAAAATTTTCCAGGGGGGGGGGCAAATAACAACTTTATGACATTTTTTCAAAATGTAGGGGGGGGCAAATGCCCCCCTTGCCCCCCCCCCCCCCCCCATGAATACGCCCATGCTAGCACCACAGTTTATCGCGTGGCTGGTTGGTTGTAAATATTTTATTTATTTTTCTGATTTCTTTTTTTTTTTTAATATCGCACAATCTTCCGGATTCACTCAAATCTCTTTTTTTTAAGCTTCCAAAAATGAGAAAATTCCAGACAACACACAAGACTTATGTCATATTCGGTATTGCCTGTAAATCTTATACATGTATTAGGGCGGGCAAACTATGTCTCGCGGGTCAAGTAAGTTTGACTATTATGATCCGACCCACGTTCCACTTCCCTCAAGAGGACTTCTGCATCATCACCTCATTACGTGTACATCAACATTTCTCCATCTTCAGTATCACTTCATTACGTGTACATCAACATTCTTCCATCTACTCTTGGTGCCGCCCTTCTGTCAAGTTTAAGGGCCCTATTGTGACACATGATTCAAAAAGTGTAAATTCCTTCAGGAGGACTGAACATTCCTTCAGGTGGACTGAACATTCTTTCAGGTGGACTGAACATTCCTTCAGGTGGACTGAACATTCCTTCAGGTGGACTGAACATTCTTTCAGGTGGACTGAACATTCCTTCAGGTGGAATGAACATTCCTTCAGGTGGACTGAACATTCCTTCAGGTGGACTGAACATTCTTTACGACAGAACATACACTTTAGCCAAGACTAACAGCAAAGAATCACTTTAAACCAGAGCTAACAGTGAGTAACAGTAGAACATAAATCATAGAACTAACAGGAGAACATAAACATTAGAATTAACAGGAGAACATAAACCTTAGAACTAACAGAAGAACATGAGTTTAAACCAGAACAGCAGAAAACAAACTTTAACAGATTCAGTCAATGTGTTGTTCATAGTTGGTCCACCAATATTTTGTTAACCTTATTTCATAATAACTCAATTATTCACAGTAAATCATTTGATATTGTAACTCGACTATAAACCATTTGTGTCTTCGTACGTCATTAAGTCACAAAAAAAAAAAAAAGAAAAGAAAAAGAAAACAACAATCAATAATGTCATAGCTTTAAAAAAGTCATAGAGAATGGGGGGTGGGGGGTGGTTATAATGTCGAATGTCGTGATATTGATTGGGGTATATCAGTCATATATATTGGTTACAAAGTTTACTCATCATTTTTTTTTATTTATTTTTGCTGAGAGATGGAGGGAGGGAGAGAGGGTGTCGAAGAATGAAATTACAAATTATTTTGAAAGTTAACCTTTACCCCCCCTTCTAGCCCTTGCCTTCTTACGCCATAGTATAACATACTCCACTGGAAAATATTGAAGCTGGCATTGCGAAACAGCGTCATTAGGACATGCCATCTTCCATTTTAGACGTAGGACGTCATTGGTGTAGGGGTATCACATGACCGTCTGCACAAAAAAAAAAGTAAACCACATCACGCATGACGCGTCATAGAGTGCAAGAGAACCTGGACACATTTTTTTTTAAATGAAAATAAAAAATAAACATTGAGAAATAACCAGTTGACAAGTTCTATTACATGTATTGACACAAATATAAATTGTTTTCTAATGTGTTGGGGGATTTGTGTCTCATAACTGAAGATTTCCACGGCTCCACGATCAAAGGATAGTTATTATTTCATAATGTTGTTTGCTTATAAACCCACCGACAAAAATTTCGGGCCCCTGGGCAGGTCTGTCGCGGGACACCCCCCCCCCTCCCGTGCTGATAATAATATTTTCAAAAGTTGATTGGCCAGCTCAGTCCGGGCCCCTAAAACTCGCACTAAAACTCGTCGGGCCCCTGGGCATTTGTCCCTCTGCCCCCCCCCGCCCCCTCTCGGCGGCACTAGCTATAAAACTAGATGTTTTTGTTCTTGTGACGAATAGGAAAGTTTAACACCAAAGATGATGTTGTGACCCTGACAATCCGTACCTATTGGAGACCCTGTTGTTTTTGTAGCAGGTATGCCACCAGCTTATTTTCGGCCCCCCCCCCCGGCTATATCCACCCATTTGGTCCCCCCTCTAATTGCCTGTTTGTTTTTTGTTTTTTTTTTAAATTGGTATGACTGCAGCCAACTTACCTAGAGACCATGACAATATAACAATCTCTACCCAATGGGGGTACTGGGACGAATGGTCGTGCGGTAAAGCGCTCGACTGTCGACCTGAAGGTACCTGGTTCGATCTGGTGAAGACCTGGTGAAGACCAAGGACATTTTTCAGGTCTCGGCTCAAGTTCCCGGTATATCTCCCGTGGTGTCTCCATGGCCATTGCACTATCGGCTATGGGCACTGCAAAAACCGTCCCATCAGTGGTTTGTAGGATCTAACAAATTTCATCTCATCCTTACAGGGACTTCAAACACCCAATGGGGGTCCGTAGTGGTCACACATGCATGCACCCCCCCACCAATTCATTTATAGCAGGTAACTGTACCTGAAGGGCATGCCACCCCCACCACCACCCCGCACTCTGGTATGTTGGGCCGTGTGAGTCAGCAGATGTACATCCCCAATCCCACTGCTACAATAAATGACATTTAAATTGAATTTTTTTCTAAGTCTCAATCAGTGGCGTAGCGAGCTTAACTCGCGCTTGGGGTAAAATACCTTTTCAGCGCCCCCCCCCCTCCTCCATTCGAAAACCATATAATAGTATATGTAAAATATACCATTTGGCGCCCCTTTGTGAGTAGCGCCCGGTGCATGATGTCCCTCCCTCTTGCTCCCCCCTCACTACGCCACTGGTCTCAATTTACTACAATAAATGACATTTAAATTGATTATATTTTAATAGTCTCAATTTACTATTTCAAAGTGATTGATCCCACTAATATGTTTTGTTCTCTTTAAAACCATGCCAGCGGGATATAATAGATCTTTAGTATACATACACCAAAATGCACTACGGCGCGCGCACACACACACACACACACACACAACACACCAAAGTATAATTGGGGCATGTACACATAACACACCAAATTACACTTTGGAACACATAACACAGTACATACAGAAACAGTAGATACAGGAATAACACACTGAATCAATTTCTCAAAGAACAAACACACACTCAGGGGCAAATTTAGTAGCGGTACGCCAAAAGACTAAATTTATCAAAGCCCTTCCACCCCCCCCCTCTCCACGACCGATTTTTTTTTCACTAGTATGTTATATTCCCTGTTTAATTTTAAATGGCCCCCAGAATTTTCTGCCGCGCCCGGGGCCACAAAAGACAAGAATCCGCCCCTGCACACACAGACACACCCAATGACATTTACAGAAACAAAGACCACACACACACACACACACGTGCAGACACACCCACAGGCAGACACACCCACTGACATTTTTACAGAAACAAAGATGTACATTCACACAGATTTTTACATACACACACAGAGAGCTTTACACCTAATAAGCAAGCGCACACACACACACACACGCACACACACACACATACAAACATCTTGACCTGTCACCCACCCAACTGAACAACTCTCTTACTGAATCCAATCCAATCTTTGAATCCAACCAGAATAATAATGTGTGTGAACTTTTACACTCAGACAATTTTGTCTGCGCCTATCTCTCTGACGTCACTTCTCTCCGATCAATATGCATGTATGTACTGTCTGTGGCGCAAGCGTATTTTATAAAATAATACACACCATACAGTGGCGTAGCTATGGGTGGGCAAGGGGGAGGGGCATCATGTCTCCGGGCGCTACTCACAAAGGGGCGCCAAATGGTATATTTTACATATAGTATTATATGGTTTTCGAATGGAGGAGGAGGGGGCGCTAAAAGGTTAAGCTAGCTACGCCACTGATACCACAATAGGAATGATAAAAACACTAATACTTGCACACACACACACACCCACCCGGCAGTTTGTATAAATTGTAATTATTTCTTCATTGGACGTAGACGAGATATTATTTTGAGTTTTGACCCTAGGACTTGTGTAAAGTAGTCACTGTTAAGTTTGGTTTCACCGTAACTGTTGTATTGATTTCAGCCATAGTCGGGTGTTGTAGTACGCTGAATGTTTTAGCACCTGACTGGTGGACCGTACAGGATGTCACGTTTTTCTTTCTTAAATGGGCGGAAGGGGTGGGGGTGGGGTAAGTAAGGAAGGCGTCACCATAATGGTGGAAACCAGAAACTACGTCTGTTGAATTTTAAGTCAATATAGATTCTTCGTTTATATGTCTGACTAATACAGATGACTTGTTTGTATGCAATCGATTTTTGGATCCATCTATACCTCTGTCTGTCTATCTCACTGTTCGTCTATCTATCTATCTATCTATCTATCTATCTATCTATCTATCTATCTATCTATCTATCTATCTATCTATCTATCTATCTATCTATCTGCGTATGATTGTGTGGAGGGAGGTATGTTTGTGTATGTATGTATGTATATGTATATGCATGTACAGGCACGCCGAGAGGGGGGGCAGGTGAGGTCATTGCCAGGGGGCCCGCATCTGTAAAGGGGCCCGGCCGCCCCGACCGTGTCAATTTTTTCACGACTCATTATTTATTAAGGGGCCCGCAATGATGTTCTGCCCTGGGGCCCTTGTTGGCTCTCGGCGCCCCTGTGCATGCATATATGTATGTATGTATGTATGTATGTATGTATGTATGCATGCATGAATGTATGTACTCATGTTTGTTTGTGTGTGTGTTTGTATGTATGTATATATGTATGTATGCAAATGTGTGTACATGTATATTTGAGTATGTGTATGACTGCTGTATGTGTATGGCTGTTGCAATTGTATATCTGTTGAATGTATGTATGACTGTTGTATGTGTGTATGACTGTTGTATGTATGTATCACTGTTGTGTGTATGTATATCTGTTGTATGTATGTATGGCTGTTGTATGTATGTATGACTGTTGTATGTATGTATGGCTGTTGTATGTATGTATGGCTGTTGTATGTGTATAACTGATGTATGTGTATAACTGATGTATGTGTATGACTGTTGTATGTATGTATGGCTGTTGTATGTATGTATGACTGTTGTAGTACAAATAAAATGTATCCAATGTGGGACGTTGGTAAATGGAATGCATAATGGCAGACAGGTTGGGGGGAGGGAGTTGCATTAAAAATAGACGGGGGGGGGGGCGCTGCGCGTGGAGGCTATGACGAGGGCGTAGTGATAACACATGTAGGGTAGACTTAGCTCAGGGCGTGGGTGTTTCAGGAGACCTCGACGCTGAGCGATGTTATTTTTCTAGCCATCAATAGTACATTGTTGACTAAAGTGTACGTGGGCCGATGGAGTTGAACTAACGGGAATGGTGGGTGGGTGGGTCGGGATGGGGGGGGGGGGTGAAACTTAAAGGAAACATTCTGGTGATGACCAATAGATGGTGTTGTGCACACAAAAAAAACATAGTTGTTGTTGTTGTTGCTGTTGTTGTTGTTATTTATTGAAACCTTCACCAAACCATAAACTCTTTTTTTTCAACTTTGAAATGGCTGAAATGTGTAAACACACTTATATACATACAATCAACACATACATACACTCACCAATTACATACATATACTCACCACGTTCACATGTAGAGCCACATACAGACATAGGAACACATACATACACACAGAGTTAAACACACACTTATATACATACACTCACCACATACACACATAGACCCACATACATACACACACAGAGTTAAACACACAGTCACACAAATGCAAGATATATATATATATATATATCAGAGGCGCGGGGGGGGTGGGGAGGTCAAAATTCAAAAGTCCCTCCGGGCCCCAGTTTGAATGTCGAAATGCAGGGGCCCCCAAAGAGGCCAAGCCCCCCCCCGGGTCCCCAAATCCCTAGGTTCGGCACTGACATTTATATGAACATGTAAGTGTATATGTGTATTACAACAAGCTCAAGGACATGAAAGACAAAAGGATAGAATATATATTTTATGTCTGAAGACAGGGAGAGTGGGAGACAATATAGTCTATGCATCAGTTTCGGGGGGAGGGGGGGGACAGCAGTTAGATACAAATGAAATTTTATCCAAAGGACGGGGCGAGCGTTACTCAACCAATGGAAATAAATCTTTTGCTGTCTCTTGACCTATTTAGCTCTGTCGGAAATACCCGGTGATGATAGCACAGAACAACCTAGAGAGACTCTGAGAGAGAGAGAGAGAAGGGGAGGGAGAGAATTATAAAAAAAAGGTAGACATAATCAAGAAGCCTTTTATATATATGTTTAATGTAGAGTCCGGATAATTGCGAGCCGGATGGTCTAGATCAGAGTTTACCAACAATTGCCAACTTTTAAATGTCCCGAGGGGGCGGGGGTATGGTAGGGATGGGGGAGGGGCACTTTGGAAAATAGACGGTTGGTTTTTAAACCCTAGATGAGGTATTTTCGAATTGGCTCATTGAACAATTGAACTGCCCCACCACCGGGCATCGAGTTGGGAGTTACCTCGGGTGTAGATTGTACTGCTTGATTCACTCATCGAGGTACTGTTTGATTCACTAATCGAAGTACTGCTTGGTTCACTCATCGACGTACTGTTTGATTCACTAATCGAAGTACTGCTTGATTCACTCATTGAAGTACTGCTTGATTCGCTCATCGAAGTACTGCTTGATTCATTCATCGAAGTACTGCCTTGATTCACTCATCGAAGTACTGCTTGATTCACTCATCGAAGTACTGCTTGATTCTCTCATCGAAGTACTGCCTTGATTCACTCATCGAAGTACTGCTTGATTCACTCATCGAAGTACTGCCTTGATTCACTCATCAAAGTACTGCTTGATTCACTCATCGAAGGTGGTGGGCGTTCATAAATACGTAGTGTGACAAAATGTAATAATTGGCGAGGTTCTTTTAAAACAAGCAATTAAGCCTGTTTCATTCTGGACACAGGACGTGTTAGCGCATTTTCGTGCTATGTATCAGTACGTTTGTTAACTTTCAGTAAATATTTTTACATTTTGGAAATGTTTATAAATTCAATTGTGTAATGCATATATCTGTAAAAAAAATATTATAAAGACGTTTCTTTATATTTGAAAAAAAATTATTTTCTTTTAAATCTAACTACAAGTGGTTTGTGGTTACTGAAACAGGACTCATAATTGAAAACATTCGAAATTGTAGTCATTTAATCGTCCAAAAACTCCGTCAATTGTTGCATAGCTCTGATACTTTCAATTAAACTCAGAACACAAGCTTACTATTTCATTTGATGAGTTTCTTAATAAATCTTGGTGAAACTACGTGCTGCAGTATTTCGCACCAAATGGATGGGCTATTGAACGAACAAGGTGTATACATTACCCTTATGAGCCCTGAAGCCCGGCCCTCAGAGGTCCTATCGCGAAATGAACTTTTTGTGTACACATGGCAGGCCAAGACCTACAAAATGATATATACATCATGGGTCTAAGACTTATAGTTGCTGAGATATAGCACTCCTTTATTAATAAAGCTTATATAGTAAAAAAAACGGTACTAAGGCCCCTTTTACAGCCCTGAGAGGTCAGATCGCGAAATGGAAAAAAGTCATTTCTTGGCAGGCCAAGACCTACAAAATGATATATACATCATGGGTCTAGGTCTTATGGTTGTTGAGATCTAGGGTGATGACGGACAGACGGACAGACAGACAAAACGGGGACATTAGAGCATTTTTTTCGAAAATGCTCTAAAAAGTTTATATATATATATATATATATATATATATATATATATATATATATATATAGCCCAAGAAACAACAATATGCGCCCACACTTCGTTTAGCCCAGTGGTCGGCAAACCTATCATCCAAAGAGCCAAATATGAACATTACAACAAATAAAAAAAAAATTGGGAGCCAAATCTGCTTGCTTAGTAAACTTTTATTACACTAAATAAGTAGTACACTAAATAAGTTGTATACTAAATAAAACAAAATGCCAGAGCCGCACTTAAGGAGCCAAATGCGGCTCCGGAGCCGCACTTTTCCGACCACTGGTATAGCCCAATGTGTTTATCTGTTGAGTTGTTTTTTTCCCCCTCTCAAGAAAGTCTTATTGTCACTGTTTACGGATATAAAAATATGTACAAAATTATACGGGAAGATAACTGTGTGTTTCAGGCATGGTTTCAGGGCGAACGAAGGAAGTCACCTACCTATATAATTTTGACGCACCAGGATACAAAAAGTTAACCGCAATTTTCCGGAGATGCCGAGATATTTTGACTGGTCTATTATTACCACAGGGAAGACAGGATACTTATTGTATTATTATTATTATTTTAGCTTAAATGTTTGTTGTTTATAACATAATCCATTAAAAAAAACTTTAAGCATAGACTAAAAAAAATGTGGATTCTCTTAAAACAATATTAAAATTTGTAGACATGAAAACTGTGTTTATTTACTTGTACAGATATAGAGACAGACATATCTTGGCAGGGTTGTGAGACATATACAGAGATAGATAGATAGACAGACAGACAGACAGATAGACAGACAGACAGACAGATAGGTAGATAGATAGATAGATAGATAGATAGATAGATAGATAGATAGATAGATAGATAGATAGATAGATAGATAGATAGATAGATAGATAGATAGATAGATAGATAGATAGATAGATAGATAGATAGATAGAAAAAAACAGTGAGTTAAAAATTAAAATCTGAATCAAATGTTTGATAACCAAAGACGAGTCAATAATGAGACGTTATTGGCTCCATGGTGGACAGCCAAACATTTATTGGTGGACAGCCAAACATTTATTGAAACCAGTATCACCCATATCAGACATATCAGAACTATTCTTATAGATAGGAAAATTGGGCTATTGCCTAAGTCAAACGTTTAATGCCCGCCTATTTAAACAGCTACTCTTAAAACTTAAGAATGGTTTTCACCCACATTTTAATCCGACGCTGTTAGCATCACCCCCCCCCCCCTCTTAAGTATGACGACACAACAAAATAAGATCTGTCTGGTCTAAAAAAAAAAACAATCAAACAATCAGAACAGTGACAGAAGACAGAACACAGTGATCATCCTATCTGGGTCACGTGACCAAACGTATCTGTCAATCTATTTTTAAATTTACACTCAAGTGCATACCTCCATCAGCGGACTGTTGCCATTGGAGTATAATAGACCCGGCGCACGCGAACACAATGACGACATGCACACACTCTGAGATAGTTGCGACACCCCACCACGAGCTGAAGATAGCGGGGTTGGGGGGGGGGGCGGGTATCTCTTTCAACATCGTATTATTGATAGCTTTTAAGTATTTCCAAACTGGATCATGACATCATTGATTTCAATCAATCATCTCATATTGATTTTTAGCCGCCGAATACGTATCGCTTTAAGATCAATATATGGACTACCGTTACAATGGAGTGGCGTAGGAAGGGTGCTTCGGGGTTGTGAGGCCGCACAAGGCGCCGCACTATGAAGGGGCGCCGAAAGAGATCTGGTAATTTTTTTTTTTCCTTTTCAGATTAGGCGCCAAAATAATGCAACTGGCTCAGGGCGATCAGATGAATTCCCAGGCTGTGTACATGTTACTTTTGTTATTTTTAAGTGTTATCGATTATTAATGTATTTTTATTGCCCCCCCCCATCCCGCCCCCCTCTCATGACATCTCTAATACCAGTAGACCACCTGGAATGCCTCTTATCCGGCCCTTCCTATGCTCATGAAACCTGCTTCCCCCACCCCTCTCTCCGTTCCTCGACTTATCTACCCCCCCCCCTCCCCCCCCCCACGGTCCCCGCAGTTTAATCCTGCGTGAAACCCTCGCCACATCTGGGCTAATAAATACGGTGAACACCGTGTGGCCAGAAGGGCATTGAACTCCTGTGACTCGATGAAGACAAAAAGGGGATTTCAAAATTTAAAATTGTGAAATACGGTTGCGGACAACGAAACGCACCGTCTAGTTACAGTCTAGTGCAGGGGTCGGCAACCTTTTGAGACTAAAGAACCAAAAGTTATAATTTACAATTTTCGCAGGTTTCAAAGAGCCACTAAAATTGTTGTTCCGACATTATGGTATTTGATTAGGCCACAATTTGACATCGAAAGAGCAGCAACTTGACATCGAAAGAGCCGCATAGGGATATATACAATTTAAACATTTAACATAAATTAGTAAAAAGTGTTGTTTATTTTTAGACTTTAACAGTTTTTAAGTTTAAATTGAAATCAAAAATCTCTTCACGCAGTGCCGTAGCGAGCTTAACTGGCGCCCGGGGCGCAATACATTTTTAACACCTTTATTAGCGCCCCCCCCCCCATTCGAAAAACAATATAATATTATATGTAAAATATACCATTGGGCGACCCTTTGTGAGTAAGCGTCCGGGGCATGATGCCCCCCCCCTTTGCCCACCACTGTCTACGCCTGTCTTCACGTGCTATTGTTTTAAAAACTAAAATTTTATTTCAACAATTTGATAAAACCACTCACTATTCGCGCACATCTACTGTGTAAGTATAGTTTTATATGTTTCTTTTTCAGCCAGATCTCAGATTTGTTTTGTTACTGCACTCAACATTTGTTTTTTTTTAATTTTTCACCTGTTACTGTGTAGTTTTTTTTTTATTCCTTCACCTGTTTCATGACGTCACAAGGAGCATTGCTATTAATAGATGAACTGAACTTTACAAACGCTTGCTAACGTACACCTTCATATAACTTCTTGACAACAACAACCAAAAAAAAAAGGGGGGGGGGGAATTCAGTCTCCTGACAGGGTCTTGTTATTCGCTGACGCGACGCCGCATTGTGTTGTTGTTTCATTTTGTTAGTTTATTTATTTTATTTTTACGACACGGGAATATTTTATATTCGGACGGCGGTTTGTTATTATGAGACCGTTAGCTTTTTGTGGGCGCGGTCTTATGGGATATCTGTAGGATTTCTTCACCGCATCAGATATGCTGCGATGTTTGACTCACATATTTTAAATCATGCTTGCGTCAGAGTTTGCGGCCACAGTTGAATAATTGTTTCGGCCAGTGTTGCCGGAAAGTTTTGAAACAAAAACTAATGCAAAACCCATAACGAAAATAGCACAAAGTAGCTAATGTTGTAAATAAACAATTGGTTTTCGCTATTGGGAAAATATTTTTTTTTCCGTAGCCCATAAAATCAAAAAAAAAAAGGTGCGAATTTTGCGAAATACCAATTAGCGCTATCTGGCAACTCGGTGTCGTCCCCCCCCCACCCGGGGGTTGGACCCAAATGAAGTTGGTAGATGAAGATAGGCGTTGGTCCCGGGAGGGAGGAGGGGGTGATGTTAGAAATCGCCAAGCACCTATGATTTTCTTCCTGCTAGCAAGTAATGATTGTAGGTTTACACTATTTGATATTTTGAAGACAATCTCGACGTTTGGAATGTAAGAAATTGAATGAACATAAAGAGGTTCATGTTTAGTTCAATAGCTGGAGAAATACCAAAGTTCTTAACTGGTTTGCCCGTGCATAATATATATATATATATATATATATATATATATATATATATATATATATATATGTGTGTGTGTGTGTGTGTGTGTGTATAACTTTGCTGACTAGTTGTATTTCTCATTTTGTATGCTTAAACTCTCTAAGCCGTCTTGTCCTATTTAGTGACCGTGTTTTAAAAAAAAAATGGATATTTGGTTGGGCGTGTATGTTTGTACTCTCTAAACTCTTTTGCGGTCTTGTTACGTTAAACTTGTTGGACTGTTGCACGTTTGTGTGTTTATCAAGCCTGACACCTCCCCTCCCCCCACGTCCACCAACCAACCAAACTATTTCATCGTTGTTCCCCCCCCGGTGCAGGTAGAGATAATCCTCGGACACAGATCTGGGCTATTTTAGCCACAAAAAAAAAATATTTTTAGACCTACACGTGGGATGTGTGTCTTTCTATTTCGGTCTCCTGCTGGCAAACATGTGAGATTTGGCTCCATCAAAAAAAGAATCCATCTTTCTCTCTACTCCTTCCTTCCCCCCCCCCCCTTTCCAACTTCCACTCATCACCCCGTCTTGCACGAATCGTTTGTCTGGGTCACAAGATGGCCTAAATAGTACTTTCTTTTATTATCCCAACCCCCCCACCCCACCCCAACAACCTCGTTTTTATATGTAGAACAAAAAAAAAACTATACAAAGTTTTACTGTGCTGTTAGAAAAAAAAAATCGAAATATATCAAAAATAAAGAAAAAATAAGAAATTATAATAAAAAAAAACAAACATTCAGAATTGTATTTCATTGAATACATTTATAACTTCACTTATCCTGATGACTATAAGACCAGACGAGATACAGAGATATGAATTTTTTTCCCCCGGGAAAATGAATTGTTGATTGTGGCGGTGCTGAGATTTCGGAGGCCGTCAAGCAACATAATTTATGGAAGAAATCGTCAATCGGAATTTTCGGTTCAGTGCAGTGTGGCTCCCAAGTTCCGACTGTCTTCTGCTCCCAGCCATTGCGGATGCTACATAGCCGCCATTAATGAAAAAAAAAATTACAGGGCAAATAGAAAATAAATGTTTATATTGGTTTAATTTTATTAAAATATCACTGCTTCCGTTATTTTTTTCTAAAATCGATACGAAAAACCGGAGTTCGGCTACATTGCGATTAAGTGTTGGACATAGAATATAGAAGCAATCCATATATAGACTCATATAGATTAGATGAAACAGGTGTCTAGACGCGAATCAATACCCTAAATTTAATACTCCGACATGTGAGACATTTTTAGTCACTTAGTCATGGTGTGTTTCTATGTGTGTGAGTTTGTTTTTTTGTGTTCGATGAGTTGTACTATCAGATGCAGTGTACTCCACAGTTGTACTATCAGATGCAGTGTACTCCACAGTTGTACTATCAGATGCAGTGTACTCCACAGTTGTACTATCAGATGCAGTGTACTCCACAGTTGTACTATCAGATGCAGTGTACTCCACAGTTGTACTATCAGATGCAGTGTACTCCACAGTTGTACTATCAGATGCAGTGTACTCCACAGTTGTACTATCAGATGCAGTGTACTCCACAGTTGTACTATCAGATGCAGTGTACTCCACAGTTGTACTATCAGATGCAGTGTACTCCACAGTTGTACTATCAGATGCAGTGTACTCCACAGTTGTACTATCAGATGCAGTGTACTCCACAGTTGTACTATCAGATGCAGTGTACTCCACAGTTGTACTATCAGATGCAGTGTACTCCACAGTTGTACTATCAGATGCAGTGTACTCCACAGTTGTACTATCAGATGCAGTGTACTCCACAGTTGTACTATCAGATGCAGTGTACTCCACAGTTGTACTATCAGATGCAGTGTACTCCACAGTTGTACTATCAGATGCAGTGTACTCCACAGTTGTACTATCAGATGCAGTGTACTCCACAGTTGTACTATCAGATGCAGTGTACTCCACAGTTGTACTATCAGATGCAGTGTACTCCACAGTTGTACTATCAGATGCAGTGTACTCCACAGTTGTACTATCAGATGCAGTGTACTCCACAGTTGTACTATCAGATGCAGTGTACTCCACAGTTGTACTATCAGATGCAGTGTACTCCACAGTTGTACTATCAGATGCAGTGTACTCCACAGTTGTACTATCAGATGCAGTGTACTCCACAGTTGTACTATCAGATACAGTGTACTCCACAGTTGTACTATCAGACGTAGTGTACTCCACATATGTCAACATCAGCCGGTCATCTACAAGAGGAACGACACCCAAACGTACTGGGCCATTGACCGACGGGTCTTTTGAACAGAGGCAGTGGCGTCACTAGGAGGGGGCGATGGAGCGGACCGCACCGGGTGACACCAACATGGAGGTAACACCAGAATGAACAATTTCTAAATTTCAAAAAAAGGTAGAACTCGTTCTAGTTTGATTTTTATAACCGATCATAGTCAAAAACATGAGCAGTAGCACAGGGTGCCACCATGCAGAGCGTTTGGAGCTTAGGTTAATGATTACAGTTCAAAGCTGCTCGAATAAATCTAGAGTTTTTTTTTTTTTTTTTGCAAACGCGCTAAAAAAAAAAGGACGTGGTTTTATGAAATTGGAGACGTAGTTTACAAACAAAGTAATATTCACCTTTCTGAAATATAGTCAAGTTATACTACCGTTTTTATTGCTAAATTATTTCAAAGTCTTTTGCAGGA
Source organism: Bulinus truncatus (assembly GCA_021962125.1). Lineage (NCBI taxonomy): Eukaryota > Metazoa > Mollusca > Gastropoda > Planorbidae > Bulinus > Bulinus truncatus. The sequence goes on from JAGDYQ010000062.1 coordinate 3,240,994, forward strand.
AAATTCTGAACAGATGTATTGGTCTCATCTGTTTACAGCTTGTCACACAGTCGCTGGTCTCACCCATGGTCTCACCCATGGCTCACCAGACTCGCTCTCGGGGGACCCAACATCGAGAAGCACAGCAAAGCTGAGCTTTATAATCTTTCTGAAGTACATGATTATCTTTTCACTAGAGGGGGCATAGATAATTCTGCGTACAGGGCCTGTGAACCGACCAAAGTCTGCCCATCAGACTGAGGCATTCAAAGAATTGTGATGCATGTATATCTATCTCGCGTGTGTCTGTTAGTGCCACGCCTCATCGAACTCGTGTGTCCACCGACATCGACACCATATTTAGTAGCTCGGTGAGACAAAACCTTAAAATAAACATTACTCACTCGCACTCAATTATCTACAGACCAGATACATGGCGGGCAATGAGGGTGGTAGGGGGTGGGGGGTGGGGGGTAGTCTTAACATACCATAGCTAGTGACAACAGATGGCGGCTTAGGCCCCCTTCCCTATTCCCCTACTTATCACATGCACTCACACGTACACACGCACTCACACGCAAACACACACACACACACACACACAGCATCGAATGCAGGTTAGTCGTGTTGCGTCACCAATGTTGTTGTTTTTTTGTTTAATGTATTCACTGCGTGACAACTGGCGATTCCATTATTTCACATAGGTAGGTGGTGGTGGTATGTGTCATCAGTGGATGACTCAGCGGCGGACATTGTGCATGTCATAGGTGTAGCATGATACCTGGATCAATTATTTTTTTTTTTTTGCAGCATCGGGTCAGTTCGTCACTTTTCTTGATGCATCCCGGGTCACTGAATACATGCGCCGTGATGCTTAGGTCATAGGGTCGGCCTTGGCCTCTCGGCACATACATCATTAAGCCTAGGTCGTGTGAAGTATACACATGCTTTTGGTCTTTTGACACTTGCACCACGAGGCCTACGTCACAACATTCACAATGAGCCCTAGGCCACTTGAAACATGCAGTGAGTCATATGTCACTTGAAACATGCAGTGAGTCATATGTCACTTGAAACATGCAGTGAGTCATATGTCACTTGAACATGCAGTGAGTCATATGTCACTTGAAACATGCACAATGAGGCCTAGGTCACTTGAAACATGCACAATGAGGCCTAGGTCACTTGAAACATGCACAATGAGGCCTATGTCAGTTGAAACATGCACAGTGAGGCCTATGTCACTTGAAACATGCGCAGTGAGGCCTATGTCACTTGAAACATGCGCAGTGAGGCCTATGTCACTTGAAACATGCACAATGAGGCCTATGTCACTTGAAAAATGCACAATGAGGCCTATGTCAGTTGAAACATGCACAATGAGGCCTATGTCAGTTGAAACATGCACAGTGAGGCCTATGTCACTTGAAACATTCACAATGAGGCCTAGGTCAGTTGAAACATGCACAGTGAGGCCTATGTCACTTGAAACATGCACAATGAGGCCTATGTCACTTGAAACATGCACAATGAGGCACTTGTCTCAATCAACACGATACTTAGATCCCTAAGTGAATAATTAACTTAACGTCTGTAGAAAATCGCCACATAGGCAGCAAAATGGTTAGCTCACTTTTTCCACCTGCAGGGAAGCCACTAGTTAATATTATGACTCTCCCCCCCTCCATTTCATAGAGATCAATGTAGCCGACAGGGGCCCGTGAATTTTCGGGCTGGACCCCCTTACCCACCCTTGTGGCGGCCTTGCATTGTGCAAGTGACAACATTGCCCACAAAACAGACATGTTTGTAGCCTGTTACCAGTGGGGTAAATATTGTTTGTGTTCCTCCCGGGGCGGATTCTAAAAACGCCGCCCTCCTATCTGGAAACCGAACGTCTTAAGAGTCGAACTACTTGGAAATTGAACTAACTTTATTTCAATGCATTAGAATACGAATATATGCTTTGAGCGAGTTATTTCTGTGTTATTGTCGTAGTTCTTTCCCCCTTGCAGTCCTGCCATCTTTAAGCCATTCATGACATTTCTCTGTGTATCCGGTATTATTTTTAAAGTCTCTTCAATGCTAAGTTGAATCTTTTTTTATTGTGTTTTTTTTAAATATAAAATAATTAAGGTCATTTACCTTTCAGTTTTTTTAAAAATGTATACATCTGTAGAAGTCTTAGTGGAAGCTGAATCAACCATCCCATCCACGCACCTGAATGACACAGCACTTGAAGATATTTGTTTTGATACATAACAGTTTCAGGCCACAAAACATGACAATTATCTCACATTTGGCCCCCGGGTACAGCTAGAGCCTCTTGTGTACATACGCTTTAAGTATCTAAATATACCCCATGTTTTTGATGTCTTGTCTAGCTCTTCTGGTATCGTTTGTCACGTGACAGTACTTCCCATGGATATTCAAAACAACAACCGAATGATTTACCGGAACGTGAACTAGAATGTAAATTGTGTACTATAATTATTAGATGCCGGCGTTGGCAGATGAAAAAAGATGAACAATATATTTTATGGAATTTCTTAAAACTGATCCAACCATTTTTTAACTTTAATAAATACGAAAAATCTGATTCAGAACTTGAATGAATTATAATTTCAACTATTTCCGTATCTGATATTTGGAACTATACTGGATCAATTATCAATAATTTTTTTTGTAGCATCGGGTCAGTTCGTCACTTTTCTTGATGAATACCAGGTCATTGAGTACCGTGTATGTGCTCATCTTGGACACCCTTGTAAAGTTCCCATAAACCCCAAAGGGCTCGTCGGGGCAAATGAACTGAAAAAATCCCAAAGTTCTCGCTGAGATTCGAACCCGGAACCCTCTGGTCGACAGTCGATCGCTCTACACCGCACAAACCACACGGCCACCCACCTCCATCGTACTGACCTTGACCGGCAGCTAAAAAAAATGTGACATTTCTAGTTTGTGAGAATAATCGAGGGGTCAATACAAATAAGTTGATTTTCAAAATTAGAACTATTTGTAATTCTAGGGACTGAATGCTACAGAATAAGTTGGGATTCCAAAATATTGTTGTATACCTACAGTCCATGGCCGGCATATGAGGCCGAAAACTGTGGAAAATCTAGCTTGCGAGGATCCTGCAACAGATTCATCCAGCTTTGAAGTTTTATAAAAATATTCTAATGTCTCATTTTAACACATGCCTCAGTCCCTACGTGGCAGAGTAGTTACTGTAATACAAGTACAACAGATACCGCCCTACGTGGCAGAGTAGTTACTGTAATACACGTACAACAGATACCGCCCTACGTGGCAGAGTAGTTACTGTAATACAAGTACAACAGATACCGCCCTACGTGGCAGAGTAGTTACTGCAATACAAGTACAACAGATACAGCCCTACGTGGCAGAGTAGTTACTGCAATACAAGTACAACAGATACCGCCCTACGTGGCAGAGTAGTTACTGCAATACAAGTACAACAGATACCGCCCTACGTGGCAGAGTAGTTACTGCAATACAAGTACAACAGATACCGCCCTACGTGGCAGAGTAGTTACTGCAATACAAGTACAACAGATACCGCCCTACGTGGCAGAGTAGTTACTGCAATACAAGTACAACAGATACCGCCCTACGTGGCAGAGTAGTTACTGCAATACAAGTACAACAGATACCGCCCCTTGCTGAGCAAAAAAAAATTAAATAATGAAAATATCGAGTTTTTGTTGTGATCAAGAAAAAATAATATTTCCATTTCGTTTGATTTATAAAGGGAAAAAATTGATACTAAGATTGAACGATTTGAAATGAAACTATTTTAATACAAATATAGCTCATATTGTGAGGTATCATTATTTTTATCAGGGCACATGTATGACGTAATGTATCAAGTAATGCATCAAGTAATGTATCAAATAATGTATCAAATAATGTATCAAGTAATGTATAAAATAATGTATCAAGTAATGTATCAAGTAATGTATCAAATAATGTATCAAGTAATGTATGAAATAATGTATCTGGTAATGTATCAAATAATGTATCAAGTAATGTATCAAATAATTTATCAAGTAATGTATGAAGTAATGTATCAAATAATGTATCAAGTAATGTATCAAGTAATGTATGAAATAATGTATCAAGTAATGCATCAAGTAATGCATCAAGTAATGTATCTGGTAATGTATCAAGTAATGTATTAAATAATGTATCAAGTAATGTATCAAGTAATATATCAAATAATGTATCAAGTAATGTATCAAGTAATGTATCAAATAATGTATCAAGTAATGTATCAAGTAATGTATCAAGTAATGTATCAAGTAATGTATGAAATAATGTATCAAGTAATGCATCAAGTAATGCATCAAGTAATGTATCTGGTAATGTATCAAGTAACGTATTAAATAATGTATCAAGTAATGTATCAAGTGATGTATTAAGTAATGTATCAAATAATTTATCAAGTAATGTATGAAGTAATGTATCAAATAATGTATCAAGTAATGTATCAAGTAATGTATGAAATAATGTATCAAGTAATGCATCAAGTAATGCATCAAGTAATGTATCTGGTAATGTATCAAGTAATGTATTAAATAATGTATCAAGTAATGTATCAAGTAATATATCAAATAATGTATCAAGTAATGTATCAAGTAATGTATCAAATAATGTATCAAGTAATGTATCAAGTAATGTATCAAGTAATGTATCAAGTAATGTATGAAATAATGTATCAAGTAATGCATCAAGTAATGCATCAAGTAATGTATCTGGTAATGTATCAAGTAACGTATTAAATAATGTATCAAGTAATGTATCAAGTGATGTATTAAGTAATGTATCAAATAATGTATCAAGTAATGTATCAAGTAATGTATGAAATAATGTATCAAGTAATGTATCAAGTAATGTATCAAGTAATGTATCTGGTAATGTATCAAGTAATGTATCAAGTAATGTATCAAGTAATGCATCAAGTAATGTATCTGGTAATGTATCAAGTAATGTATCAAGTAATGTATCTGGTAATGCATCAAGTAATGTATCAAGTAATGTATCAAGTAATGTATGAAATAATGTATCAAGTAATGTATCAAGTAATGTATCTGGTAATGTATGAAATAATGTATCAAGTAATGTATAAAATAATGTATCAAGCAATGTATCAAGTAATGTATCAAGTAATGTATCAAGTAATGTATCAAGTAATGTATCTGGTAATGTATCAAATAATGTATCAAGTAAAGTATCTATCCCGGCTGACGCCGTCCTCCCCTGCCTCGTTGTGGTATAGTTAGCCTGTCAGGCTCCAACTAAGTTTGGCAGTACTTGTCTGCAGCAAATATATTAAAAATATTCGAGACTTTTGTTGAGATCCAACAGTGGAAACTTCCAATTCATAATAATTTTAAAATGAGTAAAAAAAAGATAATAAAACTGAACCATTTTTCTTTTGGCATTCTTTTCTTTTTTGAAATTTTTTTATATTTTTAGGGAATTTATTCATTTTTACATTTTTATATTTTTAGGGAATTTATTCATTTTTACATTATTTACAAAGGTAAAAAAAAGATTCGGAACCTGAAAAATTTGGAATTCGGACAATTTCACACGGATTAAGTTCGTAATATGAGGCATCACGTTGATGGACACACAAAACGCCCTCACCCCCCCCCCCAGCAGCTCATAGAGTTACGCCCGGGGAGGACACCTCCCCCCTTTACGCAACTACTTGATACACGTGCCACGTAAATTGTCACACTTGTAAACAAATAATTTGATAATTTCTTTTCACATGAAACTTGATAAACATTTAATCTAAAGCCATCAAACATGTATGCCCCCCCACCCCCTTTTTATTTATTTTTTTGCCCTCAGGATTTAGGTTTTAATTTGTTCAATATACTTTTATTTTGATTAAAGTACAGCCGTGTGGACAGCCATGGTTAAAGCCATGGTTAAAGCCATGAGTAAAGCCATGTGTATAGCCATAAGTACAGCCATGAGCACAGTCATGTGTACCGCCATGAGTACAGTCATGATTACAGCTATGTGTACAACCATGAGTACAGTTATGCGTACAGCCATGTGTCCTGTCATAAGTACAGCCATGTTTACTGCCGTGTGTACAGCCATGAGTAAAGCCATGTTTAAAGCCATGAGTAAAGCCATGTTTAAAGCCATGAGTAAAGTCATGTGTACAGCCGTGGATACAGTCATGTGTACAGTCACGAATACAGCCATGTGTACAGCCATGAGTACAGCCATGGGTACAGTCACGAGTACAGCCATGAGTACAGTCACGAGTACAATCATGGGTACAGCCATGTTTACTCTCACGAGTACAGCCATGAGTACAGCCATGGGTACAGTCACGAGTACAGCAGTTGGTACAGCCATGGGTACAGTCATGTGTACAGTCAGGAGTACAGCCATGAGTACAGTCATGTGTACAGTCACGAGTACAGCCATTAGTACAGCCATTAGTACAACCATGGGTACAGTCACGAGTACTGCCATGAGTACAGCCGTGGGTACAGTCATGTGTACAGTCAGGAGTACAGCCATGAGTACAGTCATGTGTACAGCCATGAGTACAGCCATGGGTACAGTCACGAGTACAGCCATGAGTACAGCCATGGGTACAGCCATACACTGAGCAATGTTTGTCAGAGTTTATTGTCTCTCCCACTTTAAACTCAAAATGACTCAATCGCCGCGTTAAAGTACATTCTGACACTCACCAGTGAAAGAGGAATGGGACCGACGACTGTGTGGACTTCTGCCCACAGACACGAGACCTGTGAGGTGGTGTGGCGGTGGGTGGGGAGGGAGGGGGGAGGGGAGTAGGGCTGGACGGGGGCAGATTAATGAGGGAATCAATCCATGACCGTATGACGTCAATGACCTAGATCTTGGACTCCCCGTCTACCGGTTCGATACTTGCAGCTCCTGGAGCGCAAGAGAATCTTACTACGTTTATTGATCAGCAGATCTTTTGGATCAATTGACATTTTAAAAAAAAAGAGACAACAACAGACCACCAGTGATGTCATCCATGTTGAAATCACACAGCGCCCGGGCCTGGGGGTGTCGTTGACTAGTTGGTAAATACTTATCTCTGTTGTGGGGGGAGGGGGTAAGGGGTGGGGGGGTCAATATACCAGGTCATTGAGTACCGTGTATGTGCTCATCTTGGACACCTTGTAGATCGGGTCTGTCGTATACCGAATTGTTGTTTTTTTTTTTAATACACCGGGTATTTTAATACACACACTTTTGTTTATACGCTGAATATTTTAAATACGATTCCTGTTAAATTTCTAGTGTCTTGTGTATTAAGTAAATTTTCCATTCTAGGTATTTTATGCACCCATTTTGTATGCATTATTTTATAAACAATTCTACTTTATTTGTATACAAAGTATGCAATTTATTGACTATGTTTTACAATTTAATCGTTTGTACCCACTATAAGCTCGGGAGGCGAGCGTTTACATATTTATTTAGTGGAAAAGCCTGCTGAAGCTGGCTGAACGAAATCCGACAAAAGGGATAACAAAGAAATATATGAAACTAGTTGCAAGTACCCGGCTTTGCCCGGGTTTAAAATAAGGTTTTCTGTTTACCTTCTGTTTTCTCCCTACCCCCTCTCTCCCTCCCTCTCTCTCTCCCTCCCTCCCTCCCCCTCTCTCCCTCCCTAACCCCTCTCCCCCTCCTTTCTCCCTCCCTCCCCTTTCCACCTCTCTCTCTCCCTCCCCCTCTCTCCCCCTTCCTCGCTCCCTCATTCCCTCTCTCTCCCTCCCTGCCCCCCTCACTTTTTATCTCTCTCCCTCCCTCTCTCCCTCCCTCCCCTCTCTCTCCCTCCCTACCCCTCTCTCCCTCCCTTCCTTTCTCTCTCCCTCTCCCCCTGCTCCCTCTCCCCCTACTCCCTCTCCCATCTCCCTCTCTCCCCCTCCTTTTCTCCCCCCTGTCCACCCCCTACCTCCTCTTTCCCTCCCGCCCTCCCTCCTACCCTCCTTTCCTCTCTCTCCCCCCTGCCCCCTCTCTCTCTCTCTCTTTATCTCTCCCTCCCTCCCCCCCCCCTCTCTCTCTCTCTATGTATATATATATATATATATTATTATTATTATGGTTTCACACTTCTTCTAAAATCCTTCTTCATTCCTTTACCTTCCTCAAACTGTACACATCAGAGAGCATGAAAAAACATCAACAATTCTTTGCATCACAAAGGCACAATACAGCACCAGCGCGCAAGTTCTATTCGATCATAGGGAAATGACGTCACAGAGGAATTTTATTTATGGCGCCGTCGAGATTACTTTAATATAGTAAAATACTAAAATAAAAAAAATTAATAACAATTAAACTACCCATCGATATGAAACGAAACCTGTCCTATAACCTTCCCCATGTAATTATGTGTATGTGTAACAAATTTCACGTTATTTGTTTGTCTGGATCTTGAGTTATAAGGGAACAGACAGACAGACAGACAACAAATGCGTCTTATAAGTATATAGAGATACTGCAATAGAAAAGAACATGTGGCCTTTATTGCCATGAACAGAATACGATATGAACAGAAATAACAAATAAATGTATGAAATACTGTAATAGAAAATAACATTTGGCTTTTATTGCCATGAACAGAATACGATATGAGCAGAAATAACAAAGAGATGTACGAGATACTGCAATAGAAAAGAAAATGTATCTTTTATTAGCCCGTCAGACTGCGGACCATTAGCCTTAAGGAGACACACGGTCACAACGCATGTACGAAATACTGCAATAGAAAAGAACATTTATCCGGACCAGTGGTGCAACTGTTGGGGGGGGGGGGGCATTGGGGGCATTTGCCCCCTCCGAGATAAAAAAAAATTAAAAAGATTAGACCAAAATTTGTTTAAAATAAAATACAAATATATTAGCACACCCCCTTCCTTTATGGCGGTCCGGTGTGTGTAACTGTTTCATACGTGTCCTGATAGGACGATACAGAGTACAAACGTGCGACATAATAATAGAGAGACAAATTATTGACATTCGAGTTTTTGTAACTGGCATTCCGCCATAGCTCATTGTTACTGACGTGATCTGTACTCGACTCTGCCGTGGTCCATTGTTATTGGCGTGATCTGTATTCGAATCTGCCATAGCCCATTGTTATCGACGTGATCTGTATTCGAATCTGCAATAGCCCATTGTTATTGACGTGATCTGTCTTCGAATCTGCCATGGCCCATTGTTATTGAAGTGATCTGTACTTCTGGGGGTCGATATTTTTTTTAAAAATTATATTGTGTAAACTTCTGATTTGCAGTTGTACAACTACTGTGTCAATTTGTTTTATGGGGGGGGGGGGGGGGGGGGGGGGGGGAAGAATCAGCAAAAATATTTGTTTATTTTTTTTTTAAATATATTTATTACCTTTTATTTTATCAAAATTAATTATTAAATAAAGCACACACGCATTAATATAGGCTATATATATGTGTGTGTGAGTGTGTGTGTGTGTGCGTTCCTGCTTTTTTTTTTTTACTTAAATAACAAACACAACTCTTTCTTTAAGTCACGGTGAATAAATAAATAAATAAACAAACAACCCAGAATTTAATAAACAGTTTACACTTCATTACAGCGAATTAGGTTAAAATGACTTTTTTTTTTCCAGCCCGCTAGAACGAATGTAGCTGCAAGGCGATGATGATGATGATGATGAACTCGGTCGGTATTGACAAAAAATGACTTGACGTCATTCGTCTCGTTCAGCCAGCAGGGGCGTATGAAGGCAAACAAACAAACAGACACGTAAACAAGAAACCAGGGTTTTGTGTATTGATTGACCTTGTAACATCTCTGAATGAATGTTTTCAAACATACAGTGTAATTGTTTCATTGAAAACTGAAAGAACGTGTGTGTGCGTGCATGTACTTGTGTATGTATGTGTTTGTATGTGAGTACGTAGGGGAAGTAACAGATATACAGGAAGTACTGAGTTATCCCCCCCTCCTCCTCCTGTTGGTATCTGCGAGTGACGTAAACAACTGATGTGTTTGACTTTTAAAGAAAAAAAAACGTTTATATCTGAGTGTGGAAAGGGAAGGGGAGGGGGGGAATCGAGAGAGTGACGAAATAATAGGAGGAGGATAGAGCGTTTATGTGAGAGAGGGAGAAAGAGAGAGAGAGAGAGAGAGAGAGAGAGAAAGAGAGAGAAAGAGAGAGAGAGAAAGAGAAAAAAGAAGAATAGAAGAAGAAAGAGATGAGAAAGTTCGTTGTTTAATAAGTAAAAAAAAAAAAGCCTGAAATGAATAAGCCCACATCAAAAGAAACAGATTCAGCAAACTGCGTGGTGCAGGTCATGGGTTCGAGTCCAGTGACACCAGTTTACAACTGTCTTTTGTTGTCTCTCCATGGACTCGGCATGTGTTCGGCTTCCTTCCGCCGGCCATTTTGAGGTGGGCCGCACAAGCCCACAATATTCTTGATTGTCTGTTGACGTCACCCTATCAAGTTTGAATCCGTTCTTATAGATAGGCAAACCAGACGGCTGTCTAGGGTCCGCCCTGTCAAAGTGGGCCCCCCTTCCAGTACAATGCTCAGTTGAATTATAACGCCTTATGGGCCCCGAAAAGGTACATTTATAAGTAAGCAGTGTTATGGTCATAAGATATATTTATAAGTAAACAGCGTTACAGTCATAAGATATATTTATAAGTAAACAGTGTTACAGTCATAAGATATATTTATAAGTAAACAGTGTTTGAGTGTTACAGTCATAAGATAATTCGTCTAAAACCAATAGAATGAAACTGTAAGCGATGAAAACTGAGGTAATGTAAAACGCATTCATTTCTGCTCAATTCTGAACACACACAAAAATTTCATAGAGCAAAAAAAAAAAAGTATTTGATGTTAATGAAAAAAATGTATAAATTGATATAAAATTGATATAAAAGACTCGGTTGAAAAATCAATTAAAAATTTAACATGATAGTTACATTGTAGAAAAAGAGAGAGATATATGGGGGCTCTTATTGTTAAGGAGGGGCGCCGCCCTAGACAGTGAACTAAATTATCAAAAGTCAGCAGTGAGGTTACGTTGGTTATGTACGAAAACTGATTTAGTCGACGAAAACCGATTTAGTCGACAAAAAATACAGTCGACAAAAACCGATTTAGTCGACAAAAAATACAGTCGACAAAAACCGATTTAGTCGACAAAAACAGATTCAGTCGACAAAAACAGATTCAGTCGAAAAAAAAATGCAGTCGACAAAAACCGATTTAGTCGAAAAAAAACCGAAAAAAAAAATCCGCTGGAAAGCTCGACGAAAACCGAAACTGCCCATCAAAAGAAATGAGGTTTCAACGTATAGATTTATTTAGTTGCTATGACTGTATTTCACTTAGTTAAAATAAGTGAACAAATAACCAATATTATCAGATGTACAGATAAAATAATTCAACTCCAGCAATAAGGGTAGGTCTTTAGGACTAATTGTAAGGAAACCCAGCTTAGAATCGACATTCGCCGTTTGAGCTGTTATCTTCTTCGGCCTGTCTGGTTCACTGAATGGACACTCGGATTTGATCGATAGAGGCTCTTTTATGGATCTCTCCCCTTTTTGTGGCGGGCAATATCAGATAACATCGTCTTCCGTAGTTGAGGAAATCCGAAGGAAAAATCAACTTCAGTAGCTTAAGATAATCATTAACATTATTCTAAATATAATGCAGTGAATATAACTTCAAAAAAAAAAGGAAAGGAACCGCCAGCTGTTCTGTTAATGAAATCTAATTTGAATTGAACAATTTTACCTCAAGTAATGCGCATTAAATTAGTGGTTTTAAAATTAAAAATATAAAAATGAAATAAACTTTTCTGTGGAGAGCGAAACAAGATGACGCGATTTGATGTGATGACGCGTTTCGGTTGGCATCGTTCGCATTCACCACTGGCCAGTTCACGCGAGGAAGTAAATGTGCAAATGTAGTTTTATGATGTATACGTCATGTTTAGTTCATGACATTTATGTAAGTTTTGGGCTACGACGCACTACCGAAATACCAACCGACAGAAAGTATCAAAGAGGCAGTTGCTCTCTTGATTTGATACAAATTTGTCATGTGTACTCCTGAGCAATGTTCCCTCTAAGCTGAGCGCGTGAGCGATCGCTCACACGAATTCAGAGCGGCGCTCATACTACACTACGATCGCTCACTCCGACGGACGACATCGCTTAAATCTCTCACAAATTTTGGCCTCAAACAAAAATGTCGCTCAGAGACAAAATTTTTTGCTCACTTCATACCACACCTTAGAGGGAACATTGCTCCTGAGTCTAATGTAGTCATGTCATGTGTACTCCTGAGTCTAATGTAGTCATGTCATAAGTACTCCTGAGACAAATATAGTCATGTCATGTGTACTCATGACTCAAATATAGGCATGTCATGTGTACTCCTGAGTCTAATGTAGTCATGTCATGTGTACTCCTGAGTCTAATGTAGTCATGTCATGTCTAATCCTGAGTCTAATGTAGTCATGTCATGTGTACTCCTGAGTCTAATATAGTCATGTCGTGTGTACTCCTGAGTCTAATTTAGTCATGTCATGTGTACTTCTCCTGAGTCTAATGTTGTCATGTCTTTCCAATGTTGAACTTTTAAGTGTATGTTAATAAACTTATTTGATATTTTTGGAACTTCATGTTGAGTGGATTCATCGTCTGTCAGTACTCCACATTGTCTATCAGTATTCCACATTGTCTGTCAGTATTCCACATCGTCTGTCAGTATTCCACATCGTCTGTCAGTATTCCACACCGTCTGTCAGTATTCCACATCCGAGTTAATTGTGATTATCAACGTCAAATAGAACCCATCAAACAGAACATCCCCGAGTTTTCCACATCAACATTACCATACCATCATACCATCATTATATTAAACTATCATAACATTACAACATCATGCCCATAATTATTATACCATTACGCCTATCATACCATTACGCCTATCATACCATTGCGCCTAACATAACATTACGCCTATCATACCATTGCGCCTAACATAACATTACATTACCTTGCCCATGCATGGCGATACCAATATGTTATCATACCGATACCGTATCACACTCTTACATAACAGTGTTGTCTGTCAGCCATTCCATTACATCGCCGGGCGATGTCATGATTTCACCGATAACGACAAAAATAATTAACGTGAAAAGATGAACACGTTATACCGGGTGTCAACAGTCTGTTTGGTGTGGAAATGACTTGACGTGACGTCATTGAGCACTTTGAAAATTATTTTTTAATACATTTTTTTTTGTTTTTAAAACTCCCCATCCCCCTTCCCCCTCCACCCAGCATTTCAGTAAACTGCGTGAGACATGACCTGATCGATATGAGGAAGGTACCAGGTACGTTATTGACTGATGTCTGCTTTGACCCTATCAGTCAAGGTCTCAGTTGCGTAACATTGTGGCACCCATTGGTTGGTCTTTGACCACCAGTGACTCATATATATATATGTGTGTCACCAACTTTCAGACAAAGTGTTTCGTTAACACAGAAATCGACTATGATATAAAAAGTAAAAGTAGCAGCAGTAATAAATCTTTTTAAAACACCAGCAGTGATTGGCTTTCGGTTACACTTACAGATACACAATATGAAGCTATTCATAAACAAATATATATAGTACACACCCTTTGTTAATAAATCTAACTTCTTTATATATATATATATATATATATATATATACATCGTTCTCGATCTGCATGCTATAAATTATGGTAGGAAATGATTTATGTATCATGACATGGACACACATACACTCAAGCACACACACGCACACACACACAAACACACAGAGTCGTTCATATGGATAGGCAACAAACCAGGTCCAGGCTTCCGTTCCCCCCTCCCACCACCACCACCACTTCCCCACCACTGAGGGGGCTCCTGTCGAAATCTTTTTTTTTTAGCCACCCACAAGGAAGTGCAAACTGTCAGGGGCGTCGGATTTAAAGTATTTAACAGCTTGGGGGGGTTCTTTGGTGGAGGCCCCAGTCTCTAACGACTATTTGTCCCCCCCCCCCATAATTTTCACCGTGTGGTTTATAAAAGCGTTTTAGCTTAAGATCCTCTAAATTGCATCAGCCTGTGGCCCCCCAAATGTACCTTTGCCAAAGGCCCACAAAAACGGTTCTGGTTACAAGAATATAATTGCAGGTATTTATAAGAAAATGTGGGTTTTGGCAATGAAAAATTGTTTGTTTGGTTGTCAGGAATAATAATTATTGGAGGTCTTTACTCATCAGTATTTAGTATGCCATACCGTCTAACAGCGATGTACATATGCTTTGATTAGCCCTAGGCAGACACTGAGAGATATCAGAAGGCCCATGGAAAATGCCAGTCGCGGGCCGGTTTAGCATGAGGTTTATTGGTCTTTTGTACTAGAAGGGGCCCACAAGATAGCTAGGGGGCGAAGGAACCACCAAGAGTGCTTTTGCTAAGCCACCTAATTATTATTTTATTTTTATGCCGCCATTGCCAGCATGATAGGGTGTAGTGTGCCTACCACACCAGCATTGTTGGCGGCGCTGATGCATGTCTGCCATGCCTACAGAGCGGCGGGGTGAGTGTGCCCGCTATCATCTGCTGGGATGGCAGAAAAGATGGTTTTAAGACTTTCCCGAATTGGCCAGATCAGCAGAGGGTGTGTACTGCTGATCGGCCAGAATGGTTTTTCCTGCCACTCGGACAGAGGGGATGGTGTAATGTGCCTGAACACACAGCCCGAAATGGCAGGCTGCGTAGGTGTGATTGAGTGGGACAGAGTGGTAGGGTGTTGTGTGCCGACCACATCCGTCACCACCGCCAGCTGTGAATACTACGGTCTCGGATAGTCCTCATTGACCTCAGTACCAGCATCTTCGAAAGGTTTTTTTTTCCTGACTAGAGAACCCCAATGATCTTTTCCCCGTAGACCATGGTATGTCTCTCAGACTAGAGAACCCCAATGATCTTTTCCCCGTAGACCATGGTATGTCTCTCAGACTACAGAATCCCAATGATCTTTTCCCCGTAGACCACGGCATGTCTCTCAGACTAGAGAACCCCAATGATCTTTTCCCCGTAGACCATGGCATGTCTCTCAGACTAGAGAAGCCCAATGATCTTTTCCCCGTAGACCATGGCATGTCTCTCAGACTAGAGAACCCCAATGATCTTTTCCCCGTAGACCATGGCATGTCTCTCATACCAGGATAGCCTGGAGAAAACTCAAAAATTATGCCAATTAATTTTTTAGTTACTCTCCACTATTATTTTTTTTCTGCCACGTAACTAGCTTAGAGATTACCGTTCGATATAAGTGTTTTGTGTTGCATATTAGTTAGCCCATGACTGAGACCGGCGCAACTCTTGATTTGTTGAAATTAATTAGATCAATAGTCTTTGTCCTTTTGCATATGTCATTCAGATAATCATCATCCGTCCTGCCATCTCATCTCCATTCATAAAAATTTACTTTTCCCTGACGTTAATTCATTCATTATTTTGTTTTCTTTTTTTTAAATAATTACTTCCTGCTCACAGCTGAAGACTATTATTCATGCAGGTGGATTGCCCCCTCTCCACCACCCCCCCCCTCCTTTTAAAAAAAAACAACTAAAGATAAAAGAGTTGCTCTTGGTAAAAACAAACAAACAAACAAACAAACAAACAACTGAAGATCATATCCAGGCTAGCTCATTATCTACAACACTAAAATTCTCCCCCCCCCCCCCCACTTATTTTTTTCTTCATAAATATATTTTCTTCATTCAATTTTCAGTTTGTCTACGAGTGTGTGAGATTGTTTGTCACTGCTGGCACTGCTCTCACTGTCGGTCTCTGATGACGCACGTTGGAGGACAGCCTGGTGATGTGAGTTCACAGAGACCCCCCCTTCCCCCATCTCTCTCTCTCTCTCTCTCTCTCTCTCTCTCTCTCCTCAAGCACCCACCGCTTTGTTCAGACGGGAGGATGACTGATTTTTCAATTTGTATCCAGTTTATGAAGCAAGAGAAAATAACAACTTACAAAAGTATTTTATTTGTTATATACGGCCCCATCCTGGGGTTTTTTTATAACGATATTTACTATCTCAAGTACACCCATCCTAGATGACAATAGATAGATGTAAAGATATATATTAGATATATAGATAAATACTAGATAGATAGATACCGTCCATAGATAGATAGATAGATAGATAGATAGATAGATAGATAGATAGATAGATAGATAGATAGATAGATAGATAGATAGATAGATAGATAGATAGATAGATAGATAGATAGATAGATAGATAGATAGATAGATAGATAGATAGATAGATAGAATATGTACATGTCAATATTATACAGTAAATGGGGTTATGTACCTCAATTGATATTTTATAGTCAACAACGAATTGTCGGGATTGCACCGAATCATGTCCACCGTCATTCGAAACACTGGGCCGCACCACAGGTTGTAAATGTGGGCCGCACCACAGGTTGTAAATGTGGGCCGCACTGATGTTTAGGCAAATACGACTGTCTGGGGGCTCTACTGTCAAATGGGCCCCCAGTAAAAATGTCTATATATCTTATTGAAGAAGACAATGAGGTATCAATGAACTTGTACAAGTTTTTGAAGAAGACAATGAGGTATCAATGAATTTGTACAAATTAATGAAGAAGACATTAAGGTATCAATAAACTTGAACAAGCTATGGAAAAAGACATTAAGGTATCAATAAATTTGTATAAATTATTGAAGAAGATAATAAGATATCAATAAACGTGTACAATTTATTGAAGAAGACATTGAGACACTAAGAAACATCAATAAAACAAATTCGGCAACACACCCCCCCCCCGACTTCTAGGATGGGATCTGAAAACGGTTAACATTCCAGTGTAGATGCTGGTGAATCACCCCCCGAAATACGTTAGTAGCTTAGTATTATTACCGATAGAATTCCGACAGTCAAAAATTTCCATAGCGCCTATAAGTTGCACACATAGACAGTGGACGATGAAGTGAATGAACAAAAGGGTGATATAAGTTTACCAAGTGATTATATATATTGCCTTCAACGTTGGGGTTTTGGTCAATTCACTTTAAACTGAATAGATAGTGTGATTGACAGATGGGTATTGTGGTAGGAAATGATTTAGTGAAACAAAAGATATTGACAGAATCAGATTGGAAAAAAAAAAGAAGTAACATGCCAGAAAGATCTTGTAGTGATATATCCAGAGCCGGATTCCCAACTTTAGGGGCCCTAGGCCAACGAAAATTTGAGGCCCCATTTTGAAAAAAATATTAAAAAATGCTAAGTTGTTTTTTTTATTTGTGTATACTACTCAACATTTTGGGGGCCCTTATTTTGCGGGGGCCCTAGGCAGTGCCGAATCTAGGGATTTGGGGGCCAGTGGTGTTTGGCCTCTTTGGGGGCCCCTGCATTTTGATATTCGACACCATGACATGAGATGATGTATTTAATATTTAATGTAAAAAAAACATTTTGAGGGCCCCCCTCATGCTGGGGCCCGGGGGACTTTCGAATTTGGACCCATCCTCCCCCCACCCTAGGTACGCCTCTGGCCCTAGGCACGCCTCTGGCACTAGGCCACGGCCAAGTCGGCCTATCTGTATCAAAACAATTGTAATACATTTATGACGTTTATTTACTGCATTGTGATAGAGGTTGTGCCGGGTTCATTTCCTGTACCAATGATCAAGTTTTGTCGTTTTGGAGTTAGATGACGGGACACTGCACGGGATGCCTCTGATAGTTGTCGCCAGAGGAGTTAAAAAAGAAAGTCATAAAAATATATATTTGTTGAAATAATATATGAGTATAATATGCTTTATTGACAGAACATGTAGATAGATAGATATATATTACAGATTTAAAGTTAGATTTAGTGATTGAGCTTGTATAGTAAATGAAATAGAGCTGGCATAGTAATTAAGCTGGTATAGTTATTCAAATTGAGCTGGTATAGTGATTAAACGGGCTTAGCAATGCATATGGTACGGTGAACGATCTGTTACAGTGGCAGAACTAGCACAGGGACAGAACTAATAAATTTATCTTACGCTTGTCCTTTTAAGAAACTTATCTTGCTGACCAATGAAAAGCCCATAACTTCCACTTCATATTTTTCATTTTTTGCTGACCAATGAAGAGCCCATAACTTCCACTTCATATTTTTCAGTTTTTGCTGACCAATGAAGAGCCCATAACTTCCACTTCATATTTTTCAAGTTTTGCCATGGACACGTGACCTCGTATTGCTCATTTGATGTTTATTTATTTGCATCACAAGTGCCAATGTCAAGTTGTATACCACCTGGTTTTGTTCTATGTATCTGTAGCATCTTTTTTTTTGGAGTTAATGACTATGGCATAGTTCTCAAACTTGGTGATTGGCGACCCACTAAAAAATATTTTCAGATTTCGCGACCCAATTGTAAAGAAAGAACAAAAAAAAAAGAGACAAATTAAGAAAAGCTGAAATAAGTTGGTAATTATTCGCGATAAGATATTAGGACATTTTTAGGCGATCCACACCAAATCAGCTATTCCGAGAACTACTGGACTAGCAGCTCGGTGTAGACCCACACACTCTGAGAACTACTGGACTAGGGCAATCGCCTCAGACCTCACGCCTGTGGGGGAAGGAGGGGTCTGTCTACGAAAGGAGCCCCTTTGGTGGCCCGGCGCATTAAAACTGTAATAGTAGGGCCGCTTCTGTGTGGAATGAGCGGCATTCGTAGCCTCGGTGTAATGGGGGTGGGGTGGGGGTGTGAGGTTGAGAAAGGAGGAATCAAAGTTGATATGTGATTTAGTTAAATATCTCGTTTTGCAACATTACTCGTCTGCATGAGGATGTGAGAACATCTCTTGACGATACAGGCAGACGACTAACGGATACATTTGTAGACAGACCGATAAACTGTAAGACTGACAGATCTATGTATAGATAAACATAACGTACAGACAAGCGGACAGAAAAACAGTAAGACTGACATTTCTATGTATAGATAAACATAACGTCCGATACAAATGTCAAGTCTAGGCAGACCACACAAAAGCTATCTGTGTCTCAGTGCCAGTGTGCTTTGTTGAAGTCATTTGCTAAAAAACAAAGATTAAACAATCTTAGAGTTAAACGTCGTTTATCATTTTAAATAATCTGCAAGATTTCTTTGCACAAAACAAATATTTAGAAAATAAATTTTGTTTAAAAAAACATTAACTGTTATAACAATAAAATGTTTTATTTGCGCATACACTACCCGCATTAAAAAAAGATAAGAACATCATATTAATTAGAGCGCTGTTTCTTTGTCTTTCACTCGATTACAAAACATTAAAACACACACACACACACACACAAACAAAAAATTACTATCTAAATTTAATTTATCCCATGCGCTGTCTAACAATGCATCTGGTTGGTCGACTGTTCTCATTGAGAAATCTTCCGGAGAGCCGACTACCCTCGGAAAATGGAATAACCCACACTACAGCTGAGGGCTGAGGCGGAAAGGGGGAGGAGGTCACTGCGCTGACATGGTATATAAGGAAGTAGGACGCAACCAGTCAACGCGTAATCGGTTATAGTAGGGGGAAAAAAAACTTTTTTTCTAAACGGAGTCACAAACAGTGTAACATTCCAAGGAAACTTAAATTTGTGTGTGTGTAAATTAAATAGTGACAATTGAAGTATTTTTTTCTAATTGATTTGGCTGTAGGAAACCTTAAAACAATGGAAAGAAAGTTTAACGTTTCAAATCGCAAACCTTTGTCAAAAGTTAGGTCGGCCCGTAGGAGGCCGGGTTGCATTCGCCTCTTTGTGTGTCCAACTACCGGGGGTCGGCTGGAAATATCTGTCTCCCCACTGGAGACGGTCCTTGGATTAAAAGCTGCACTTGCAAGAAAACTTAGAGTGTCCCCGTCCAAAATTTCACTCATCTATAAAGACAAGTAAGTGGGAGATTTTCTTGTTTTTCTTCTTTTAGACACACAAAAAAAAGTTTACGAAACTTTTGTTCGCTGACCTACATTAAACTTTGACCTCATGTGTGCAACTCTTTTAGTTAGGAGTTCGTCCCATCCAAAATGTAGGACATGTTCTCTCTCAAAAAATAACCTTTTAGACTACATTACGTCCAAAGTCAGATGACTCGAGTAAATAAATCACCTCCTCTCCCCCCTTCCCCGGAGTTTCTTTTTTCTTTACCCAAACTTCCTGTTGTAATATTTCTGCTCAAGTGTATGCAGAGTATGTGTGTTGGAATCTTTTGGTCGACCATCAGTCAGTGTGTGTGTGTACATAGTCGAGCCGAGAGGCTGGTCTACAATGTAATGGCCTAGTTCTTCTACCTGTGTAGGAGGCACCCACCTACTCACATTAGGTCGCTCATACGCCCATACTCATTCCTAGGTTTGATAGCTTGGTCTTTGTTCTGGGTTGATGTGTGTTATTCGATTAGTAATTTGTCAAAATCGACAATGTGCCTCTACATTCACCCTGTTTAAAAGACTGAATAATACAATGTGTAGGCAACACTAATATGTATTATAAATATTAACATTATAGTTACTATACTATTTTTTATAATACCATTAATGTTTATGAACTGTTGCAGTGCAGATAATTACTCTGTTCAAATGTGTGTCAGTATGTAAGACCCATTTGGAAAGTTTCCATGAAACCTATAAAAAGCATTACAGCTAAAAATGCCCTGTCACACTTTTCACCCATTGACGTCATCAGTTAACGTGTAGGACACATCGACGTACCCTTCCCTCCCACTTACCCTACCCTCGCATTCTGACTCGATCGTGAATTTAAAAAAAAATGTGTCGGAATCGAGACAAAGATCTTACTGACTATCTCGCATCAAAATCACTAAGTAAAATCTGTGCACTAAATGACTTCTAGTCTACACACCTTGAAATAGCTT
The DNA here is from genome assembly GCA_021962125.1 of Bulinus truncatus. Taxonomy (NCBI): domain Eukaryota; kingdom Metazoa; phylum Mollusca; class Gastropoda; family Planorbidae; genus Bulinus; species Bulinus truncatus. The sequence continues at coordinate 3,262,021 of JAGDYQ010000062.1, forward strand.
TCTATGGCATACGAAACTTTCTAACAAAGAAGTGAGGCAAAAAAAAGTAAAAATAGTACATAATGTTTGTATAATAATCATGTTTTTATTTTACATTTATACATGTGTATTAACCATAGATGGTATTAACCATTCTTTTACTGCACACTTATAAAAATAGATAAAAGCCTTCTGGTTTATTTTGATTTTCCTTTATTGTTTTTTATTCCTACCTCGGTCTGAACAACTTATACAATCAGCTGTCCCAAGCCCCGCCCACATACGTAATGTGAACTCTGCGGTTTGACCTTATATTGATTGCTGGCCTATATATCTTATTGTTGATAGTGCGAGCCGGTGGCGAAGGGGAAAGGGGTGGCAGGGTGGTTGTACTTTTCAAGAGATAAGAGGAAGGTTGGGGGGGGGGGGAGGGGAGGGGGGGTAACAAATAGGAAAGAGGGTGGCGCGGGGTTTCGGCTGAACTGTTAGCAAAAGAAGTCAGACGGGGGAAAAAAAAAGCATCACGAGATGTGAATAATTTTATAATAAATGGTAAATGTTGACTTGGGGGAAATCACCATCGCTGTGCTAGAAATAAACTCTTTATTTCTAATATTAACTCAGCTTTGGTTGTGTACAAAATAAATTATAACTTTAAAAAAGGTGTTGCGCATTTTATGAACTAGACTTACGTGGATAACAATAAATAAATAAATACAAAATATCGCTAGATGACCAGAAATACCATGTTTGTTGCTTTTTTTTTAAATTTTTGTTGTTTTTTTTTAGCCATTTTTTATCTACCGTATTTTTCTTGTTGATGTTTCCGTTTGAGATGTTTTATGAATTATACAAACTACATAATACACTCTTCTTCAAATCTTAGTTTACTTACGTCATTAGTTGCTTTACGTGTGTGTGTGTGTGTAAATGTATTTGAATAGAAAGGTTTTTTCCGTGTTTGTTGACATTAACAACCGGATTCTGTTGTTTGTTTGTGAGAAAATAATTAGGTAGAATAAAAAAAAATGTTAAAATGGAGACCATTAATTCAATTTTTCACTTATTTGTGTGTATAATAAAATAAGAATAAATTAACATTATCCTGGTTGTGAAACATTTCAATTATTATTACTGTGGTAAAAATGCATACTTGACCTCCGTGTGTTATAAATTAGAATTTGAGTGAGTGAAAGGTATTTGTCTATTGATAAGGAAACTGTGTCAGACAATAGTGATATCAAAACTTTCTCATATGACATCATTTAATTATTTATGTTTTGGTTTGTACTTCGTCATCCTTACAATAAGTACAACTTTTATAACGAGATGTAGCTATACATCCAACTTTTATAACGAGATGTAGCTATACATCCAACTTTTATAACGAGATGTAACAATACATACAACTTTTATAACGAGATGTAGCAACACATACAACTTTTATAACGAGATGTAACAATACATACAACTTTTATAACGAGATGTAACAATACATACAACTTTTATAACGAGATGTAGCAATACATACAACTTTTATAACGAGATGTAACAATACATACAACTTTTATAACGAGATGTAACAATACATACAACTTTTATAACGAGATGTAACAATACATACAACTTTTATAACGAGATTTTTTTGAGAAGGAAGATAAAGCACGCCACAGTCACACGTTTGGGCCAATGTGACGAAGTCTATCACAATAATCTCTTCAGACCTAGCAGTGTGGAGAGCCCCGGGGGGGGGGGGGGGAGAGTGTGAATTCCTCACAGGAGTGTAAAAGTGTGAGCGTTGGACGCGAATAATAGTTGAATGGGGGGGGGGTCAAACTTGTCTGGGCCAGGCCAGTCATTGGTCACTGCATAATTATTAGTGGTGTGGTAGCTGCTGTTAATTCAGCACACAAAATATGATATTCTTTATATTAATTTATACACTAAGCCCCACAATATATGCACACCCGTATCACGTCTTCCATATTAAGTCATACGCAATCAAAAAGATGAACCAAAAAAAAAATAGATAAACAGCTCCAGGGAACAGTGGCGTAGCGAGGGGGTGCCGAGGGGGCCATGGCCTCGGGCGGCGTATCCAAAGGGGCGGCAAATAGTTAAGAATAATTAAATTTAGTTAAGAATAACTAAATAGAGGAGCGGCAAATTTCCGGTCGGCCCCAGGCGACGAAAGCCCACGCTACGCCACTGCCAGGGAAGCAATTTTAAAGAAAGTCAGCCACGTTAAGTTTGCATTTCAAATGAATCCATTCCACTTATTGATAAAGCAGCGGAAACATTTGAGTCAAAATAATTATGAAGCTATATATGAACATACATTTTGATAGTTGCCTTAATTCTTCATATGATTTGTTATGTCTAGACAGTTGGAGTATCTAATTTAATGTGTGTAAATATATCACTTGCGGGGGTGTGAGAGGTAAAATTAACTTCCTGTATGACTTTGCTTTTTAAAAAAAAATTCATTATGGATTCTACCCCAATTCCCTTTACTAGCTCCCCTATCCTCTCTCCTCCCCACGCCTCCAGTTTCAATCATCAGTGCTCATTCGTCTCGGGACACTACGATGGGGGGTGTGAACACTTGAGCAGTATCTGGAAAACGTTCAAAGCGCCCCCCCCCTCACAATGTAAAAGGGAAATTGTGGGGGTGGTTTTGGCCTAGTTATTTCCCTTGGTGAGCTCCTATTTTTTTTCCTTCTTCTTCTTCCTCTCCTTAAAAGTCAGATAAAAATAACACGTGACACATCCCAGTACTAAAAACAAATTTACAAAACATAATAATAGCTTACTATGATAAGGTTATATATATATAAATATATATATATATATATATATATTACTATTTGTATCATTACACACCAGCCCCGTAACGTGAAAATTCCACAGCAGGGGGCCAGGCATTCTACAGCAGGGGCCAGGCAATAACGTGTGGGGTGGGCAGGTAATACATTTTACTAAGTAGAGCAAATAAGCAGAGGGATCCAGACAAAACGCAGGGGGGGCGGCCCCCTGCCCCCCGCACTCTACGGGCCTGTTACACACACACAACCACACACACACTACTTAATGTTGCGTACATACATTACTTGCAAATGTTCTCTTTTAATATCCCTATCATTGCCGAGTTATTTATAACTAATACACGGCGTTACGCTAAACCTTCTGTATTTAGAACAAAGTCTCTTTTCTTTACAAGAAATAGCCTACTTCTATTAGCTGACTAATGGTGAATCTTAAAAAGTTGAATTAATAATCGAACGACACGACCCGATGTCGCAATATCTTGATTTGAGAACTTCTTTATCTTTTCCTGATTATATTTCCACACGGCATCCATCTTAATTATTTCGAAAGCGCCTGCATTGCTGGAAATATTGTAATAAAATAGTTTTGGAATCAGCTAGCGGCAGTAAACCATCTTATAAGAATGACATCCAGATTTTTTTTCTTTCCGATTTGCGAAGGGCTATTATCCCAGATTCAGCGTGATAATATGATTTGGGACGCATTCGAAATGCATTAAAATTTGGCAACGTATTGGTCCGTTGGCTTCGGGTGGCTCTGTCTTGAAAAAAAAATATTTTGGGGGTTTATCCACTGGCCTATAAAATATTTATACAGAGATCAGCCGGTTTAACTCATAACATCCGCGTTGTTTTCTTTGAATCGCACAGCAAATACACCGCTCGGAAAAGTTTATAGTTCATTGATTTTAATTCCTTTTTAAGATAATATCACGTGGTACATTCCTGAATTTAACTTAGTATCATAGTTGTTCAGTATGTGGACATTTTGTTGATTACTTCACTTAGTATAATAGTTGTTCAGTAAATGTACATTTTGTTAATTACTTCTCTTGCGCATAAATCGCACCTAGGCTACTTGAAGATTACTTTTTTTAAAAAAATACTGAATTTTATTTTAATTATGTTTTCTCGATCTGTTAAAATTGGGCGCTCTAATCAGAGACTACCAGGTAAATTTCGGGCCACATGCAAAAGTAGCTGTCGTTGTTTTCTATAAAACACATTCAATTTTTTTTTAGAAATATCGGAAGGGGATTCTTTGGTATGCGGGATGTAGATGGTAGCCACGGAGTATAGTTTATACAGAATGCGCATCGTCAATTAAAACTAATATTTCCGAAAGCCGACATATTGGTGCTATTGTATAAATATGTAGGTGCTACACTTCTTTAAAAAAAAGGAAAATAACACAAATGGCGGCATTTTTTTTTAGTCACTGGGGATATGACTTTTTTTTATATAGTCGTGCGCTTTCTGTATGTTATGCAGCAGACAGTCAGGCAGACAGATTGGTATGTATGTAGACGAAAGGGGGTTGGGGGAGAGGAGAGTGGTTAAGGGTAATCCCCTAATTCCAGTAGGCTGTTGCTTTTTATGCTATGACGAGTACATTTATATTTTACTAGCTGTACCCTGCAAAACCTTTGCATAGAGTTATATCCCCTTAGGCTTGATTGGTAAGCTAGGTTATATTTTTTTTTGGTTTCGGACAGATCCGATTTTTTCATGATTGTATTTTAAACTGGAATACTGTTGTATTAATTCTTTACTTTCGATTTCATGCAGAGCCCAAATCGCTGAAATATAGATAGATAGATAGATAGATAGATAGATAGATAGATAGATAGATAGATAGATAGATAGATAGATAGATAGATAGATAGATAGATAGATAGATAGATAGATAGATAGATAGATAGATAGATAGATAGATAGATAGATAGATAGATAGATAGATAGATAGATAGATAGATAGATAGATAGATAGATAGATAGATAGATAGATAGATAGATAGATAGATAGATAGATAGATAGATAGATAGATAGATAGATAGATAGATAGATAGATAGATAGATAGATAGATAGATAGATAGATAGATAGATAGATAGATAGATAGATAGATAGATAGATAGATAGATAGATAGATAGATAGATAGATAGATAGATAGATAGATAGATAGATAGATAGATAGATAGATAGATAGATAGATAGATAGATAGATAGATAGATAGATAGATAGATAGATAGATAGATAGATAGATAGATAGATAGATAGATAGATAGATAGATAGATAGATAGATAGATAGATAGATAGAGATAGATAGATAGATAGATAGATAGATAGATAGATAGATAGATAGATAGATAGATAGATAGATAGATAGATAGATAGATAGATAGATAGATAGATAGATAGATAGATAGATAGATAGATAGATAGATAGATAGATAGATAGATAGATAGATAGATAGATAGATAGATAGATAGATAGATAGATAGATATAAAGATATAGAAATCTGTTCATTTCAACACTCCATCTTCTTCTATTGGTCCAGCCCGCAGCTCAATTTTACGTTCCCCATGTGGCACGTGACTCAAACATAGTTTGCCCATCCCTGGACTCGATTGACCGCTCCTGGGTTGGTCCCTCGTCTGGAGCGATATGGTACGATATTCTGTGATGGTGGTGGCCTAGCTGACATTTTTTTTTTTATGAGAACGGCGCTGTAAATGAACTATTGTATGCGGAATAATTGATGTGTTGGTAGACTGTGTGTTAAACTGAAGACAATACAAACATAGATGTCTACACAAAAATACATAAAACTATATGGGCAAGTTTACTTATGTAATGACTGTGTGTGTGGGGGGGGTGTAAATTATCATTAAAGTAATGAAACAATGGGATCAATAATTGTAGAAATATGTATGTCAACATAAAGCTACTTGTATATGTATATATATATATATATAAACTTTGTGTGTAAGTGCGTACATGTATAATGAGTCCCCCCCACCCCCCCCCACTAACGAAAAGGGAGGGGGGGTATTGTAAAATGTCAATGAAGTAATGAAACAATGGGATCGATTTGTACAGCTTGCAAATATTGATATCTAGATTAGACCGACATTCTACCGTGATAAAACTCTATGTGTGTGTGTGTTTAATACTATGTATGTGTGTGTGTGTATATAATTCTATTATGTGTTTAATACTATGTATGTATGTGTTAAATACTATGTATGTATGTGTTAAATACTATGTATGTATGTGTTAAATACTATGTATGTATGTGTTTAATACTATGTATGTGTGTGTGTATATATAATTTTATGTATGTGTTTAATACTATGTATATGTGTGTGTATATAATTCTATGTACGTGTTTAATACTATGTATGCTGACAAGGTCATAAGTGTTCTCCCTCGCTCTCCCCCCCCCCCCCCTTTAACAAACGGGTTTGCTAATTGAACGCACGTACGCCTTGATTTACTTTTTTGCGTATTACGCAACGAATTGATTTAAATGTGTTTAAAGTCTAAAAAAAAAAAAAACAACACAAGTTTTAACTTGATTACCGCGTGTGATATATATATTTTTTTCAATTCTCTCTTTGTTAGCCCTGTCTGTCTGGCTGTTCGCCTTCTTTGTCTGGCTGTTCACCCTGCCTGCCTGGCGGTTCGCCTTCTCTGTCTGGCTATCACACAATTGAGCAACAACCAGCCAGAGCTAAATTTCTGTCTACTTGACATAAGAGGTAACTTGCCCGTATTGCATCACACGGGAACCGATATTTAAAAAAAAATCATTAAACTAGGTCATAACTTTGTAGAGAAGTAGGTCACCCAGAATTAGTCCTGTGACTGTTTTCACATTATCTGAATTAACCCACACTGAATGATTGTTTTAATTACAACATCAACACACACGCAAACACATATGCGACGTTCCGATATGAAGTGGTAAATACATATAAAGAAATAAAATTCTTCCCCCCTCCCCGGGGTCGCCCAGGTATTTCTGTCCATATATAGACAAGCTAAAACACTTTTGTCCCCTTATCCGACATTTCGTGATTTAATTCCCCCCCCCCCCTGTTGTATACTGCGACTATTTGAACACAAATTCTGTTTGTCCTTTACTTTCGTGCAACGCCCACCTAAACGCCTGCCTTGACGTCAGCAGTTGAAAAGAATCGGGAAGTATAGAAACGAGGTTGGTTTAAACTGGAGTTGGCGAGACACACAGGTAAACGACGTCGACGGACAGGTAAAATGTAAACATAAAAAAAATCACCCGGCGGTGGTCACCACAAACTGGGGCACTTCGGGGGTTCTCATTTTTTAAATCAAGTTTAGTATATGTATATATATAAATATATATATTGTACTATTGGTTGGGATGAAAGAAGGGCACTACAAAAAACAGTTTACAGGATCTAAGAGATAAACATCCCATCCTTACTGGGACTTCGCAAGATCAGATGTATAGAAGGGCGTATACACAGGCAGTCAGATGGATAGAAGGCGTGTACACAGGCAGTCAGATGGATAGAAGGCCGTATATGTATGCAGTTGACACAGGCAGTCAGATCGGTAGATATGTAGAGACTGACGGGTAGAATGAGGGGAGTGGGCCCCGAGATAGGAACTAATCTTCACAGCAGATTCTCAAGTCCTGGTCTGTACAGACAAATAGGTGGACAAAATACCAGATTGTCATACTGCTAGACATAGCGGCGAATTAAAATTTTGGGCGCTGCTGAAGAACACCCCCACCCCCCGCGAACAAAAAGAGACAGACATGATATTAATAATATACACTTGTCAAGTTGGATTTTTACGTGGCCCTTCCATAAGTACGGGGTGGCCCTTCCATAAGATAGAAATCTAGTCTGTCACACACAGACATATATGTATATATTATAAATTAACTTATCACCTGACAAAAAAAAAGATCATATTGTTGACAAAATGTTTAAAAAACATGCACACGCGTCTTCATTCTACGCGTCAAATTTAAGACAAAACAAACAAACAACGAAACAAAACAAAAAAATAAATAAATAGAAAGGTCATAAGTGTGTCGTGGGTGGGTGTGTCGTCAATATTTCTGGAACTTGTCTTGTTTACCCTCGTGACTAACTGAAATGTCAATCTGTCGGGTTGGTGGGATCAACCAGGAATACATTTAGTTTATCGGTCTATGAAAGAGGGTGTGTGTGTTATGAGCGTGTGTGTGTGTGTGCGTATTTGTGTGAAAACACTACATATGGTAGATGACACCGTTCGTTTGTCTACATTAATCTGATTGGCGGACATGTGTCACACCACGATGAGGTTTTTATCCGAGCAACTTTTATGCGTTGGTTATTGTTGCATTGATTGCATTGTATTGTAGTGGTAAATTTGATTATAGTAGTTCATTTGATGGTTTGTACATCTAATAAAAACATTTATCTTATTGGCTTATGATATACTTCCCTATCTCTCTGTCCAGCTCAGTGCTTCTCAAACTTTTAAGCTTCTCCGCCTACCATGACAAATGTTTTTTTTTGTTTTCACGATGAAAGAGAGCGTCATTAATTGTATAAATAGAACCTTTACGTCGCACATTTACAAACTTTTAATTTTGTAGGTGAGAAATGGAGTTGTGTGCATACATAGATCGCATCACAGTGGATCCCATATTTTTTATTATAAATTTAAATTTTGCCCTGATCCATTTGAAATTCGTCCGCGGCCGACACTGTGAGAACCGCTGAATAGCTGTGATAGGTTGGTTTTTTTTTTTTTGCATTAACTGTAATTTTAGTGGTTAATTTAAAATTGTGCTAACAAAACACTAGTTATCTTACGGGCACGTCTTTCTTTCAATCTCATTAATCCGTAACGGAGATAGTGAACAATCCTTTACAAAGCTTTATGTGCAAAAATAACATCTTCTAACCGCACTTGAGCGAATTGGTTAAGTAGACGTGTTTTTATTGATAACTGTGACCTCGTGTATCCATCCCTAAAGGATGTACACAGTAATTCTGTACACAGTACTTCTGTTCAATGAGTAGTGCACTGTGTGTATCTGGAATGCCACACAGTTGGCTCGAAAATATTCACGGATGTTTTGTCTCTGTAATGGTAAATATTATGTTTGGGTTTGGTGGCAGCCGGAGAGGTAAACAACAGCAAGCCACCAAAATAAATGCTGACTGCTTTTGTTGTCTGATTTTACGGACTGTTAATTCTAACTGCTCTCGCTTACTGTTACTGCTGATTGCCCTCACTGACTGATATTGGTGACTGCTCTCACTTACTTCGATTCTGACTGCTCTTACTTCTATTACTGACTGCTATTGGTGACTGCTCTCACTTACTTCGATTACTGACTGCTCTCACTGACTGCTATTGCTGGCCCTCTCTTCCCATATGATTCGCTGCTACTTGTTGACTTTGTGAAAAATGTTCCGCAGTTGGGTGGAATTTCACAAAAAATATGGTACATGTGTTAAATCCGCTCTTTTTTATTCTTTTATTAAGCACATTTAGGTGAGACCTTCAGTTTGAACGTAGACTACCTTCTGACTCCAGAGACTTTCAGTTATAACTAAGACTCCTAACTCAGAGACATTCAGTTTGAACTAAGACTCCTTACTCCAGAGACTTTCAGTTATAACTTAGACTACCTTCTAACTCCAGAACCTTTCAGTTTTAACTTAGACTACCTTCTAACTCCAGAGACTGTACCTCACTCCCTCCCTCCCTCACTTCATATACTACGACACCATGCGCGCACATCCACTCATTTTTACGCTGAGTTCACGTCCTCACAGTGTAAACGTCACACTCACCTCAAAACAACAACTGGCAAAACCATATGGAAAATGTGGAAGTTTTACACGAATAACACTTAAAACCGTCTTTTTTGTTACACGCTTACCACTGACACACGCAAACGTCGACAGATACACGCCACGTACAGGCACACATGCTGAAAGATCTCTTAAAATGTGAAGTACTTTTTGAAGTAATCTTTAAATAATAAACTACAAGAGAGGTGAAAAATAATGCTTTATGGGAGCCCTTTTTTGACTTAATGAGGCTCTCTACAGCTGGACCTTCATCTTTGTCTCGATGACCTACGCACTACCACAGTTATATGACCATCGTTATATCTGCATTTGACTTTTTATCACTGTGCTCTTTGACCTCCTGACACATTTAACCTTTTGACAGTTTAGTGTATTTGTCGAGAAATGAGAACAAGGGTCGCATATACATAATATGATGCATCAGCGACCTGCCATGTGACTTTTGCGATGAAGCATACAGAGCGGGGAAATACAGAGGCTCCCGAGCCCCTCAAAAGAAAGGGCCCCCGGAAAAGTGCATCAGTTTTATATCGGGGAAAGGGGGGCTTTAAAAAAATGATCGTGCCGGGCACTGCTTGTACATGAATGTACCGGGTACAGCGGCGTTTCATGGTCTATTTACCCGGTGTTGAATACATTATTTTTACATTTCACAATCACAGAAAAAAAAAAGGTTCCGGCTCAAAGAATGTCACCACATCTCTTAGTCACCTGAATGTTTTGTGTTTGTTAGTAGATAAGTTGTCGTCCTTGTTTTTATTCAGCGTAAATTGTTTATTTTATTTATTTATATTTTTTTGTTTACCTGTTGGGCAACATTCAGTCGAGAACAGGCAAAATTTCTTCCAACTCTGGTGTCTAGTAAATAAGAAATCCTGTTATATATATTTTTTTTTTAATTTAATTTCTGCGTATCATTCGGGTGGATGTCAGGGCCGTCTTGATGGCATTAACCAGGGGGTGGCCTTACGAGAGGGGGATGGGGGCCATGGGCGCGGGGCCCTGTGTGAGTATCATGTGGGGCACAGATTTTTACTAGTTGTGGTTTTTTTTTAAACAATTACCCCATAATAGGCACAAGGCCTGGTCTCCCTAGTTGCAAGGGTAAAAGGTTGCTTCTGCATATTAGCCCATTCTTTCTCTCCCCCCCCCACACACACACCCTTTTCCTCGGGCAAGCCATTGTTATTTGATAACCATCAAAACGAAATTAGCCCATGCAATCAGACAACTTTGTATGTGTGTCTCTTTAAATTTAGTGTCCGCCTATTGTCTATATTCGCTCTTTACTTTAACTGGTGTCCGTTGGCTGGTTACTTTAAATGGTTGTTGTTGTCTACTTTAAACTGTTTTTGTTTACTCTAAATAGATGTTGCTTATTTTTTTAAACGTTTTCTTATTTACTTTAAACGTTTTCTTGTTTACTTTAAACGTTTTCTTGTTTACTTTAAACGTTTTTGTGTTTACTTGCAGAGTTTTGAAAGGTGGGTGTCTACAAGATCATCAAATTCCAGACGACAGTCACGTGACTCTGCTGCCAAATATGGAATCTGGATTGAGCGTAAGTTGTTGTTTTTTAATACACCCAACATAAACTATAAATAGTTTACAGGACTTGACGGCTAATTAGAAATCCTTGCTTGGCATTAAAAAAAAAACAAATATGTTAAGAAAACTAGGAATGGTCCAGTGCTGAATGTAGCTATAAAGTAGCCAGAATTATTTAAAACGTGGGGCCCTGATTAGAAATGAATTGAAAATTCTTTTTTTAACCAACATTTGAGAACCGCCGGTGCACATGGGCGTCGCTAGGCCCCCCCTTGCCCCCCCCCCCCCATGAATACGCCCATGCCGGTGCAGGTTTAACAAACAAAAAATAGTATTTTAAACAAGCTGTTGTTCTAACCCTATATTCAGCAATGAAACCGAAATTTATTGGGGTGTGTCGACTTTGTGTGTGTGTGTGTGTGTGTGTGTGTGTGACACATACTGTGTGTGTTCTGTGTTGTGTTACGTTGGTTTTTTTTTTTTTTTGCGGTATCAACTGTCGTATGCAGAGATGTACTTTGTTTTAAATGTATTGGGTGTGTCACATTAGTGTGTGTGCTGTACTGTGTCGCCCAAAAGATATGATGTGTTCTAATGTCCTATTTAACATAAAAGGTCCCTAAATTCATTTTTGTTCAAATGAAATGCCTCTGCCAGTCAGTCTCCATGGCGGTCATAGTTAAACCGTTGCACTTTAAAATAAATTCTCTCTCTCTCTCTCTCTCTCTCTCTCTCTCTCTCTCTCTCTCTCTCTCTCTCTCTCTTAGCTTGTCGCCTGTGGACCATGAATAAAACAGCAAAGACGTTTTTTTTTAGTTTTTAATGTTATTATATAACACTAACACTGACTACATTTGATTTCCTTGTTGACTTCCTCCTACCAAAATAGCTAGCACGAAATTTACTTATAACAAATTTATAAAAATTATTTAGTAATTTAGTTGTTGTATTACAATAAGCTATCAGTCATAGTCTAAAACGTTAATAGGTCTGAATTTCAAACGCGCACGCTTTCAGTTGGCTAGCCCTCTATCCCCCCGCCATTTTCAATATATTTTAGTTCAAACTTGGTTCAAACAAAAAAATGCGTCCGATCTTTATTAGCTCCATGATTGACACTAATGGACACAATAGTTGTTTCATCTTTGGGATTTTGGCCGTTGCGCTGCACTCTCGAAACATCAAACTGTGGATCTTTTTATAGGTCGGTGACAGAGACATTTAAAAAAAAAACGTTTCGCCAAAATCATCCAAACTGCATTCCTGCTACTGTGTTCCAGTTGTCCAGTCCGTACTACTGGACCGGTCCATTCCTGCTACTGTGTTCCAGTTGTCCAGTCCGTACTACTGGACCGGTCCATTTCTGCTACTGAGTGTGTTCAGGTTGTCCAGTCCGTGCACTTTGAATTCGTCCAGTCAGTGTTTGTATTTTCACAAATATAGCGTTGTGTTGAAACGTCCTGGTGTATTTTAAAAAAAAAACAACTAAATTCTTCTTCAAATAGAAAGGAGGATGGGATAGTCCCAAAACGCATAGAAGTATTTTTTTCTCAAATTTATTTTAAAGCTGGTCAGTTTAACAAAAAAATTACAACTAGCTGGCCTCTGCACGCTATTAATAGGCCCTGTGTCATTAAGGGGGGGGGACGTTATTTTAGGTCGCAGTATGTTTAACCTGCTAAAGGTTGGGGCGCAGAAAGGCTGTTGCGCGGTGGAATCCAGTCAAGGTTGGGGCGCAGAAAGGCTGTTGCGCATTGGAATCCGGTCCAGCTCGCTAGCTACCTGTGCACTTAATGCGCATAATTGTATAGACACGGTCCATTCACTTCAGTCATAGAGTAACTGGGATTGTATGTGTGTGTGTGTTCAGAGGCGGATTTAACGGCGGGTGCGCGCAGTCGGCCTCGGTGTGTTATAGACCTCCGCCAAACCAGGCCCGTAGCATGCAGGGGGCCAGGGGGCCGGGCCCCCCTTCGTTTTGTCTGGCCCCCTCTGCTTATTTGTTCTACTTGGTAAAATGTATTACCTGCCCCCCTGCTATTGCCTGGCCCCTGCTGTAGAATTTTCACGCTACGGGGCTGCGCCAAACCAATTTTGCACTTGAAACTTAATTTTTCATGTCTGTCTGTTTAAAAAAAAGGGCCCAATATATTTTCTAATGTGCCCGAGCCCCCGACCTACCTTAAATCCGCATCTGTGTATAGGGGAGGTGGGAGGGGGATAATGCCTTACTTACTGAAACAGTATGTGACATGAATCATCGAAAAATGTCAATAATAGATAATAACTAGACCTTTGAAGCAATTGCGTGTGACAAGTTTATTATTTTCCAATACTATTTTAAAACAATCATATAGTTTTTGGCCGTTAAATAAACACATTATAATAGTGATAATAACAATGTACAAAAAAATTTGAAGATTTGCTGCCCATCAAACCAGCTGGTGGCTCACGTTTTAAAAAAAAAAAAGAAAGACCCACTTGCATGTTTTATCGATTTTCTTCTTTATCTAATGACGTCATCGTTGTTTTGCAATCACGTCTTCCTGCGCACGTCACGACTAAGAGCAGAAGTTGATTGGGCGGCAAAGTCCAGACATAAAGAAAAAAAAATACCTTGAGCTCGTTTCACATTGGAAAAAAAAAAATAAATACAAGCCAACAACAGCCAACCATTATTATATTTCATTCTCAGAATCAATGCTAGGGAAGAGGAAGAACCAATCAAATGTGTGCACTTGATTCATCTCGGGGTGTATATTTATTTTTTGAAATAATAAAACTCAACTTGTGTTAACTGCGGTAAGGTCCCTTGTTAGGGTAGGGACAACGCCCACATTGAGCAAAAGGGGGTCTGTCGCATATATGAGATGACATGGTCACCTTAGGTCCTTGGCATGGACCGGGTGACTGTGTTTCTTTAATTGAAAAAAAAAAATTGATAAAGTTAATTATAAGTATTCTGTGGTCTATTTTTTTTTTAAACTTTGGGACCACACCATTAATCCAAATCCCAGTTTGTTTGATTTGTCAGTGAACTAGCGTCCATGATGGGCGGTAGGATATTTTCAGACTCCCGCCCCCCCCCCCCCAAAACCCCGTATTTTGAAGTGCGTGAACTTCATGTCCTTAACTGGCGCATTTGTACAGACCCAACAACACACCTTTTGAAGTTGCTCCTTTTTTTTCTCATTATTTTTTTTTTTGGATAAAGAAAAAAAAAAATCACTACGCAATTTATTATTTGATAATCGTAGTTCCAGCCTACTGTGTGGTTCGACATAGCTGAATGATCAAATCTGGGTCAATTTTCGGCTCAGTAATTTTTTTTATTATGAAAGCAGTGGCGCAAAAATTATTATACTGTAGGATTAACAAGACGTAATTGGGCTTATTTAGTGTAGCGCCCAAAAAAAAAAAGCCTGTTTTTCCGACCATGCACTACGCCCGATCAAAAAAAAAAACAACCAAGATTTGCTACATATGTAGAAGCGGGAAAGTGGGGGGGGGGGGTCCCTAGGCAGTGACGTAGCGAACTTAACTCGCGCCCGGGACACAAAACCTTTTTAGCGCCCCCCCCCATTCGAAAACCATATAATATTATATGTTTTGCGGACCATTTGGCCCCCTTCGTGATTGGTGCACGCGGCATGTTGCCCCCCCCCGCCCCACTTACACTGGTCCTAAGCAGACGCATAGTTTGTCTATTCTAGTTTAGCATTCTAATATCAATATTACTGCGCTACTCCAATGAATGTGTTTATGGTTGTAGATACTGTGTATCTCAAGAAGTGTGTGTCAACTGCTTGAGAGTTGCGTAACGTCATACGCCATAAAATCGAGCCCAGTGGATGACAGATCATGGTGTTGCACAACTTCACGTTGTCATGAATCATACTTTCATTCTCTCGATTGTCGATTTCAAAAAAAGTAACCCGTGATCTTTTAATTTTGAGTAAGTCTCCATGTTGCCTTTTTTTTTTTAAATTGAGAATGCTTCTTTTTTTCATTATTATATTCAAACAAACGTACTAGAAAAGATGTCGCGAAACCGTCCTGTTATCTTTCTTGTTTTTTTCTTCACCGCATTTCTTTTTTAAAAGATATTTCATTGGTAATCATGTCTGGGGTGTGGGTTTTCCTGAATGAGCCACACTAATCAATGATGGATCAATACAACTTACGCACGAGCTGACCTGATTTACTCTCGCATAGATGATGCCCATTTCAATCCTAGGGGTGATCAAGACTAGTCTTCGGGTGCCTTTAAAAATAATAACCTTTACTTCGTGTTTTAACATTTATTTATTTTTTAGCCGGATAAATTCAAATGATAGTTCAAGTCTCTGTTAACATGTAAGTTATAACTAGGTTAACGTAAACTTAGCTTAGTTAAACAAAGCTGATTCGTAAGCTCTATCTCTTAAAACTTATTTTGGGTAGAATGTTTTAAATGGACGAAACGCTTGGTAAAAGGAAAACATATTGTTCACAACTAAGTACTATTTGATCATTTTATATTTCATATCTAAGGATAATCTATAGACATTGCTTTGAGAATATCTATAGTAGTTTCGTAAAATATCCGACATCACATCAATCCTTACCACCCTATTTTTACGCCTCTGATGTTTTGTTTTGACCAAATTTGATCTACTAGTATTAATTATCTTCTTTTCTGTTGTGTTTAAATATTGACATTGGCAGGATTAATTTTACTTTCTCTGCATATTTACTAACAATGTTTGATATGGGGCGAAAGTCTCAGCTAATTGTTTGGAATTTGAGAAGTGGTATTTTTTTTATGTCAACGGTTTGTATTACGTCGTGTTTTTTTGTTTTCAGTTGACATCTTAATAGTTCCTGTAGGGTATACCTTGTTGTCTGTACATGTAATGGTGTTCCCTGATGTAAATCCAGAAAAATTATTCCTTTATCACGTCGGTTTATTTAACGCCAGTCTTTTCAAATCCACTGGGCTGTAATAAACAGTGTTAAAGAGTGCATTCACCTGGGACTTTGTTCACATTGCATCCGACCTGCCTCCCTGTGGATCCGAGTGTGTTCAGCATGAATTACTACAGAGCCTTTAAATGTTTAAAGTTGTTGTTGCTTTTTCACCACACACCTTTTGCAGTGATTGCATAACCCTAAACTTTTCTAGTGCTTCTTTTTTTGGCCGGGGGGGGGGGATTGTGGTAGCTGTAGTGGCTTTTCCTGGGGAAGAATTAAAGCTGTATTTGTTGGTCTCATTTCAGCACCACATTTTTTTTTCAAAATGCACCCCCCCCCCCAATACTTGGGCATAGTGTACATCTATTACTCAAACTTGCATACTAATTACTAATGGTTTTAAATACTTGGACATAGTGTACATCAATACTTAGACTAATTGCATACTGTAGCCATGTCTAATTTTTAATGGTTTTTAAAGCTGTTGTTTTCATTTTATATTTTATTTTTCATTTTTGTATGTTTTTTTTTTTAGGTGAATCAGTCTGAAAAAAGTATTGTGCAAGCACTGGAAAATCTAACAGAAACACAGGTTATTATATTTATAAGTTTTAAAATTATGTGTCTGCTAGTCATCTTTTAAATTTACAAAATTAACAGCACTCCTAATGAATATTTCATGATATCTTGGGAATTATTCTCTTGATAGGTAAATGACTTTCTTTCTGGAAGAAGTCCCCTGATGTTGGCTATACGTATGGGAGAAAATATGGTGTTTGTCCAGCTTCAGTTATCTATGCTGCAAGGCCAGAGTCAGCGACAGGCACAGGCTAGCCCTAGTATGACTCCAATGACCCCAGCAGCAGCTGCTGTTCTTTCTCAATCTGGACTTTCCCCTTCAGCTATAGCTGAAGCAACCAGATGCCTGTCACAGAGAATACATAGACTGCAGGAGATTAATCGAACAACAACTGTCAAAGTAAGCTTTAATGCCTATACTGTGGCCATTGTTGTCAATTTTAATTGACTCTATTGTTGACCTTATTTTTAATCCCTATTATTTTCACTTTTCATTTCAGGATGATTAAAGTTTTATGATTAGTACTTTTAGAATTGTATTTATTTATTGAAATTAAAAAGTGCTGCACTCTTATCTATTAATTTATTATTCCATATATTTAACTGATTTTTTAAAACATGTCTTTGTTTTTTTCTTTTAATAACGAGAGCAAAATATTAACTTTGACATTTTATTTAAAAGCAAAGATGCTCAGAAAGTATTGCTAAACATGAATTTAATAAACATTTAGGAAAGGAATACTTTTTTGGAAAATTTGTTCCTCTTAGTTCTAGGACTCTCTTTTTTACAGTTACTTGTCTATTGCCCAGTTTGTGAAAACAATTTATAGAATATCTTTACCTTTTTTTCCCTTTTTCCTTTCAGCCTGATCCTTCAGCTGCATCATCTTCCTTTCCTCAGAACAATTCCAGTTCATCTAGGATTGGGTCTACCCATACTCTGATTCAGCAGTCATCACATCGACTCCCACCTCTTGCTAGAGTACCTGAACACCCCATGCCATCTCCACCTCCAAGTCCAGGAGCTGTAATTGACAGCATGAAACATTTAGGTAGAGGCATCTACACTGGAACATTTCAAGGTAAGCGTGAAGGTGTGAAGTTTGTTTAATGTTATACTTTGATGTAGATAAATAGCATAAACTTGGAGGCGTATGATAGCGTGGTGAAGTCTGGTATTTTTGACACAAATGTTCACAAAACTCTTCATAAATAAGTCTCTCAAAGCTGCACGGCTGATTCATTGGCACATTTATTGAACAAAGACATTAAAATAGAAAAACATGTTAAATGATAAAGGCACATCTTCAAAGTTAAATAAAATATGTCTTACTAGTTTAAGATCAAAAAGTAACTCTGTCTATCTCCAAGGCTTGTATCTAAGCAAGTCACAAATGACGTCTAACTACGTCACATAACAACATAAAAATTCATACTCTCTATAGTCAATTAAAAAGTGATTAATACACATGCACAAACAAAATCAAACAGTATATTTAATTCAACTTTAACTCCTTCACAGTAAGCTTTAAAAAAAAAAAAAAACAATAAAAAAGAAATGTCACTAAACTCAAGAATATTAAACATAATGGTCCAAAATAAATTTATTATTCTAAAATTTTATTTTTATGCTCTCAAACTTTTTTGTAGGAACACTAGATCCATCTCTTCAAGATGTACATGGGCATCCTCGACGAAATGTCAGCACTATTCTTCATATATTAAATGATCTTCTTGTGGCTGCTCCAAACAATCAAAGCACAAATTTTGCTCAAATTCCTCAGCAGACATGTAAGGCTCCACCAGCTAACACTATCTCATCACTGCTGATGACTCCGCCTGCCAGCCCAACCTTGAAACAAGGCTCAGGTCAGTTGAATAATTTATTTATTTTTTCATTTTTTGGGAAATTGTGACATATCTGCAAGAGCTTGTTCACTCGGAAATTCATATTTGAGAAAAAAAATAGGTGGTGAATTTTATGAAAAATTGACTGGATGCCCCATTCAATTTTTTTTATTAATGAAAAGTATTTTTTTTAAATAAAAATACATTTTTTTTTTTTAACTATGAAAAGAAGCACACAAAAAAAGACTTATTCTGAAAAGTAAAAATTAGAAATCTGCTTAGAAATTTTATTTCCAGCTGTTGATTTCATTTTGTTTCCTCTATTAAATTAAATAACTTAATTAGTGACTTTTACCTTAAAACCATTATGTTAAATTGATTTTTTCATTTATAGATTTGCCAAGTGAAAATGCTGAAAATGTTTCACTTCGTGGAAAAATGCAACACATTCAAATGATGCTTGCTCATAAGAAAGAGCAGCGGAGGAATCGCAGAGAAATGAGTTCACCATATACCATAGTAAGACAGCAACAGGATCAAGCATCAGTCATCAAAGTGTCAAAGTCTTCACCTGCAGCATCATCTGTATGTTTAGCTGCAGCATCCAGCACTGAAGGCCCCATGGGTAACCACAGTGAGGGCAGCGCTGACCAGACAAGCACATACTGTAAACCAACCATTGAGCAGGACTCACTGGCAGTGTGAAACAGTATTGGCTTTAACCCATCGTAGATGGTCTCAAATTGTGTTCACCTTCAATCCCAATGAAGGTTTTTTTCAAGTTTTTTGTCAGGCAGTGCCTCACTTTAAAGGCAACCCATTTTAATGGAGGAATAGGTTTTGTTTTTTTAAAAAAAAAGTTCACATAATGTTGAATGTCTTTTGCAGACATTTTGTCACAGGTTTGTGGCAGCCCAAGCTAGATAGCATATTAAGGGCATTAACTTGAATGTAAATATATCTGTACATATATATATATATATAGTTTGCTGGTTGCTACACCCTCTTAGTGCTTCCGACGTGGTATTTTGTGATTGTGAATGCAATCAACAACACTTCCCCCACATTTATTTTATTAATAATCTAAATATATTTATGTTTTGTTTTTTTGACAATAAAATTCTAGTAATTTTAATGCAAAATCTTTATGCAAACTAAATTATAGTAACACATTTTTTTATAGATATTTTTAAAAATAGTCATACTTCACATTGTAAATATTATGGGAAAAAAAACAGATTAATAAAGCAGACTTCTGCTTACATAAATGCTGGCTGTGATATTTAATTTTTTTTCTCTTAAATTTTTTAACAATCAAAAAATTATCTGCAACTATCAAAAGTGAATGACATTGGTAAAGTTCTTATGTTATGTAAATAAAAAACAAAAGTGTTAAGCAATAATATATATTGTATGGTTACTAATAGTCTCTGCTGACTGACCGAAATGTTGGCAGGGTCAGAATGACGAGGTCACAAGAGGGTGTTTGCACATACTAGCATTAGTTTAAATGTTACTTTACTGGGCTTGCTGGTCTTGCTGTAATAACGCATTATGTTTTAAACACACACTATTACATAAAATACTTTTGAACTGTAGTCACTAAACAAAAAGAACTGTAAAGTAATATGCATTGCTATGTTTGCTTAAAGCAAGAAAAGATACATAGGTGCTCATCAACGTCAAACAATTCATAGAATTAGTTCAATGTTTCTCACTGTATATGTTTTTTCAGCTAACATTTTTTATACAAGATTTTCTAATGAGCATTAAGATCTTCGCAAATATAAGTTAATAGCATTGATTGGGCTCATACATATTTTTATGAGAATATTAACCTTCTATTTATCAGATTAAGTTATGTGTAATTAATTGTAAAATAAAATTAAAAAAAACAGAAATATCATGTAACATAAACTAAAACTCAGAAGTTTTATTTTTTTATTCAGATTTGTTAAATATTTATAGCTTTCTTTTAGACATGTACAGCATTAATACTTTACTCACTTTATTTAAAAAGACTGTTCTTCATTAATTTTATGTATTCCAATTTGAGAGCAGCTAATGAAATGTGTGATTGAGTATAATTTAAAATTAATAAATACATGTATTTGGCCATTGATTTGCTACAAAATATTTATAAAAGTTATGATTTTACTCCTTTTTTCATTACAACTGTTACAAATACAAAAAGGATTCATGTATGAATACAATTTGATTTAATAGTTTAAAAAAATAGAGATTAATAAATACAATAATATTCATGATATTGTAAAGTTCAAGAAGAATATTGTTTTATATCTTTTATCTTTGATAAACATTTCAAAACTATTGTTTTTCGTTCGTTTTTTTTTTTTTTTTTTTTGCATAAATATTTCTTTAGCATATACATAACTTCATTAATTTTTAATGTATTTTTCTGTCCTATTTGTCACTAACTTGCAACATATTTGTTAAGTTTGTTGTGTCAACTATGCCCTATAGCCATTATTTTTATTACAGTTTGTAAAAATGTTTTTTTTTTTCAAAAGATTTTTTTATTTTAGTGCATTTTTTAATGACCTTAAGTTTCATTATTGGATATGTGTTTATCCACATGCATAAATTATATTTTAATGTTGAAAAAGTGCCGTTCCTAATCTCAATATTTTGAGTTATGAGCCGTTACTTCCTCTACATTATTCCATTTCATAGGATCAACTTCATAGACTTATTAATGTAACAGTACACTTAAATTTTGTTTAGCGTATATTAAAATTAAAATATTTTCATATTTTCTTTGCTTATATAAAAAAAAAACAACTCATTTTCATATACCCTTCAATTCATACTGTCATGAGAAAAGATTAATACTAATACATAGATATCAAATTCAATAATTCCTTGAACATGATGTTGTATTTTAGTTGGTTATTACTTATTTTAAAACATTTTGTAATGGCTACTTTTGATAAGAACTGTATTATGTTTATAATATTGCTTCTCTATTAATTATTATTTCAGTTTATCTTTTTTTTTTAAAAAATATTTATAGTTTACAAGACATAAAATATTCTCTATAATGTTTTTCACATTTTTAAGTTCCTAAGATATATATTACAAATATATATCTTTTTGCTTTCTCAGAGGGAGTGAATTATTTCTTTTACATAAAACTAATCATTATTAAAAGCCTATTATATAAATTTTATCTGGGCAGGAAAAAATTGGATTTTTTACATTTTTTTTCACTTCAGTAATTGTGTTGCAAGAGGAAAGAAATAGTTGAAAACAAAGTGGGAAAAAAAAATAAAGTTGAGTTTTAAGAACTAATCCGCTTAAAATGTCTTTGTGAAAAAAATTTTTTTATTAATACCTGTACAAAATAATATTCTTTATTTGACAATTTTTATCAATAGAAAACTGTTAAATTCATAAGTGGTTCAATAAATCATCAAGTAAAATTATATATCTATGTTCACTATCTCTCATCACATGTTGCTCTGTGACTACACAATAACTACTTTGTTCTTCTCGCACTTTGTATGTCACGAAAATTCCTGAAAAATAAATGACAGTTGATTATTTAAAATTCTTTACATATTTCTTTTACTTGTTTTTGTATTGGTAGCTTCTTTTTTTTGTGTGCCCTTTTAAAATAGTAAGATTTTAAAACAAACAGTATGTATATCTATAAAGAAAGTACATGTATAATGTTCCTTTTATAAATTATCTTCATTGGATAGTGTCATATACCACAATTTTTATTTATCTGTAATATTTTAATACTTTTCTAGATTCTTTTATTTTTATCATACAACATTATTTAATCAAAGGTTTGTTACATGAAGATATCAGTAGTTTAAATTAATTCACCCTTCAGAATTTTACTTGATGTCTATTTTTGGTCTGTTTGTTGGAATAAAATATATTTAATTCTGCGTTTAAAATATCGATGGGTTTTGTGCGTGTGGACAATCTTGTAAACAAATTCCATGATTCAGTACTGAATACATGTAGTTTGATTTTTAGTGTCCTTAGGACAGAAAATATTTTGACTTATTTTTTTTTTTATTCAAATTTGAAAGAACAAATAAAAGTAATATATAAGAAGTTGTTTTTCTGTTAAATATCTTTTTTATAGTCTCTTGTTTGATGTTGTGAATCATTTAATTAGTTTACAATAGAACTGGTGGGACGGATGGCCAAATGGTGTAGATACTTGACTGTTGACCAAAGAGTCCTGGGCTTGCTCACAGTAAGAATCATGGAAATTTTTCCAGGTGAAATTTGGTGTCAAGTCCCACTCAGCTTTAAATGGGCACCTGGCTTAAGTTGGGGAAGTAAAGGCGACTGGGCGTTGTGCTAACCACTGTAATCCCTAATTATGCCGAGGTCATAGAAACAGATGAATTCTACACTTCATCTACCCATTAAAGCTAAGGGAACTTTACTTTTACAATATAACTATGTAGTCTAAATACTATTTAGCCAAAATTTAAAACTAAATTAAAATATATCATCATCCTTTAAAAATACTATTAGTTAGACCCAGCCAAAATGAAATTGTAATAAAAGGAACCAGCACAAATAAATACCTTTGGGTAATAATTTAGACTTTGATTTTTTTTTAAAATGTGAAGGTTGATAAGTGCACTTTTTTTTTACAGTAGAGTATATGTGATTAAGAACTTTAAAAAAAAACAACAGCTATTTGCTTATAACATTCAAGCTGTAGATATAAGCTGTAGTAGCTTCATAAATTGTATGCATGACTAATCATGAATTACTCTGTATAAATAAATGACAAATAGTGGCAGAAAAGTATGAATTTTTATTTGCTATAATCCAAGAAGATATATATCCCTTTGGGCCAAATCATCCTGGGAAAATAACATTTTCTACTATCCACTGATATTTTTTAAATAATCATGCAACTCTATGGAAGGAATATTTTAATACATGATGTTATTAACAATACAAACAAAATACTAAAGCTGAACAATTAATTATGGTAAAATTTTTGTATGGAACAATGGTGGCCAAATGCTGCTCTTAGTGTGGCATCATCTCTTTGATAAGCTTTGTAATTTATGGACTAGCCCTTTAACAGTTATTTTTCATTAATTGCAGGTAAAAAAAAATTAAAAGCTAAAATGATTAGGAGGGGTATATATATATATATATATATATATATATATATATATATATATATATATATATATATACAAAAAGAAGTGTTAAATTTGTGAAAATGACATCACTCATGCATGTAGCCATTGTTGCCTATTCATGAAAGTGTCACGCAATGCTTGGTACATTTGCTAGTATCATTTAAAATGACGGCTGTATGTGTAAGGACACTGGATTTTCGTTGATCATCAAGGGCTCTGACAGAGAAAGGTGAAGTAGCACTAAATTGTTCACACTTTTTTGGTAGTATAAAGGGAATACCAGACAAGCCTAACATAAACCATTCGACCTCATGGACGTCTTTTGGGGGGAGTGGACGGGGAGAGGGGGGAGCCGGGGAGCTCAAACGGGGAATAATCGATTAAGGTGGTCCATGGGGCATTTAAGGTTTCTGCTACTTGTTTTTTCTATCTTTTTTATTTTTTAAGCTACACTAGCCATTGTTGGGTGGAGTGCCCCCCCCCCGCTTAAAAAAAAAGAAGAAAAAGTAAAGAAAAAGTAACTAAAATGAGAAGGTGCCCCCTTGCTGGGTATTGGTGCCTCCCTGCTTACTTTGACCTGGCTACGGGCCTGGCGGGGGGCATGCCCCCGTTACCGCAAGTTTAGGTAAGACATCATTAAATTATCGAAATATTTTTTGTTCTAAGACCAATTTTCAACACTGAAAACAGCTCCCCCCCCCCCACCCCGTCAAAGTTGTCTAGATCCGCCCCTGTATGCATTCATCTATCACAATAACTATTTAAATCCTTGAAGAGGTTTATTTTTCGTATTTCGGACTTTGAACTCATCCTGCTGGTTTTGCAATTCAAAATTTTAACAAACATTTGTGAATATAAAACACAGAAAACAAACTATTGTCTGTCTTTTATTAGTTTTTAAATTTTTATTGCGAAATAAATAAAATTAAAACTTTTGACGGCTTATGTTTTTTCTAAATTTTAAAATCATTATAGACATTTAATTAATCTTTACTTGAACGCCGAACGTTTTTCACTCGTAAATTTGATTAATATTTTTTAGATAACTTGGTATCACCGAATAACATGGCGGCGCAAAGTAAACTTCTAAAGTTCACGCCTAGAAACTCTGCTTTGTTAACTGCAGCCGGAATAGCAGCATATGTCCTATATAAAAAAGTAACAAAGAAAACGCATAAAAAGTATGATCATTAGCATAAGTATTAATTTAAATACTCACCATTTACATATGTATATATTTATATAGTCGAATGTATAAACGCACTTGTTAGAAGTCCAAACAAACGTTTGGTCATGTAACAAGTGCCTTTATGGCACTTCTGTCTGGACAGTACCGTAGCCACTCTGATCATATTATGAATTTAGTGAGAAGCAGGTAAAAATGATACATTGTCATTGGTGTGTGAGGGTCTGCTTTTTGACTTTTTGAATAGCTAGGTTATTTGCATAATTTTCTCATAATGTACCCTATTCCAACTAAATACGCTGTAAAAAAATAACTCTTGATGCTCTTTCCTCATTAGAATGAGCATTGATTTGAATTAAAATAATTTGGAATTGAATAAGAATGTTTAAGATTGCTTTTTAATCGAAAAAAAAGTTTGGGTTGAATTTAAGAATAAAGTATGTGATTTTTTTTCGGAATGCATCCCCTTTTTTTTTCTTATATTTCATGGACTCCAACAAAGAGATTCACATAACATGCCGTTTTCCAGGAATGTGTCTACCTTATTATATAAAGGATAGGTGTATAAAAAAATGGCTTTTTTTTTCTAACTTTTAAAATTTGTTAACAGAAAAACTGATAATCAAGAAGAAGAAGAAGTGAAAGTTGTTATTGCTCAGGTACATTTACTTAACCTCATATTTTGCAAACCTTTTATCTTATGATATTTTAATGAATTAATGAAAACGAAATCAATATTGACAGAAGCTCTTCACATTATGAATTTTATACAATTTTTATTTAGTATTATTACTCTTTGATCATTTTTAATCGCCACTGTAGTTATAATTTTCTTTTTTTTAAGACATGTTAGATATATTAACCAGGAAAATTTTTTTTAAAGTTACATCAATTAACAGACCTTAAATTTAACATGTGAATCATGGTTTAACCCTGGATGAAATAAATTTAAATTTATTCTAGAGTGCCAAACACATACTTTTCTTTTTCAAAAAAAATGAGGGAAAATAAAAAGCACTCTTGCCCACTTTCATTTTCACAATCTCTTTTGCACACGTTTATTCATTTTTACACACTGATAATAAGAATAAAATATTCCACATTATAATTTTTTTACTGTTCATTAAAACTTTATATAATTTTGTGAATATTGTTTTTGTTGCAGCATGGACAGAAGAAAGAAAAGGCTGTTGTTAATTCTGTGTTTTTTGCGTGAGTAAATTTATCTTAACACATATTTTTGGGTTAGACATTTTGTAATAAAAGAAAGATAAAAATAAAATTTTGAATATTGTAAGTTAGATTATTTACTAAAATACTTTTGAAATGTTCTTTTCAGTCGTTTGGCAAAGATTTTAAAAATTCTTATTCCAGGGTTTTTCACAATAGAGGTAAGTTTTATTGATATTTTGATGTTACAGTAATGGACATGATGAGGGCTGTAACTAAATGGTGATAGTAACAGATAATAGGTATGCAGAATACTGACAACTAATGATGATCCAACCCGAAAAAATTCTAGAACTTAAAAAAAGTTTAATAATAAATACTTGCACAGTCCGTATTATAATAGACATGACATGACTAAATAAACTCACGGGGAGTACATGCCTGAATACTAAATGCAATCTAAAGAACCCCTACCTGAATACTAATATGTAACTAACTTATTAATACTATCTGAGGAACTTCTACCTCACCTGCTATAAAACGATATCAAGATCCCCTTTGTTGGTTTGTGCTGGGAACACAGAAACAAAAATAAATACAAAGCGAGAGCAGAATAGTGTCATTTGAAAACTAACTTTTGAGTTGGTTTGCTAACCTTATCGCATCAAATAAGCCTTCCATAATTGATATCTTATTAAGAAACTAAATAATTACAATTTTTATTAAGCTAATTATTTGTTAATCATTTTCTACATTACAGTAACAAATATGCTTAAAATAATTTTTAAATATACTTATTTTTTTCATTATGAGTAAAGCTACATATTTTAAAATTTAATTTTCAGCTGCTTCTAAATTAATACATGATATTATAAAATAAAAGTCCAGACTTACTTCTAACTATTGACTTATTTTCATACAGACAGTCTACTTGGTGATGGTAGCACTTAGCCTGGTGGCTAGGACATATGCAGATGTGTGGATGATTCAGAATGGAACATCTATTGAAAGGTAACTTAATAATCTTCTTAGGTCTGATAACATTTTTGTTGAATATGTTAACACGAAGATTATAAAACATTTTTCTTTATGATTTCTTTCAGTTCAATTATTGGCAGAGATGCCCAGCAATTCAAAGTTCTTCTTTTCAAATTTATTTATGCAATGCCTGTGGTGAGTTTCTTTTCTTTTTTTCTTCACCATCACTTACATAGGGTCATAGCTTTGATGTTCATGTTTAAAAACTTATTTCACTGTTTATTTAAAACAGTTTGGGAAAATCCAAATATTTATTTTTAATGACCATTTTCTATTTTAAATTCCTACAGATATCTGTTGTTAACAATTTACTCAAGGTAAGTCCTATGTTGAATGTATTCATTATTTCCATTTATGCAATAAATGTTCATTATTCTGGTGCATTTATTGATTACTGCATTATCCTTTTTTTGTAGTATGGATTGAACATGTTGAAACTAAGATTTAGAATCAGGCTGTCAAAATATTTGTATGATAAGTACTTGAAGTAAGTTCATAATTTAATGTACACATTGTCTTATTTATCTGTAACTATTACATTTGTTAAAATAAAATAATTTACTTAAAAAGTTATTGACATTAGCTACATGGATTTCTTAATGCTTCAAAGTAACATTTTTTCAACAGGATTATAAGTACTACCAAGTGGAGCGTATTGTTGTATCATTTTTTTTCTATTCATTTTTTAGAACATACTTTATTTTCTAATTTATTACTTCTCTATTTTTCTGCTTTAGGGGTTTTACATTTTATAAAATGAGCAACTTAGACAACCGCATATCTAATGCTGACCAACTTTTAACGCAAGATACAGAAAAATTCTGTGATTGTGTGGCAGAGCTTTATTCTAATCTTAGCAAGGTCTTTTGATCTTTTATATTTTATTTGAAATTTTCTACAAATATATTTAATTACTGGTGTTTAAAGCTTTTACGAAATGTTAGTAAAAATATGTACTTAACTTTATTTATTTCCTTTCATTTATTCTCCAGCCCATCCTTGATGTTATCTTATACTCAGTTAAATTAGCTGGTGCCATTGGAATTATGGTAAGACAGTTTAGTATTAAAAATTTTAGATGTGAAAAAACTTATGCACCATTGCTCTTTGTGATTATGTTCCAAAAAAACAACACACATTTAAAAATATATTGTAACCATTTCTTAACAGGGCCCAACATACATGCTGATGTATTTGGCTTTTTCTGGTGCTGTGCTAACCAGGTATTTTGTTAGAAATGTGTAATTTGAAACTTTTCTTCACATGTAAAACATAAAGAGTCGGTTTGATATCCCCAATATTTTTTTTCCTTATTTAGGCTGAGAAGACCAGTGGGGCGCATGACAGTTTCAGAACAAAAGCTAGAAGGAGAATATCGCTATGTCAACTCCAGACTTATAACCAATAGGTGACAATTTTTTTATTACTTTTATCATTTATTTGTTCCTACATGTATTTGAAATTTGCCTGTTCTATTTAAAAATAAATTGCTTTAAAATTTTATTTAATAACTTTTTTGCATTATAGTAATCTGAGCTTTAAAAGCTTTTCTATTAAAAATATTATTTCATTCAGTGCTTTTTGAACACAACTGAAAGCTGTTTCATTTTATTTCTGCTAGAGTGTTGGAAATATTCTTTGCTTAAATTTTTTTTAAAATTTTCCCATTAACTTAATGAAAATTTGTTTTTATCCATAGTGAAGAAATAGCTTTCTATCAAGGCAATAATAGAGAAAAATTTATTATCACTGGAACATTCCATAAATTAGTGAGTTTTTTTTTAAATATTATGAAAGTAAATCATAATTGTTGTTTTATTTATTGGGAAAGCTTTATTAATGAACTCTATTATAGAAAATTTTAGTTGAAAAACTTAGGGGTGCGCTTAAGTTTGAGCCCCTGTGTAACCCAGTTTGCAAAAAAGTACCCGACATAAGTTGGGGAAAGTAAAGGCAGCTGGGCATTGTACTAGTTACACAAGCCCATAGATCAGCCATGGCTAAAGAAACAGCTAAACTCTACTTCAGCTGAACCCAATGGTCTGTGTAGGCTTTATAAGGGAAACCACTCAAAAACTCAAGCTGTATATGTATTTGTTTCATTTTAAATCAATTTGAAATCTATATTTTACTGTTCTTTTTTTACCATTTTGTTTAGTCAATTTTGTTTTAGTAATTTTAATTTTTTTTTAAAACATTTTTCATATAATCAGGTTGAACATCTTCGTAGTTTCATCCATTTCAGAGTTCAGATGGGGTTTGTTGACAATATTATAGCTAAGTGTATGTGAAATCCATTTTTTTTGTTTTTCTTGAAATGCTTTATTAAATCTGACTTCTATTAATATTTAAACAGCAGTTTGTATTAAGAAAATTAATTTTTGAATATACAAATAATATTTTTTAATAGTTTTTTTTAATGATTGAGTTATATTGAGGGTCATTCTGTAATGTTTTCACACAGATGTTGCAACAGTTGTTGGTTATTTAGTGGTCAGTCGACCATTTCTTAATCTGAATCATCCAAGGCATTTGAACTCTTCTCACAGTGAACGCCTTGAAGTAAGATATAACTAGTGATCTTTATTGTTATTTTTAGAACTTCGTTGCACTATTAAGCCTGTTTTTTTAGTTGGAATAATTCTAAAAATATTTGGTAATTCTCTGGTGAAATATTATGGACAACACTGTACACTAATGTATGCAATGCTCAAGGGTTGAAATGCCATTGTTGTCAGTTATTGATTTGTAGTCATCTTAGGAGATGTAGGCTATAGTACCACAGAACTAAATACTAACTTCAGTATGGAAAAAAAATTTTTTTAATTATAAACAGTCCAGGTTGAACTTTTCAAAGCATCGCCACTTGTTTTATTTGTTTAAACTAGGATTACTTCAAAAGTGGTCGTATGTTGGTTAAAATGGCTGAAGCTATTGGAAGAATTGTTTTGGCAGGAAGAGAGTTAACCAGATTAGCAGGGTTTGTTATTCTCTTCTTTTTTTTATAATGGCACTACCATTAGCCATTTAATTCTTAATTATTTTCAAACTATTTTTCAGAAATCATTCATTATCAGTGATCTCTGTAAATACTGTTTTATTGTTTGGCAAAATATTTTTTTATGAATTACAAATAATTTCATGAAATTTATCTTGATTGGCTTTCAACATTTTATTCCAGGTTTACTGCCAGAGTGACAGATTTAATGAAAGTTCTGGATGATCTCAACACTGGACGTTATGAAAGAACAATGGTCAATACTGAAAACAGCAGAGGTAAAAAAAATTATACTCTATTCTATAGATTGCTTACCATCTTCTATGATCTCCTCTTCAACTATTTTCCATGAAAATGCTAATTTAAATTCATTTAAAAGCTATATCAATATCACTTTGCTGTTCATTTTAACCTGTTTCTTTAAGTACAAAATCCACTAACTTAAAAAGTTCACAGAAAAAAATAAATTATGACCT